>CAWUFW010004026.1:1277500-1649572 GCA_963921515.1 Calotriton arnoldi
TTGTGGAATGCTGAAAGTCCAACATTGTTGCACTTACATTCCTGATAAAAGTGAAAATATACAAAAGTATATTACAAATATTACAAATTTGCACAAAGAACTAGTTCCACTGGAGGTTGAAAGTGTCCTGGGAAAACTTGGTAGAGGGTTTTCTTCAGTAGCAAATTGGTTAACAAGAATGAGTAGACTAATGATAGGGAAAGTTATAATAATAGCAACTGTAGCAATATTGTTAGCCATGGTGTTGAAAATTGTAATAACGTGTATAAAAAGAAAAGTAAGATAAAATAAGATAAAAAGAAATAACAGAATAATGAAAGAGAGAGAGAGAGAAATGGGTGAAATTGAGTTAGAGAAAATGAAAGAAAGCATGTATAAAGAGACAAGAAGACAAGATGAAATGGAAACAGATGTGTAACTAACAAAAAGCAAAAGGATGAAAGACATATGCTGCCTGAAAAAGAAGTATAACTTGGGTTTTATGTGGTGATTTAAAAATCACCAAAGGGGGGAGTTGATGGAGCAGAGAAAATAAATTTTTTTAACCCCTAACAAATTTTATAAATAATTAATAAAATGTTCGTTTAAATGTATTAATCAACAATGTTCGTGAGGGAAGGGTAACACGCAATTACATGGGCTAAATAATCTATTAACGAATGTCTGTGTGTCTAATTATAACATAAAATAAATTGCGTACTAAATAAATAATAAATGCATGATTGTGCTTCATAGAATATAAACGTGTCGTTGCAAAAACAATAGTGATGGTAAGTAAGGAACAGCTTAAATGTTGCTTTCTGCTAGGTAATAACTAATTGGGGTACGTAGATGACGGGAGGGAAACGAAAAGGCTATGTTTCTCTATTTTAATTATGTTTTGTTTATTTCAAAATAGTGCTTCTAAGTATAAACGAGTGGCAATATAAAATGGCTGCCGGTTATTGAAGTGCGCATGTTCGGGGAAACGCGTGACAAGGGAGAAAAGTTGGAGAAAAGCTAACCACGTGATAATGCTGAGAGGCTAGGATGCAAGAATGGTCAAGGCTGATGTGACCGAATTGAACTGATAGTGTGCCGTGGTGATCAGCAAGGAACCGTGGGAAACCGTTTTAAGAGAAAGGACAATGCCTGCAGAGTTCTCGAATGTATCGAAAGAAGTTACAAATGTACTGATCGAAGCGGATGGAAACATGTCTTGAACTGTGAGAAAGGAAATGATCATATACATTCCAAAGAACAAGTTGGATCCAGGAGAACTTGATTAAGAATGAATAGATGAAATGAATGGACCAATGAAAGAAAAGCGTGTTATTAATGTTGCAACAATTAGTTATCAAAGTTAGAATTAGGGTATAAGAGGGCCTACTCTTAGTGGGAGGGGGTCACAGTCAGAGTTGGAGAGTCGCAGTCAGAGTCGATGTTGGAGTTGGTGGCTTCCAGTGCTTGGTGGTCCAGATCGATCCATTTACTGAGCGGGAGATGCAGAAAGACTGTTAGATGAGACGGGTTGCAGGTAGCTGATGCTGACGAGCTGAAGTTTCTGTTGCTGTCTTATTTTTCCAGTTGAGTATGAGAATCAGGTTATTTTTAATTTTAAACTTAGGTTAGAAATCCTTAGGCTAAATTAGGAAAGATAGGCAGGTAATTAGGGTTTTGCTTCATTTCAAAAATGTCCTTTCTGCAATAAAATTGATTATGCTTAATAAAAATCTGAATTAATAATGAATGAATAATTGAATAAAAAGTCTAAATTCTTTCTCATGCTTTTAAAATTATATAAAATTTAAGATTCTTAATCAAACGACTCAGTGGTTATTTTACTAAATGATTGTGACTTAGTAATTGGTTATTGTGATTTAGCTGGTCTTAATCACTACAAACTAATTTCTTACTAGATGATCCACCGACAAAACAATGAGCAGGAATATCTTAAGAAATAACTAAGAAAGCGATAAGTTAAGGTAATAAGGTATCCCGGCTCTTTCCAGCGGTACATAAATGATGTTTTTCATTTAGTTCTCATGTTTCTCCTAGGAGTATAAAATTTCGTAAAGGTGTAAAGGAAATCCAGGTGTGTGTGTGTGTGTGTGATAGGCGATGTTTATGGGCCCCATCGTCATGTGGATGTGAGAAAATATAAGTCGCCCCTGGATGACCGATAAGTGACCTAGGAGGAAAATAGTTTTTATTGTACGCGCTGCATCAGAATCTATCACTCTAGATTCTTCAATTTCACAGTTTACAACTCCTGATGCTTCAGCCTGCTCAGTCAGTGGTGGCTCTTGTTGATCTAATGGGCTCGGTACTCTTCTGGTATGACTAGCGTGAATCCAGTTGGGCAAACCTGCACACTTCACTGCTGTGGTAGTGACTAGTATGACTTGCCTTGGTTAGTCCCACCTTGGTGCTAGACACGATTATCTTGCGTGTTTCTTCACTAGCACCCAATCTCCAGGATTCAAATCATGCGCTTGATCTGGCTGTCTTTCGACTGCGTCTTCTCCAACCTGATGAGAGATAGAACGCATCATTTCAGCCAATCCTTTGCAATAGTCCAATACCAGATCTTCAGTTATACTCATTATTTTATTTCCAGGAATGAATGCCTGTCTCATGGCTCTTCCCATGAGTACCTCATGTGGACTTATTCCTGTTTTCCTGTCTGGAATGCTTCTGAGACCCATTAGCACAAGAGGCAATGCATCTGGCCATTTCAGCTTTGTGGATGCACACACCTTTCCCAATCTTGACTTGATTGTGCCATTCATTTGTTCAACAATTCCAGAAGCCTCTGGACGATAAGCACAGTGTAGTTTTTGTTCAATGTTTAATGCAGCACAGATTAATTGAATTATTTCATTGTTAAAATGAGGGCCTCTATCTGATTCCAAAGTGACCGGAAAACCAAAGCGTGGCACTAACTCCCTCAACAACAATTTTGCAACTGTAAGACTGTCATTTCTTCTTGTAGGGTAGGCTTCCACCCATCTTGAGAAAAGGCACACTATGACAAGTACATATTTCAATCCGTTGCAGGGGGGTAACTCAATGCCTTTCCGATTTTTCCCCAGCTTACCACTGTCTTTCTACCTGGGTTCTGCTGTTGACAGGTTAAGCATCTTTGGCAAAGGCTCTCTGCGATTACCCTGAACTTCGTATTGTACCACTCTGTCTGAATAATCTGATAATTGAATCTCTCCCTATGTGTGTTGCTCCATGATACACCCTCACCATTTTTGAAAGTAGACAATCTGGCATGACTGGTCTTCCATCTAGATACACCCATAATTCATCATCTGGTCTTTTGGTACAGGCTGCCTTTATCCAGATTTCTTTTTCCTTTTCCTCAACTTCTTCCTGCAATTGTCTAATCTTTCCCATGTCTCTGGCACTGAGAAGTACATAAGTTGGCGTCTGGTTTCTCCCGTTTCAATTTTTCTGTTTATGGCTACTGCATTTTTAGCGCAGTATTTCACCACTTGGTCAGCATAATTATTACCAGCAGTCACATAGTCATTTCCTGACTGATGTGCAGAGCATTTTACAACTGCTATCTCTTTTGGCAATTGTAATGCTTCCAACAAATCCTTTACATTTTTGCTGTTTCTGATTGGGGACCCTGAAGAAGTCACAAATCCCCTCTGCATCCAAAGCTGGCCGAAGTCATGCACAATCCCGAAACCATATTGACTATCCGTAAATATGGTTACTCTCCAATTTTTCCCCTTTTTACATGCCATTGTCAAGGCAACCAATTCAGCTACTTGTGCAGACTTGACCCCAGGTAAACAGGATGCTTCAATTACCCCCGAAATTTTGCAAACAGCATATGCAGCACTTAGACCTCCCTCTTGTGTCCTAAGGCAGGAGCCGTCTACAAATAACTCATGATCTGCTTCGTTTAGTGGTGTCTCTCTAATATCCGGGCGGGGCTTTGTGCATAGATCAGTTACGTCTAAGCAATCATGATCACTTTAATCTTTTACTTCCTCATCGCAGGGGTCTGGTAATAGGGTAGCTGGGTTCAAAATCGTACACCTTGTTACAGTCACATTTTCAGCTCCCAAAATTACTCTTTAGTACTTTGTCAAACGACTAGGGGTGAGGTGCTGTGTTCTTGTTCTTGTTAAAAGAATCTCAACCGAGTGTGGAACGAAAACCTTTACCGGATGTCCCATCACTATCGACTCACTTTGCTCCAGACTCATACAAGTAGCAGCTACTGCTTTTAAGCAGCCAGGCAATGCTGAAGACACCCGGTCCAATGTGGCTGAAAAATATGCCACCGGACGCCGACTCAATCCATGTCTCTGTGTTAAAACTGAAAGTGCACAATTTTCTCTTTTGCAACAAAACAAAGCAAAATCTTTTGTATAGTCTGGCATGCCCAAGGCAGGAGCCTCACACAGACAATTTTGCAATCTCACAAATGCCTCTAGGCAGTCATCATTCCAATCAATCGGATCTTTTGGTCGTTTCTGAATCATCTGTATCAATGGTTTCGCTAACACAGAAAATCCATTTATCCCTTGCCTGCAGTATCAAACCACTCCCAGAAACATTCTCATCTCTCTTTGAGTCTGTGCCAATTGCATTTCTTTGATTATTTTTATTCTTTCCGGTGTCACTTTTCTAACTCCTCTTTCTATTTTATGCCCTAGATATCTTACTTCTTGTCGACAGAACTGTAATTTTTCTGGAGACACCTTGTGTCCTCCTTCAGCCAAATGGTTCAGCAACGCAATTGTATCTGTGACACAATCCTCTTGCGTTTTTGATGCCACCAATAGGTCATCAATGTACTGAACCAGAACAGAATTTCTGGGCATAATCAATGATTCCAGCCACTTTTTCAAAGTCTGATTAAAGATTGAAGGACTTTCTGTGAACCCTTGAGGAACACGACACCATGCGTAAATACGATCTTCAAATTTAAACGTAAACAGATACTGGCTGTCTGGGTGCAAAGGAATAGAAAAGAACGCTTGGCACAAATCAATTACTGTGAACCATCCTGCATTCCATGGTATCTGATAAAGGATCACTGCTGGATTTGGCACAATTGGACAACAGGGAATTACAATCTTATTTATTTTTCTCAGGTCTTGTACTATTCTGTACTTCCCGCTAGGCTTTTTCAGTCCCATTATTGGTGAATTACAGGGACTACCCATCACTTCTTTCAGAATGCCTTGTTTAACCATCCGTTCAATTTCTGGGATAATTCCTGCTTTTACTTCTGCACTCATTTTGTACTGTCGGGTATTTGGATACACTGCACCTTCCTTTACTGTCACTTTAACTGGGTCTATATTTTTCATTAGCCTAATATCTTTTCCTGTAAAATCCCACACTTCTTGATTAACTGTGGTTCTCAACTCTTCCGGTAATTCATTTTCAGTTATCAGTGAAAACATTTCATCTACTTCTGTTCCCTGCTTGGCCAGCATCATCTTCATCAGGGGTTTGGAAAGCGACACCACCCGGTGTACAATAGATCGTGCAGTTCATTTTGCACAAAAGATCTCTTCCCAACAGATTTACAGGACTGGAATCGCAAACTACAAACCGATGCATTTCTTTAAAATTTCCAATGTGCACCTCCATTGGCTTTGTGATTGGTGTTCTAATCTGTTGGTTAGATACGCCTACAACTTGGATTGTCTCTCCCGAAAGGGGTAGGTTTGGGATGTCTGCTGTTCTCACAGTAGACCTGGTAGCACCAGTATCCAATAGGAAGGTAATGTCTTTACCTTCTACTCTCCCATCAACAAATGGACCTGACTGATCTACCGGCAAGGATGCGCCAAGCACGCACTCCTCTTCCTCCCCCCTCAGGCACCGTCATTGTGTAGTATCTGAACGTTCCTCATCATTCTGCAAAAAATATTGAGCAATTGTTCTATTATTCTTACCACTTTCTCCTTGAAATCCGGCGTTCGTACTGAAACTTTGATGGTTCTCAAAATTTGGCCTAGGAGCTGGTGGTACCTGATATTGTGGAGTGACTACCTGCTGCTGCTGATTCATAAGTACTTCATTCTGCATCTGTGGGATTAAATTTTTATTTGGCCCATTATTATTCTTATTATTCTGAATACTCTTACACTCGTTCTTCCAATGTCCAAGCTTTCCGCACGCATGGCAAGGGAACTTCTTTTTCGCTTCTTCTCTGTCCATTCGCCCTTTAAATCTATTACCATTCGTTCCTTGATTATTCTGACTCTGTTCTTTTATTGGATTATTATTTTGCTCATTTGTCTTCTCTTCCTGCTGCTCTGCCAATTTAACTTGAGCCCACATCATTTTCTCTTTCAGCTTCCTTCGCCTGGCCTCTATGTCATCTCCGCAATATTTTGCGTATTTCAAAATTTCATCCACTGTCTTACTTTGCCAGCACAACATGTGCTGCTGTATCATCTGACTAATTTCCGGTTTCAAGCCATATACAAACTGATACACAAAATGTCCCATAGCTTTGTCACCAATGTTCTCAAAACCACAATACTGCTTGAACACCTGCAACAATCGCTCATAATATGCATGTACAGATTCATTAGGTTCCTGTGTTGTTCTATCTATTTTTACCCAATCTGTTTCTTTAGGAGGAATTTTCCCTTTCAAATATGTAATCACTTGGTGATACTTTTTCATTACTTCTTCTGACGGTGCTCCTGTTTTTTCATCTCTAGGATACTCCTCATTAGTCCAATCAATTGTGATTTTACATTCTGTCCATAAATCAGCAGGTACCACTATGTCAAATAAACCATCCAGATCTTTCAATAACACCTTTGAGACTTTCACAAACCTCTCTACCTGTTTGTACCACTCAACTGGCTTATCTCTCAGTTTTAGAAAATCATTTGTAAATGATAAAATATCTTGTCTACTCCAAGGGACATGAACATATCCTCCTCCAGGAACCTCTCTCATTGGACACAACCTCTCCACTTTTCCTGTTTCTCTTACTGGAAATGCAACTGCTGCCTCTCTTGCCTGAACTTCTTCTTTCTTCCTTATCCACCTAATCCTCCATTTATCAATGTCTCCCCATTTCCTCAAAATGTTCATTAATTCTTTTATCTGTAACCTTTTTCCTGAAGCATTCACACTTTCTAAGTCTTTATCAGTAAAATCCACTCGATAGGGCTTCTATAACAATTTTGACTTCCCTATATCTATTCCAATCTCTGAAGCAACTTCAGTTAATCTTTCATGAAATAGTCTTGCTCTCCTGGTTATACTCTTACATAGAAACAACAGTTCTTCATCATTGTAAACATTTAATCTCTCTGTGCCCACACATCCTGTCATCATCTCTTCCAATTCCACTTTCAATATGCTAATATCTAAAATCTTCGGTTTTGTGATCTGATTTTCCCTTTCCTGAGCCCACCTTTCTATATCTTCAGAGGTCACTACTGTTGTACCCGAAGTTCCAGCCGGAACCAAAGGTCTTCTCTCTCTCAAATTCGTAGGCGTAACTCTCTTTTGAGTTTCCACATTGGGTTCCACAATAGGGAGATCCATTAATGAAATAACTGACTCACTTTCACTAACCTGATCATCTGTGATTACTAACTCTTTTCTAGAACAATTCAATGGAACTGTCACAAGTTGTGATTTCTGGGTATACTTATGTCTTGTGGTTTGTGGCCTCCTGGCCTGCCTGGATACGTTGGCATAGGCCTGGCTGCCATGATGACTTTTGCGCACGTAACTCTTAGCTGTTGTTCTGTCGCCCTCTGCTCCTGCCAAGTTATTTTACAACTGTCTGCATTTTCTGTTTCTCACCTTTTCTCCTGTTCCCTTTGGGCTCAGTCTGAACAACAGT
This sequence comes from Calotriton arnoldi, assembly GCA_963921515.1. NCBI lineage: Eukaryota > Metazoa > Chordata > Amphibia > Caudata > Salamandridae > Calotriton > Calotriton arnoldi. The sequence goes on from CAWUFW010004026.1 coordinate 1,285,341, forward strand.
TACAAGGTCGAAAAACACGTCCCTGGTTCTTGCTGATATGGCCAGTCCCTCGCACCTAGACATAACACTATGTACAGCTGCCATGGGGAAATTGGTGGGCTATTATTATTGCGTTTTTCCCTCTTGAGAGGGACTTGAAGCAAACCTTTCCAGGGAGAAGAGCTGTGATTGTCTGCTGATGTAGTCTTTGCATCTAGAGACTGAGGTATGGGGGTTCGCTTGTCAAAGCCCAGAGGTCTTCTATTTTTATAATAAACTAGCTTTCAGAACGGGGAGGGTGGTAAGGTCATTTAGCCTTATATCCACTGCTTTATGAGATGCTTTCCCCGTTTGTATTTTATGGAGTTGTAACTATGCTGATCATATTATTCCTATGCATTATGCTAGTAGTACTGACACGTGTACCGTATCTTAGAGCACGTAAGTTGAAATAAACATTTTAACCTATACTGTGTCTCTTCTTACGCAAGTTGTGGACAGGTACGAGTGAGTGACGAAAGAGTGTTCTTGCTTCTGCGAGTCCTGAGAGAGAGATACCGTGTTCTGGGTTGTCTAATCATTGGTACATTGTTGCTAATGGGACGCTAAGGCTAGTTGGGTTGGGGTTTTAGGTGCTAAGGTTTATGTTTGGCTCACCACTATATTCCGAGGTCCTATTATCCTGTGCATAGCTCTGTGTGTGCAGAATCCCTATAACATGGCGCGACCAACGAGTGGGGCTTATCTGCGAGAAGCTTGAGTAGTACTTGTGCTTGTTCACAACACCCTCACATACGCTTCCGGAAGCGTGTGTGACGGTGATACCTCCTATATTGACGTTTTTGTAGGTTCTTTCAAGCTTGAAGTTGTAAAAAGGTTTCTTAATTAAACCCTATATTGTGCTGCCTCTTGTTAGGTTGTCGAAAAAACCCCCATTGAAATGGCGGGTGTAAACATACCGGCACATAGCCACGGGGCACTCCGAGATCACTTAAGAGTGTATGGAGTGCCTGATGCGGGTGTCGAACTGATCTTTGTGGTACAAGCCGATCCGGCTTTCCACTTTGAGGTGTTCTACTCTTGGGTCACCTTTCCAGCGGTGGATGCGAACGATAATCTGTTCCATGAATATGAACCCACCGTTGTTCCGGCTGCCTATAGACCTTATATGAAACTTGAAGTACCGCTCACGGCTTGGCAGCACCGTGTTTGGTTTGATGGCGCCCTCCCCCAACCGGTTACCACGGTTCGTTTAGGCCCCTTATCTATTGATGGGGCCACTTGGCCTGTTTTGGCCGGGTACACTCCACATCCGCGATATATGACAATACCACTCGCGGACCTGCGCAACATGTATTCGGCTCTGGTGCGAGTGCATCGAACCTTAGTACAATATGTTACAGGCAACATCCAGGGAGCCCCACCTGGAGTTGCAGGCCCTCCAGCTGGTGCAGGCGGAGTGACCATAAGTCCTGTCATGGTGAATTCGGTGATGGGCAAGCGCCCACAAAATAAGGATGATTTTCCTTATTGGCTTGCAGAAAAATTTGACCAGCTGGAGGCAGTTTTTCCAAACACAACACCGGTGGATAAACATAGAATTCTTACGATTAGTTTGCCAAAAGACTTAATTCCCGAGTTAACAGCATGCAACAACTGGGGAAGGGTATTCGCAGCAGTTTATTCGAAGTGTTTCGGCACTCCTTCAATGACGGTTCTCCCATCTGTAATTAAACGAGTGCAGGATGAACATGGCCCTGAAGCGGCTGTGGAATTAGGGATGAGACTGGTGGGAGTGTTCGAAGTAGTAGCTGAACTGATCCTTGCGAATGTCAAGGGCGATGCAGTGAACTTTCAAGTAGCTAGTGCTTTGGCTTTAGTCCCAGAATTGGACAAGCCGCGCGAATTACCGAAAATTATAACCCAGGCTTACAAAACTATTGGCCGAAATAGCCTGGGTAATAAGCCTTTTGCAAAACAGCAAACACAATCGCAACAACAACAACAACCTAAAACTCAATCTGAGAAAGATGAGAAACCAGTTTTTACTAAAAAGAGCTGGAGGTTGAAAAAACAGGGTAAGCAACAGAAGAAGCCGGGGTCGCGAGGCGCATCCCCGGTTTCTGTCTCTTCTGAACGCACATATGATTTGAGAGATAGGGCGAGAATTAAATATCCAGAGAGATTTCAAGTCCCTGATTCGCGTTCTCCTCGTTCTTCACAGGCACCAACATCTTCGCAGGCTGGTGGAGGAGATCGCCAGGATAGAGGAAGGGGTCGAGAGGCTCCCCAGGGACGAGACCAACCTCGACAAGAGGTCAGAGGGAAAGCAGAAGACTTTCAGCGTTCTCGTCCACAATTTCAGAAGAAGAAAGTTGCCGCTGTAACATCGAAATATGCCACAGACGGTGAGAACGAGACTCCTGAACTGGACGTGGGCAGTGACCCTCCTAGACAGCGCCGCGGACGTTACCATAGTGCGGGAGGCGCTACATCCTCATATGGAGGCGACAGCAACTGAAACTTTCATAACTGTCGAGACAGCAAACACCAGAGTGGCACCCCCTGACAGACTTTTTAATATAGTCATTCAAATTGAAGGTGATATACAGCGTGTAATAAAAGGGATTTTTTGTAGGCCTGGGCGGAAAACTACGCTACGCTCGCGTAGTTTGCGAAGTTTGCGCTACTTCGCACAATGCGAATTGCACGTAGCACAGTGCAAACACGCGTAGCGTAGTGCAGCGGTCATTTTTTGCTTGCTCGCGGTCCTCAACGTCAAGTTGGCGACCGCGAGCAAGCAAAATGACATCCCGGCGAGACTTTTCCTCGTTCGCGATCAGCAAGGCAAGTTGCCGATCGCGAGCGTGGAAAATAAACCTCCCGGCGAGATTCTCAACGCGGGGAGGTCAGGTTTCTCATTGCGAGTGGTCGCGAATGCTCGCGACCGCTCGCGATGAGAAACTACCAGTCCGCGTTGAGAAAGCTGCCGCTCGAGTAAAAATCTACTCGAGCGGCAGTAAAGACAGCTCGCACTGTGCAAGATGCCGTTTTCAATGATTGCACAGTGCGGACAAGCATCCGGCACTGTGTAATCATTGCGAACACGCACTACGCAGTTCGCGTAGTGCTACGCGAAGCTCGCGTAGTGCGAACTTCACTTTGCGTAGCTTCGCGAAGCGCTACTTCGCGAACTACGCCCAGGGTTAATTTTTGGGGAGAATCTGACCTCTTCATATGACATTTTGTTGGCGGAGGTGGATTGGCCCCCCCATTCGTTCTTGCTGCGCATAAAGGGGAGGAGGTGATACTTCCGAGCTTTTCTCGACATGTCCCAAAGGACAAAGCGGAGGCTCTTGCAGCCGAATGGGCTGTATCCCTGGCTCCTGCGTTATACCGCAATCACGTGGGCTGGGATGAAGACTCTCCTTTCCATGAAATACCTTTGAGGTCCCTACCGCAGCCGCAACCCCAATATCCCATTAAACGGGACGCAAAAGGTCCCGTTACTGAAATTCTGACTCAGTTGGAATATCAGAGAGTAATTGAAACATGTGTGTCACCTATGAACAATCCCCTTTTCGCGGTTTCTAAACCCGATGGATCGTACCGCTTAGTTTTGGATTACTGGCATTTGAACTCTCATTGTCGGACCTTTGCGGTGCAAAATACTCACAGTTCTGCGCTTGTAGACAGTCTTGTTCGTAAAAAATATAAAACGACACTTGACCTCTCCAATGGATTCTACACGCACAACTTAGCCCCGGAGAGTAGCCAATGGAGCGCTTTCACTTCCGGTGGTAAATTATTCAAATTCAGGCGTTTACCTATGGGCTATAAGAACAGTCCTGGCGTATTCGCCGCCCATGTTGTCTCTCTGTTAGACTGCATAGATCAAGATGCATGTTCGTACGTCGATGACATTTATCTGACGGACGACGAATTGTTCCCGCATCTCTCCAGAGTAGTCCGCATTATTCTAGAATTTGCGGTTCAAGGTTATAAATTTAACTTTGCCAAATCTCATATTGCTGAATTTACCGTTTTGTTCTTGGGCTACGAGCTCAACAATGAAGGTAAGGGTTTAGCTCCCCATTTCTTGGAAAAATGTTCACTTTTGTGCCCTCCTACTAATCTGAAAAAACTTCAGTCTTTACTGGGTTTTCTGAACTTCGGGCGTACATACATTCCCGAATACGCCCAGCGTATCAAGCCACTGTATGCCTTGATACAACCTAACTTTTCGAAGTCTTGTTGGCTTCCGGAGCATTCCTCCATTCTGCAGTCCTTGCAGACAGACCTCCTTGAGTCTAAATATCTGTTGACTCGTGATAACCACACAAACCTGGTGATTAGAATAATTCCGGGGGCAGTGGGTTTTACGTATTTAACCTTTAACGAGGGTGACACAGTACCAATCGCATACAAGTCACATCTGTACACGTCCGCAGAACTGCGCTTTTCATCTGTGGAGAAAGTTCTGACTGCAGTGCAAATGGCGATTCTGAAGGAGCGCGCACTGGCACAGGGAAAGCGCATTCTAGTGGTAACACCCTATCCTGCTCTAGAAGCAGTGACAAAGGCAAGTGTACCGAACTCTAAAGCTTTGCATCCCCGTTGGATACAATGGGCAACCTCTTTGACGTCTCCGGATGTCACATTCATTTTCGATTCTTCTCTACAGACTAAGGAGTTTTTACAGTATGAATTCGTTCATCCTCCTCCTCTGTCTTTACTGCCGCTTGAGGATTATGACTGTGTGATCTACACCGATGGTTCGGCACAACCGGCCACGGGGTCCAAGCATGCTTATTCAGCCGCATGTGCTATTGTTGCAGGTACCTTTGTGAACGGAGAGTTCAAGTCCACTGTAGTGCATACTCAAACACTCGGGGACAGTACTGCGCAATTGGCCGAGCTGCACGCATTGGTGCTTGCGCTTGAATTCGTAAATCCAGATGTGACCACACTTATTGTATGCGATTCTTATTACTGTGTTCAATCATACAATGACAATCTATTCTTTTGGTCACAAAACGACTATAGAGACGCTAAAGGTAGCACAATCAAGCATAAGATGCTTTGGGTTCGGGTGGCAGAATTGAGACAACGTTTGCCACTCACACAAGTGGTTCACACACTAGGCCATCAGCGGGTGGGCGCAAACGCTGTTGGTAACAGTCTGGCAGACGAAGCAGCCAGATCAGCAGTAGTCACGTGTTCAGTAGCAGCAGTTACCAGATCCATGTCAAAAATTGACACCGATATTTTGGCAGCTATTGCTGCGACAAAGGAAGGTGCTAATTACCCTAGGGGTTTTCCTTCCAAATATTCTTATCAGTTAGGTCCCGAACAGGCTCCTTATGTAACAATACCAAACGTTGGTGATCGGCTGATACCCAACGCGGATCGCAGACTTTCCTTGATAACGGCAGCACACGAAGGCATGGCTGCGGCTCATGCTGGAGTGTCTGCGACCGATTCCATCTTGCAGCAGCGGTACTGGTGGCGTGGTTTATATAAAGACACCCGTACTTATGTGCTTTCTTGTGACGTGTGTCAACAGATTAAGCCTTCTATGGTTACACGACCACCACAGACCTCGCTCTACATTTCTAACAGACCCTTTGGGTGTGTTTACTTGGATCACTGCGGTCCATTTTCTTCAGACACTGCCTATAAATATATTTTAGTCGCAGTGGACTCGTGCACACGTTTCATCTGGGTCTGGCCACAACGGAGTGCTGACGCTCGAAATGTCATCAGGGATTTGCGTGTCTTTGTGGGAATCTTCGCATGCGGTACCTTCCATTCTGACCAAGGTCCAGCGTTTGCCTCTAAGGCGTACAAGGACGCAATGGGTTCACTGGGGGTACGGGTGAAGTTTTCGTCTCCATACAGACCTGAGGGTAATTCAATTGTGGAGCGAATGAACCGTGATTTAAAGCAATCCTTGACAGCTAGGGTCTTAGGTACTGGCAGGAACTGGCTGGCCCACTTGTATACCGTACAACGTGCACTTAATAATCTCCCTAGAAGATCTCTGGGTGAGCGGACCCCATACGAATGCTCTTTTGCATAAGAATGTTTGTGCCTGACCTTGCTGGTCTAGACATGGCGGTGCAATCCGCCAAGTTTGATGTAGATAACCATTCTACTATGTTACAGGACTTACAAGAAGCCCGAGACAAACTTGCAATTGCACACTTACCTTCAGCCACAGCCCCTGCTCTGCAGATTCCGGTTGCCGGCTGGCTTCCGAAGATTGGCGACCTGGTTCGAGAGAAGGTGGAGAACAAAAAAGAATTCGGCCCCTCTTATCGTGCACCGGTTCCAGTCCTGGGCTTGAAGGGAACACGTACAGTCATCTTACCACCGCTTCCTGGTCGCAAGGAGAACAGATACATCTCAGTGGACAATGTCAAGCTACAACATCTGGCCGATCCTGAATAGTGTTACACCAGCGGTCTCTTGTTCTGCCATTTACCAGACTTGTGTTCGTGGCCCTCCTGCCCGAACGGTCACTGATGTTACAATGGAGATGGTTGATTTGCCTGAAAGTATACTCGAACCTCCTGTCTCCCCCTGCATCGACGAGAACGAGTATACCTATCCCGAAACAGAATCGGTGGCACACTTACCAACAATGCCACTGAGCCCAACACGTTATTCCTTTGACTCGGATTCCGCCTCATCAATTGTCCCGTCCAAGTTCAGTATTTTTGTATCCTGGTTTAGAGACAATTTTTTGATTCCCCCCTGGACATACATCTGGTTGGTGCTGTTCCTCGTTTTTTTGTTCATGTCCATTGGCTTTGTCACAGTGTTTTTTCTACTCATAAATGGTCACTATTTACCTGAACGCTCTGCTGTGAACAGTGTCGCTGGAACTTTGGCTCCACATTCCTCATCTCACATCATGAAGCGTGACCACACATTTGTGAACATTTCAGCTTTTCCAGTTGCTGATGGCATAGTATGGGATGCGGTACATTTCCAGATTCATGGACCGCCAGAAATTATTAATGTACCAAATGTCCTTCGAGTTTCGATGGGTGATGTAGTAAAAAGTAATATTCATTCTGACGATTGGGATGTGCATGCAGTTGAAGCATTATTTGCTGATTTAAAATATTATGCTTCCTTTAATGCTGAAGATTTGTATATGAATTCTGTGAATTATGCCGATTTATACTGCTATCAGCATTGGGGCAATCATTTTGTCCATAAACCAAGTGCACTACGTAGCTCTGTGGCCTACACCCAATGGGAACATTGCCCAAACCCTATACCGGGTAGCTCCCAAACTCTTAGAAGTAAATTTACATATTTCACTGATTTTCATAGATCGAACCCTGGGTCCTATTATTTTAAATTAAACGCCCCATCCACTCAGAAAATCATGCTGACCCACACCAAATTGCTTTATTCAGGTTCCTTTTTGAACGCCTTAGCTGTGGGTGGTTATGAGTACTGGAAGGACACTGTTGATTTGAAATCGATATGGGGCTCAAAACCTTGGCTGGTGCAAGGCACCGAGGCCTTGCACCGTGCCTGCCTTATCCCAGCCCAAATTGTGTTTCTGAATGCTTCCATCTATCAGACTACATGTTGGGGTTTGGCTACCACCAAACAAATAAATGCACCATCGATTCCATCCCTGTCTTCCACTCCAAACAACAGCTTGCACCTTAATATGTCCCTTTCGATTTTGCAGGCTTTGTTTCAGAACAATTCGTTTAATATTTCTACGCTTGTTCAGTCACCCTGGTTGTCTTGGCCCATATCATCGAATGCGTGCCAACTGCGTTTTCACGACTCAGTTCCTGGCTATACTCAGGACAGACCCGATTCTAGGTTTTCTGACTCCCGTACTGTCACCACATATTCTGTTGGTAAATTATGTAAACAGTGGTTGCAGCATTCTTCCCTAGACTCTGTTAAACAACATTTGTCCCTCCTATCAGGCAATATTGATCTGTCCGACTTTATATTAGGACCTCGTGGTCCAAGACCGAAGAGGTTCATTTATGAAGCTTATAATGAACTTTGGAAGCTATCGCAAATGGAGGCTGCTTCCCGTTTACGGGAAATAGACCAAGCAAATTTGGAAAAGGTGCTTGCTGTTGTAGACAATAGTATTAATACCCTGTCTTCTCGCATTTACACGTTGGAGAATATTGTGTCCTCTGTTGTTGATATTGTACAAGATGATGTTTCTGTGTTGTATCATGGTCAGAATCAATTACGTTCAGTTATGCAATTTGCGTGGACTTTGCAAACACTTAAGTTGGGTAAGGTTCCTTGGCACTTTTTGAACACCACTGCCTTATTTCTGCCTTTTAATTTAACTGACAAACAGCAGTTCATGTCCATGAAAGATGCAGTTTACACTCTGTTACATATCGAGAAAGTGGAGCCCTTACCATTCTCTGTAGCGGAAATAGATTCTGCTGTGTGGCTAGTTCATAGGGTTATCGCATTGCCTTTTTCCTTGTTTGAATTTAGTTCATGCATGAAACATTATCCTGTGGGCCGTTTCCAGCCTTTGGGTAGTGCCTTCCTGCATGAACTTTGGTCCCTCCCTTTCATGTATAAATGCCTTAGAGATGACAAGGAAGTTTTTCTCACGGGGGAGTCATGCGATTCAACAGTGGGTCATTCCCTTGTTTGTAAACATATTAAATTGCACGGAGCTTGTAATGTTTCTGCTCCGAATCTTGCTTGTGTGTTAAGGGGCATTCCTGCTCCTGCTATTTCTCCTACCTTTACTTTGCTTACAAATGGTAGCTATTTGCTTTTAAATAACGACAACTGCTGTGGCATGCAGGCCGGCATCCCCTATATTGTTACTGTTTCGCACAGGGTTGTCTGCTGCAAGAATGTGCTTTTTCCTCCCCCTCACGACATCATAGATAATTCTATTTGGCCTTCCATTCCTACTATGGAGTCGGATTTCAATAAACTGAGCAGAATAAAGGCGCTATTATTGAACGAGGAGGTTATGCTCACTTCCGCCCGGGAGACGTTTGTTCTCCAGGTGGCAAGTACCCACAGTGAAATACAGGCCCTTTTGAACACTAACCTCCCACAACATTTCGGTGAATTAATTCACCGTATTTTTAACGCATCTAACACTGTAGGTCTAGTGCATTTTTTTAAAGTGGTGGGGTCCGGCCTAGTGTCCTCTTTCCAAACTATTTTTGGTGTGATACCGGCGTTTATTCATTCTATTTTTTCCAGCGTCTTTGGTGGCTTTCCATTAATCCTTGCTTTGGCGGCTGGTGTACTGCTGTTGATCTGCTTCCTTCGCAATGGCTGCTCCCCGATGGGCCCTTCTCGACCCCGGACGCTACTGCTGCTCCGTGAGCGCATTCTATCTGGTTTCGGAGTTCTGCCGTTGGCGACACTGAGTGTGTCCTATACCCTTTCTTTTCGCTTTGCGTGTTTCTCTTGCGTGCAACCTGTGATGTCTTGCATTCGCTGCCCTTTCACCTGGGCCATGGATTATTGCCTCTCCAATACGTCGTTGTCTGTTCCGGATTTTGTTCGGTTGATGGGTCCCTTAGAGGCCCATGAACGGGACTGTTCCGTTGCAGGCTGCATGACGCGTGCAGCTGCACTGGGGATTTTGGCACAATGGGATATCTGGGCGGCTGCTCAGAATCTCCTACAACAAAGCTTTATTGAATATCACGCAAGCTGTCCCGCATTGCTTTTGGATGCTCCGTCCTCTGAGGAGCATTCCTGCAGCTTTGACCTGTTGGACTGGATGGCGTCTACGTTTTCTGATGATTCCAATGATGTCCTCTTGGACGGTATAGCATTTTTCTGCACTTCCACGTTTTTGGATTAATTTGCCGTTCACTGTCCGTGGACGCATCTGTTCTGCTCAGGTGCTTTGAACTCTGTCTTCGTCCTTAGTCTTGGCCGATGGACTGTCCAGGGGAGGGTGTCTTGTGGTTTGTGGCCTCCTGGCCTGCCTGGATACGTTGGAATAGGCCTGGCTGCCATGATGACTTTTGCGCACGTAACTCTTAGCCGTTGTTCACTTTGATAGCCAACTGGGGAGTGAAGGCGATTTCCTATGCCGACGACACCCAATTGGTTTTCTCATTTAATGATCAGACCGAAGACTCTTTTATGTGCTTCAAAGGCTGTTTAAAAGACATCGCAGGATGGATGAACAATAACAAACTTAAATTGAATGCCAATAAGACTGAAGTGATGTTTTTTGGCAAATCCAAGCCTCCAGCGGCAGCCCTTTGGTGGCCTGAGGAAATGGGCCCGGCACCGGTTCCTACGAGCTGTGCCAAAAATCTGGGTGTTAAATGGCAGGACGATCTGTCCTTCTCCGCCCAGATTCAGCAGGTTACAGCGGCCTGTTTCTGTCGTCTGAGAAACCTCAGGAAATTTTTACATCTGCTACCTGAGAGCTGCCGCAAGACCGTTATCCATGCCACAGTAACTGCCCGCTTGGACTATGCAAATGGCCTCTACACTGGCCTACCGGCCTACCAAGTTAAGAAACTTCAAATGGTTCAAAATGCGGCGGCGAGACTTATCAAACATGTTCCTTTTCGGTAGGCCTGGGCATTAAATTCCGCTCCGCTCGCGGAATTTGCGGAATTTGGACAATTTCGCGTTCCGCGGAGAACGCGGAATTGCCATCAATTCCGCGATCCGCGGCGAAGCGGAATTATTTTCTTGTTCGCGCTTTAAAAATGCATTCTAGCGTGCGCGATTATGACTTACCGGGATTCCTGCGTTCGCCGACGGGTTTTCCTATTCGTTCGCGGGCGCCACGAGATTTCGGTAGCCGGCCGCGCGATCCTGCGAGAGTTTGCGATCGCGAACACGTCATTCGATGCGCCATCGGACAACGCAAGAGTGTGCGATCGCGAACACGTCATTCGTCGCGCCATCGTGCACCACGAGAGAGATTGCGGTCGCGAACACGTCATTCGGGCGCGCCATCGGATTTCCGGCGGAATCTTTGTAAACCTGCGATCCCGAACACGCAAAATTTTCAATCTGGAGAAGAATAATATCGCGAGCAGCATAAAACCTTCTATAAACTGATGATTTCCATGAAAAAAAAACCTCAGATTGATATTTGGGTGTCCTTTTTTTTCATTTTTTGGGCGGGGGGAGAGGGAGGAAGTGCCACAGAGTCTACTACTTCCTGTTCCTTTCCAGCAGGCTCCTCCCAGTGCTTTCTCCATCTCTTGTTCATTTTTCACTTGGATTTGAGCTGGAAGGATCACTGTTTGTGTCTGCTGCATCATTATCATTTGATTTGAGGATTTTTGGATTTGAGATTTTACAAGTAAGTTGGTGTTGTTTGATTGGGTCATTGCAGTTGCTGCAATTACAATTTTTTAATTTTCATCATTTTAAAAAATAAATATAGTGGTGGGTAGCCACTGTAGCCAGTAGGCCCAGAGCTAGTCATGGGTTGGTGCATGATGAAACATGATGAAACAACTGTTCCTTTGCTGTGTGATGTATTTTTTAATTTCAAACATCATTTAGGGGGCATGGATGGCGTTGGATTGAATTGCAAAATGTGTATTTTTGGGTGTATTTCCGTTTTTGTGCTGTGTGCTAAATACATGCCTTAGTTGTGTGTGGTGTGCTGCAGGCCTTGTTTAGCCCTGTGGATTTTCGTTTTTGCATTTTATTGCATTACAGGCAAAGCAGTGTTGTTTACCATGCATCCTTTGCATGGCTATTATAGGTCTGTTTTCAGTACATTGTTTTCCAGGCCTCCTGCTTGTTGCTTCTGATTTGTGAGTGTCCATGTGGCTGGTAGCCATTTCTGGTGGGAGTTATAAGTGTGCTGCTTTTTTTGCCATATAGGCCTGCATGTGTTTCCTTTGTGACCTAGGCTTCTTGTTGTTGTGGGCCTGGCCATGAGGCTGGTGGCCATTTTGAAGCCAGGCAGTGTGCTTTTTGCCATAGGCCTGCATTGTCTGTATTCAGTTTCTTGTTGTTGTGGGCCTGGCCATGAGGCTGGCGGCCATTTTGAAGCCAGGCAGTGTGCTTTTTGCCATAGGCCTGCATTGTCTGTCTTCAGTTTCTTGTTGTTGTGGGCCTGGCCATGAGGCTGGCGGCCATTTTGAAGCCAGGCATTGTGCTTTTTGCCATAGGCCTGCATTGTCTGTCTTCAGTTTCTTGTTGTTGTGGGCCTGGCCATGAGGCTGGCGGCCATTTTGAAGCCAGGCAGTGTGCTTTTTGCCATAGGCCTGCATTGTCTGTATTCAGTTTCTTGTTGTTGTGGGCCTGGCCATGAGGCTGGCGGCCATTTTGAAGCCAGGCAGTGTGCTTTTTGCCATAGGCCTGCATTGTCTGTCTTCAGTTTCTTGTTGTTGTGGGCCTGGCCATGAGGCTGGCGGCCATTTTGAAGCCAGGCATTGTGCTTTTTGCCATAGGCCTGCATTGTCTGTCTTCAGTTTCTTGTTGTTGTGGGCCTGGCCATGAGGCTGGCGGCCATTTTGAAGCCAGGCAGTGTGCTTTTTGCCATAGGCCTGCATTGTCTGTCTTCAGTTTCTTGTTGTTCTGGGCCTGGCCATGAGGCTGGCGGCCATTTTGAAGCCAGGCATTGTGCTTTTTGCCATAGGCCTGCATTGTCTGTCTTCAGTTTCTTGTTGTTGTGGGCCTGGCCATGAGGCTGGCGGCCATTTTGAAGCCAGGTAGTGTGCTTTTTGCCATAGGCCTGCAAGCTTGTAGCCTAGTCTGCCAACAGGCCTTTCATCCAGTGGGCCCAGAGGTAGTCAGGGGTGCATGAAACAACTGTTTCTGTGTGTTCTGTTGAATATAAACATCATTTAGGGCACATGCATGGCATTGGATTGAATTGCAAAAAGTGGATTTATTTTTGGGGTGTATTTCAGTTTTTGGGGGTGTTACATGCCTTAGTTGTGTGTGGTGTGTTGCAGGCCTTGTTTAGCCCTGTGTATTTTCGTTTTTGCATTGTATTGCATTACAGGCAAAGCAGTGTGGTTTAGCATGCAGCCTTTGCCTGGCTATCGTAGGCCTGTTTTCAGTACATTGTTTTCCAGGGCTGATGCTTGTGGCTTGTGATTTGTGAGTGTCCATGTGGCTGGTGGCCATTTCTGGTGGGAGTTATAAGTGTGCTGCTTTTGCCATATAGGCCTGCATGTGTTTCCTTTGTGGCCTAGGCTTCTTGTTGTTGTGGGCCTGGCCATGAGGCTGGCAGCCATTTTGAAGCCAGGCAGTGTGTTTTTTGCCATAGGCCTGCATTGTCTGTCTTCAGTTTCTTGTTGTTGTGGGCCTGGCCATGAGGCTCGCGGCCATTTTGAAGCCAGGCAGTGTGCTTTTTGTCATAGGCCTGCAAGCTTGTAGCCTAATTTGCCAACAGGCCTTCCATCCAGTGGGCCCAGAGATAGTCAGGGGTGCATAAAAGAACTGTTTGTGTGTTCAGTTGAATTTAAACATCATTTATGGCACATGGATGGCATTGAATTGCAAAATGTGTATTTATTTTTTTGGCTGTATTTCTGTTTTTTGGGGTGTGTTACATGCCTTAGTTGTGTGTGGTGTGTTGCAGGCCTTGTTTAGCCCTGTGTATTTTCGTTTTTGCATTTTATTGCATTACATTACAGGCAAAGCAGTGTGGTTTACCATGCAGCCTTTGCCTGGCTATCGTAGGCCAGTTTCAGTACATTGTTGTCCAGGCCTCATGCTTGTTGCTTGTGATTTGTGAGTGTCCATGTGGCTGGTGGCCATTTCTGGTGGGAGTTATAAGTGTGCTGCTTTTGCCATTTAGCCCTGCATGGTTTTCCTCTTGGCTTACTGCTTGCATCCATCCCCTTTGCCAGCTGCAGCTCCCTGAATGATGTGATGAGCAAATAATTTATTGCCAAACAGGGTCCACTTCTATTACATTTGTATTTTGGTTGTCCTGACAGTGTACACAGTATACCAGGAAAGCCCTTGTTGACAGTCTCACAAATGGCTACACTAATTTATATCTTTTATTTGTTTGTTTGTACTACTAGTAATTGAACCACAACAACAAATGCAACATTTCACTGATGTTCTTCTCCTGGCTTCTTTGCTTTTAGGTGCACAAAAAGACAGAGGAGGAGGTGTCATCATCAACATCACCCGTTGTACTGCCAGGCTGAAGTCCTGCTGCGCGTCACGTCCACGTGTGACCACAGACATCTCTGCAACTTGTGCACCTGCGTCCTGCTGACATCTGAAGAAGATGGCCCCAAAGAAAGGTACAAGGTCCTCCAGTAGCAATAAAGTTGCCAGTGAGAAGAAGGGAGAGAAGAAGGAAGTGGCACTTGCCAAGACTGGGGTGCCGGCCGATGTGTTTTTTGGGAAAAAAAACTTACGCCTGCAGCAGCGGTGTCCAGCGGGGACCAAGCTGGGAGCAGCACCTCTGCATCAGTGGCCTCACCCCAGCAACCTAGGCCCAAGCCCATGACTGTGGCAGAGGTAGCCAGTCTACTAACGACCAGTGATGTTGAAATGTCATTATCGCAAAGTAGTACCCAATCCACGCACTCGCAGGCGCAAACTCAGGAGATAAGTGGGCAACCCCAGCCGCAACCCGAACCGCAGCTGGAACTGCAACCACAGCCGGAACCACAGCCGCAACCCCAGCCGGAACCGCAACCACAGCCGGAACCGCAACCACAGCCGGAACCACAGCCCACAATAGTAGCTGTTCCACCTGAAGTAGGGGCAGTTCAGGAAATCGAGCTTTTTGCAGACGGAGAGGAGCAAGCCACTGTTCCAGAAGATCCAGTGTCTTCCATACCCCCAGCAAGGAAAAGGAGGCTTAGTACATCAACTTCTTCTTCAAGCCCCGCTTCTGATGATCTAGATGCCACTTGGAAGCCACCAGCTCAGCCTGAGAGTGATGCACACCACAAGACAAGGCTAGTGAAAAGGAAGGTTCCCGAAAGCCTTACAGTTATGGAGGTAGATTTAGACGAGGGGGTGATGATGATGAAGAGCCAGTCATCACGAACATCACTCCTGGGCCTGCGGAGATGGAGACCAACATTATTAGACTATCCCAAATCGCTGCGAGGGATGTAGCACGGATACCACCAACACAGGTAACGCCAACACGACCTCCAGCTTCCATATTTGCCTTTGCAAAGGCCCGGCAGGGACCTACATCAAGCTCAACCACCACCTCAGTAGGTGGTGGTAATGTAAGTGCACAGAGTCAAATTCCATGCACACCCTCCATTTCATCTGGTATTGAAAGTGGCACCTCCAGCAGTGCCAGAAAGTTCTCCTCCCCAGTTTGGGACTTCTTTTCGGTTAGCAGTAAGGAGGAGAACATTGCTATATGCTCAATTTGTCGGCAGGCTGTTAGGCGGGGTAAGCTTGGTACAAACTATGGTACCGGAGGACAAACAAGTCATCTCAAAAAACACCACACTATCAGGTGGGAGGCTCACCTACTTCACTTACAAAAAAGTAAAACTGGACCCATTGCTGTTGTTGTGGATGAAGAAGTAGGGGAAGATATGATCGCGGAGGAAGGTCAACAAGAGGGAGACATTTATAGCCCTACCCCCAGCAGTGTACTGGTAACGCCCGCATCCTCAGCAACATCTCAGTGGCACAGTAGTAAGAGTCAACATGAGACAGCAAGGCAACCGGGCACTGCAATGAGCAAAAGTGCAGCGTCGTTGAGCCTAGCTGGGTTCAAGAAGAAAGGTGCAGCAGTAAGGAAAATATTCCAGCCTACCATTGACAGCATGCTTTGGTCGGAGGGGCAGTACCAACGCAACCACCCAACGGCACGGTTGTACAATGCGAAGCTCGCTAAAATGTTAGCGCTGGACCTTCTCCCTTTTTCATTTGTGGAAGGGGTGGGTTTCCTTGAATTTGTGTCAGCCATCTGCCCTAAATGGAAGGTTCCCAGCCGTTCCTATTTTGCCCGAGTTGCTGTTCCAGCACTACATCACGATGTGCTTGAATTGGTTGGACAAGCTTTGCAGCAGAGTGCTGTTCACAAAATCCACCTGACAACAGACATGTGGACCAGTTGCCAAGCCACTGATTACATGTGCATCACTGCACACTGGGTCTCTTTTGTGGGGGTTAGAGACAAGCTATCTGAAGTAGGTGCTGTTGACACAGCTGCAATTTTTAATGCTTCTCGGAAACATGCAACTATAGCCATGTTCGCCATGGAGAAATCTCATACTGCTGAAAACCTTTTGGAAGAGTTTAACAACAAGGTCTTTGAATGGCTGCGCCCCAGAGGGCTTCACATTGGTTTTGTTGCCACGGATAATGGCAGTAATATACTTAAGGCCATGACGCTTGGTAAGTATTTCAGGGTCCCGTGTTTGGCGCACTGCATTAACATTATAGTTCAAGACTTTCTGAAAAAAGAACCCATAGTCAGCAACTTACTGACCACCTGCCGCAGAATATGCACGCATTTCAGCCATTCTTTTAAAGCCCGGAAGCAGCTGAGGATCATTCAACGTGACTATAGAATGCCAGTCAAAGCACTGATCCAGGAGGTGGCAACACGTTGGAACTCAACGTATTACATGCTTGACCGTCTGTTTGAGCAGTACAGACCAATCAATTAATATGTCATGCAAAGGGCGGATGCTGCTGTGAAAGGCATGACCCTTCAGGTGGACCAATGGTGCCTAGTTAAATCTCTTACAGAGATGCTTCTTCCTTTCGAGGTCTTCACACGTGAAGTCAGCAAGGAGGACTGTACTATGGGCCAAGCTATCCCATTGTTGCACATGCTAGAGCAAGAGCTGAAGAGGGTGTGTGAAGCGTACATAGGTGTGGAGGAAAAAAAGAAGCATACCAGTTGGCGGAGAGCTTATCATGTCGCTTAAGTGAAAATGCAAGGGTGCAAAATAAGATTCTGTCACAACAACATTACATTTGTGCCACAATTCTGGATCCACGGTACAAAGCGGCACTGAACAGTAAGACATTACTCCCTTTTTCAGAAGTGGATGTTGCCCGGTACAAAACTTGGATAGCTGAGGCAGCCAGTACATTGGAAAATGAACGGCTGGTAATTAAAGGCCTCAAACCCACATCAAGTACTGCAGCAGGGCATCCTGCGTCAAGTTCAACTTCAGAGCCTGTGGGCAGTGCATTTGGTTCACAGCTGTCACCAACACTATCGACAACAGCAAGAACCGGATCATCATCAGCCCCAGTACAAACGGCACAGAATTGGTATTTACAGCAAGGACTTGCTAGGTCCAGTGCTGATGCAAAGACAAAAGAGGGCGCACTAAGTTTAGCACCCCTGAACATTGACCGAATGGTCCAGGCCTACCTGGATGACCCAACAGAGGTCTTCATTGATCAAAACCCATTGCGGTATTGGTATGGCAAAAGGGGCCAATGGCCAGTGCTCAGCAGGCTGGCGATCAACTATCTGGCTTGCCCTATCGCAAGTGTCTCTTCTGAACGTGTTTTCAGTGCTGCTGGTTCCATTGTAACAGTGAAAAGGACCAGTCTCTCACCCATAAACGTGGAGAGGTTAACCATGATCAAAATGAATCAGCAATTTATACCACCGAATTATACAATACATGAATCACCGCAGGAAGATGAGGACAGCGGCTCAGGTGATGGAAGTAGCGTGTTGGATGCTGATTACCTACTTCTGGTTGAACCTCCAGAGTTTGAGGACGAGCTATACTTCCCTGACGGTGACAACTAGGCTTCCAGTTCTTACTGTGGTTCTCCCTTATTTACTTCTATTTCTGTGTCTGTCTTTCTGTTTGGAAACTTCAAATCACAACAAATCCATCACCACCGTCTTCTTATTTTATTGCCTTATGAGTTTCAGCTCTCTGCATTTCAGTCCACTCCTCCGAGTCCTGCTCCTCCATCCTCCTGAATCGACCTAAATCTATTGCCCTCAAGCCAGATGATGATTGGATGTAGCATAATCGAAGAAAACCTAATCTTGCCTCGTTGAGTCTCTCCAAAAGAAGTGGAACATGATGATGACTACTATAGCTATCACCCTTTCAGAGCCGATACAGACTGCCCATTAACTGAAGATGAGAAGGAACAGGTAATGAATGATGACATGCATTGGACGCTGACTGAGTGATTTGTGTTGTTGTTGTTTGTAGTGCATGAAGGTAATTCATTGTGTTCTATTATCTAATCTACACACTAAAAGTAACCCAATGCAATGTTTCTTTCCAATCTGGTTTTTCAATAACAATTTTCTACTTCTACTGCAGGCCGATCCATTGCATTTTGAATATGGAAAGGGGACTCAATCTGTACACTACTGCACACTGAGTTGGACAACACACCATGATGATGACCACAGTGACATTATCTCTTCGCACTCCAGTCACTCAGTACGATCCGAGATGATTGATGGAATAACTCAGTGCGTTTCATGAGTGCATTACAAGGTAACCAAGTCAACAACAACCACTGCAGACCTACATGTCTGTGTAGTGGTGGAGTCGAGTGTGGTGGTATGGTATGACTGACAGCGGGGCATTGATTTAGTCACTTAATTTGTAAAATGCTATGTTGCTGTATATCTGCTTTGTCTGCCTCTGTCAAAAAAGGTACGCTAAATGGAGGATGTGTCACGGGTGCCGTGGGCCTGCTCAGTCCTGTTGTTGTTGGAGGTTAATGTTGGAAACAGACTAAGTTAGACATGATGTATCCAAATCCATGCCGCCTCTGAAAGTGTTCTTGTTGCACTCCACCGTAATTTAGGCATTTTTTTCTACTTGATTTTTCAATATCCCTTTGGTTTTCCCATCTGCAATTACAGGCCGGCCCTTACCCTGTGCTACACTGGGAAAAACAACTCTCACTTACCTTACCAATGAATCTACATGTGCCAGGCAGGCAGTGGCGTCACGCAAGATTGATGGCCGGTGCGTCCATGGAATGGAGGACCAAGACGAACGCCGAGATGCAACTCCCCATTTTGACCAGGATAACATACAGTAACAGTATCAACTTTCATCATCTTTTACATTTCGATTCTTTTTTTTGTCTTCAATCATTACTACTGTGTGTTGTTGTTTTTATGTTTGCTCTCTGCTTATATAATTCAATTCATCCCTACAGCATTTTTGGACTTTTCTTTGCTATCTTTAAGCCCGGGCGGGTACAAAAGAACAGAAACTGTATGTAATTCGGGTCTCTCTGAGGGCAGACAGGCAAGGCAAATAGCATAATATACTGCTGCCCTGTACTGTCTAATTGTCTAGTAGTAGTAGTTAGTAATATCATTAACCATCAAGTTATCATCATCATGCATGCATTTCCTTTTTCTCCCTTAACTGATTTATGGATATGGTTGTCTGCCAATATTGTGTTTTGTTGTTGTCCATGCGTACTGTTTTTCTTTCTCAAACCTTTCCCAAAACCCCCTTTCCCAACCATTCTTCAAACCCTAATCCTCTTCCCCGGGCTGTGTGGCTTATTGAGGTGTGACTAAATTAAATGTACACCAATAATTTATCACACGCTTGCTGGGGCGGATGTGGCTAAAGCAACATAAATGCATTTTCAAGGCAGGGCGCAGATCTTCTTCTGCTTGCCCACCCTCCTATGAGCAGTATATTTGGGTTTTTTGTACCAAAGGAACCAAATCCATCAGCATTAAATGCCATCATAGATTGGATTTGTCATCATCCGAAACAGCACTAACGGTTACGCTTGTGTCGAGTCACGGACCACGGTGTACTGTAGGCCTAGTCGAGTGACTCGACACAGCTAGAGTTTGTAACTCTATGTACTAGGCTATCCCCGCAACCATTATGTTTCCTTGTATTTTGGCATATTATTGTTTGGCAGTAAGTTCCGTACTGTACTTTGTTCTACTACTCCTCCCACAGTCTCTCTCAGGCGACTGACTGTCTCATTTTCTTTTATTTGCAAGTGCTACTGCCAGGGTCTACTACTACTACCACCACAACCATGGCATGTTGGGAAAGAAAACCATCACCACCATGCAGCCATCGCTGTGCCCAAGTTAAACATCAAGCACAGGTAAGAGAAGAGGTTTGGGTGAGGCATAATTAATAACGGATTTTTTTCCATTAATTCTATTTCACACACCCCTTTGAGTCCAGTTGCAGAATGCATAGATTATCAGGGGAGACTGACAGTACTAGTAGGACAAGTCCATCAGTGACGGGTACCGCATCTGTCTGTTTGTGTCTTAGTAACTCAGCCAATTATTAAAATCAAACACTGGCTGTGGCACTGCACCAGCAAGGAAACCGTGTGACGTAAAACAGTAACCCCACCCACAAAACATTAACCACATCGTATATTAAGTCTAAATATGTAATTTAATAACCCTAACAAAAATAAACTATGTAAAAAAATCCCACAACACCTGACCCACCCCCTCCCTAACCCCAACCAATGTTCATGTCCCGCAACGAAAAAGTCCAACAAATGTCCAAAAGTCCAAAACCCAACGCCCGATTCCCACCCACCCAAATAAGAACTAAAAAAGGGGCAATAAAGAAACGGGGTCTCAGCGGGCTCGCCTCTCCAGGACACGGATGCGCTCCTCCAGGCGGGCCATGCGGTGCTTCAGCGCGCGGCAGTTGCATCCACAGTGGGGGTGGGCAGCAGTGCTTCTTCCTGTGTGGCGGAGGGTGGCTGACAGGCGGTGACGCCGTAAGACTGGGGGGGGGTGTCTGGGGCCCGGGGCATTGGAGGAGGCTGCAGCTGCTGCCGCCTCCTCCTCCTCCTCCTCTAGAACAACCAGGCGCCGGTATTCGGCCTGTATGGCCTCCAGCTTACGGCGCCGGGCCTTGGCTGCCAACTCCTTCCGGTTGACTTTAGGAGTAGCTATATCAAGAAGAAAAAACAAGACTATTGTAAAATATACTCTTAGCAAAGCAGTCAGACAAATACATTCTACACATAGTGGCACAGTAGCACTAGCAAGCACAGTACGTAACATTTGTGGTATGTATCTATCCTCCCACTACCTCGGCCTCGAACATTTGGGGGAGTTTCAGGCATTCCGCCACCCATGCATCTGATTCATATCACACACCTATGCATGCATGCCACGTATCCTTCTCTGCCAGTCATAAACATAAAATCTCGCCCGTCCTGCCTCCTTCCACCCTTCTTTCCCTTTTCGTTCAACCCATCCATCAAGGTCATCTGATCAGACTTTTATTCTTCTCCATAAAAATTTCACAGCTGAGTTGAAGTCCGATAGAGGCCATTGGTTACTCTCAGACTCCTGTCGCTAATGCTATTGCTAATGCTGCTAAGTAAAGGGTGTCTTCTTCAAACGGCGTTCACAACTACTTCTTACTTAAGTCTCAACAGTACAGTATACATTACACCCTTGCAGCGAGTGTAATGTCAATAAGTAAGCATTAGGAATATAACTTACCACTGCCCGCCACTGCTGCTGGCTCACCCCCTGCAGCTACTCCAACTGCCGCATCGCCTGCACCCTCAGCGGCCGCGTCACCTTCACCGCTGGCCCCGGTACTGGTGGTCGGTAGTACGCCTAGAAAAAACATTACACATTTTTCAGATGCCATATACACCTCCCCCTATTTTTCACTAGCATGAATTAAAAAAAGTTAATACATATACAACATACATCACTAGTATAAATCAGGTAGTAGACTAGACACTAGTAGTGTTATATGGTCCCTAGGGTCATTTTAGTCTTTGCTAAGTTACCCCGAGCCATGCAACCATTTTAGCTCTGTCTTTTATTTTTGCGCAAGTTACCTCGCAGCTTGTTGTGAAATACGCCTTTGAGGCCACATGAGCTCATACTGCTACTGTCTGAGCACTGCGTACAAGGTCGAGAAACAAGCGACTTTGTTATGGAGTTATGGTGTTAGTCCATATTGCTTATCCATAAAAAAAAAAAAAAGTTTTTGGCACGACTGAGAAATGCTTGCACTATACTAACGCGCACCATTTTTCTCATTACAGACGGAAGATTCACTTATAAGAAGAACCAGAGCTTTGCAGAGCTTATGATGTCACCACTACTAGGTTCTTCTAAGGTGAGGGCTCCCAGAATTCTCACATCTCTTTTTAGAATTTTATATAAACTAGATTCCTACCAAGGGGAGGGTGGTTCGCCCACCACTGTTCAGTTATCATGATCTCGCCTTTTGGCTTCTATGGACTTTTAGTTGTAAGTAACTTGTAAGTCTAACTGTAACAATGTTTATTGTTTTAATCTTATACATTTTGCTGTTGCTGCTGCATTATACAACATACAGAGCTTGTCAGTTGGAAATAAAAAGAAACCTTTTGAACTTACATAGACTCAGTGGTATTTGGTGTGGACTTACACAAGAGTGAGCAAAAGGGTGTGCATTGCTTCCGCGACACAGGTTGGGAGTGTTATGTTGTCTGGGTTGTCTACTCATTGGGTATTTTGGGGGTGGGGGGCCTTTCGGAGTAATGAGACACTATAACAAGTCGGTCAGGGGATTGTGGTGGCTTCCGATTGAGGTGTGAGGAAGGTCCAACCTCCCATCACCAACGACCTATTTTCTTGTGCAAAGTTCTGTATGTGCAGAATCCCTACAACAGTAGTAGTATGTCCTATCCTATCTAAAATTCTAAAATTTGGTTGGGCATTTTCTTGGTGGGAATTGTCAAAAAGCCTCAAGAATAAGAAGACTAGAAGTAGTAGAAGAGGACAACCAAAACTCAATGGCTATAGCTATTGGTGAATGAGTTTAATTTAAAATATTTGAAATAAAGAGTGGGCAACTGGGCAAGCTTGGCTACAGACAGACTAATAGTAGTAGTACAGAGAGTCATAGCAGACGCAGTTAGAGGCAGGGATAACAAGAATTTAGAAACAGATAGTATAGAGCAAAGAAGATTTTGTAAAAATGCGAATCAGGATACCGAAATAATAGTTTGGAAAAAATAAGGTGCAGGAAAAGTTTAGGAAATATAATTATTAATATTAACCACTGGTGGACTTACTGGGGCCAGCAGCAGAGCCCTCGATAGAGGAGCGGTCCTGTCCCTGGGAGGCATCGTCCAGATCTTGTGGGCCCACCGCCTGCGACCCCGTCTTCTTGCCCCTGGGTGCTGCTGATCATGTAAGATTTCATAAAGAAAGAGACAAAAATTAAAGTTTGGTGTGAAATATATAAAATATTTTAAAATAGGCACCAAAAACATTTTTGGTTACAAAAATTGCAATAAAATTGACCTATCTGATCGACTGGTAGTATTGCGAGATTCACGGACCGTCTAGCAAGCCTAACTACCACCTGACCTAGCCCACCGATTCCAATCCAGACGGGCCAATTGTTCAGTAAGTCTGCATTTCCATTTATTTTAGTCCTCAAAAATGCATAGATGGAGGACACATGCATACATTTTTGCATACACCAAATTGTTGGCTGGTTGCTGCTAATGTTCTGCTAGTGATGATATAAGCCTATTAACACTCAGTAAACAAACTACAAAAGGTTCTGCTAAGGACTGGGGTAAGCATCACTCAGCAGCCCGTGACGTGACAGAGGATGCGTCACGCACACAACTTAGAAATTACCAACTAATAAGTAACTAAACCTATCAATCCACCACTATCCCTTCTTAGTGGCACGAGGACAAAGGAAGGACTACTCTCTCTAGCATTACATCACTTAAGTTCTCTAAAGTAAACTCTTACATAATCATCAGGCCAAGCGAGCGCAAAGTTGCAAACAAGTAAGATTAGTAGCGTCGAGCGCCTGTGTCATAACAATCACAGATTTTTAAACGTCATTTACCTGCAATGTAAGCAGCAGCATTCTTGCTGGTCGGAGAAAAAAAATATTCGCAATATATAACACAGAGCAGAAGAACACAAAGTAGTAATATTAAATAGCTACTCACCAAGCCCCGGGACCTCCACTCCTAGCAGGTCGAGCAGGTCCTGCTCCCGGTCCAGAATATCGGACCACCGGTGCGTCAGCTGATTCTGGGTGCGACGGACACCAGAGCAGCGAAACACTGCCCGCCGCACCTTGCCCCACCGCTGCCGACGCTCCCGGAGCCCGTACCCGGACCAAGGCCTGCCGCCTGCTGCCAGGGTTAAGGGGAGGTGGCGCTGAACGAAAAAAAACAGTGCGGCCACCTCCGCCTCATTAAATAAGGCCCGTGCCTGCACCCCTCTTTGGCGCCGTCTTCCGCAAGGAAGGCGGTCGCGGCTCTGGCTCCGACTTCGAGCCCTGTGGCCCTTTGCCATGGTTCTGGGTAGGCGGGGGACGGAAAAGAAAAGGTAGGAATTAAATAAAGTAAGTAAAAGAAATGAAAAAGCAGGTAATAGAAAAAGTGTGAAAAAGTAGTTAAAAACACACAAAAAGTAGAGAAAAACTCAAAATATAGAATCAGGAAAATAGAGAGATAGATAATAAACAAAAAAGACCCAAAATAAGTTTACAGAAACAAAGGATTGGAAAGATAGAGGGAGGATTGAAAAGCAGGCCCAGAACCATAGAAATAGAGTGAAAAACAAGATGGCCGCGCCCATTGCGACCGCATGGGCAACTTCGCGCGATATTTCCCCCCCGAGCACGCAAAAAGCGTCGCGAACACGTAATACGCGGGACTTGAAGTAAACCTTTCCAGGGAGAAGAGCTGTGATTGTCTGCTGATGTAGTCTTTGCATCTAGAGACTGAGGTATGGGGGTTCGCTTGTCAAAGCCCAGAGGTCTTCTATTTTTATAATAAACTAGCTTTCAGAACGGGGAGGGTGGTAAGGTCATTTAGCCTTATATCCACTGCTTTATGAGATGCTTTCCCCGTTTGTATTTTATGGAGTTGTAACTATGCTGATCATATTATTCCTATGCATTATGCTAGTAGTACTGACACGTGTACTGTATCTTAGAGCACGTAAGTTGAAATAAACATTTTAACCTATACTGTGTCTCTTCTTACGCAAGTTGTGGACAGGTACGAGTGAGTGACGAAAGAGTGTTCTTGCTTCTGCGAGTCCTGAGAGAGAGATACCGTGTTCTGGGTTGCCTAATCATTGGTACATTGTTGCTAATGGGATGCTAAGGCTAGTTGGGTTGGGGTTTTAGGTGCTAAGGTTTATGTTTGGCTCACCACTATATTCCGAGGTCCTATTATCCTGTGCATAGCTCTGTGTGTGCAGAATCCCTATAACACTTATTATCCCCATATAATGGGATTGCTGGACCAATGGTTACAGGTACTGTCAAAGCTTCCGTATTTAAATTCAATTGACTTATCCTTTGGACTAGTTCCTCCCTAGTTTTGTTCAAAGCTTCTCTTTCATTATCTTGCAACACTCTGTTGTATGATGTCTCATGTAGAATCTGTGGAGTTAATGGTATTCCCATTACTGGCGCACTTGGGACAACCTTACTAGCTGTTTCTTGATATGGTGGTGGATACTTAATTAAAATATCCTCTAACAATTCATCATCTGACTCTCCATATCCTGTCGAATTCATGTGTTTTGTTTTCTCTTTACACTTTCCTCCAGAATGTTCTTCAGCCATCAACACTGGATATAACCCTTCCGATACCATCGCTCTCCTCCACTGTTTCATCTGTCCTTCTCTTGACTCATGCAAGTGTCTCAGAAAGAATCCTCTATATCTTTCACCTCTGCTTTTCTCTCTTTCATATGACTCAGTTTGCCATTCTTCCAAAGCTTCATATTGAGTTAACCTGGGTCTCGGTTCTAAATCATTGATCTTCAATCTCAAATTCTGAAGAATCCTCCCATTAAACGTACCATCTTTAGGAAACGCTAACACACCATCATCCCTCATGTACTCTACCCAATTTTCTAGCCACACGCAAGCATGATATCCTCTCTCCATCATCATAAAAGATGCTGGTGTCTTCGATGGCGGAATAGGAATACCCTCTCTAGTCAACACAGGCTTATCCTTAACAAAGAAATTCTTTATTCTCTTAAAGATTGACATTTTTCTTTTCTCTCCATACATTCTTGAAGAATGGTGCAGGAAATTGTATTCCGCAAACCTTTGAAATCTTCTACCTGTACGTCTTGCACTAACAGTCAAATCAAAATCCTGCATACAATCCTTCTCTCCTCCAATCCTTGTGCGGCTTCTAACTAAGTGTCCGATGGAATCAGGCTCACACTCGTACTCTGACCAATGTCAGCGCGGCCTTTTCCTGATGTCAATTCTGCTCCTCACTACTGACCCCTCCTTTACAATGCTGTTCCTGTCACACGCCCGCTGCTTCTACCAATCCCAGCGCAGCTCTCTGTGACGTCGATCCTACTCAGGCGATTTCTCACCCCTCCTTTACCAAGCTCCTCCTGTCACGCGCCCGCTGCTTCTACCAATCCCAGCGTGGCTTTCTGTTACGTCAGTACCACTCCGGCAACTGACCCTCCCTTTGCAAGGTAATACGAAAATGTTATTTCTTCAAAAATTCTTTGAACTTCTTTGTTATTAACAACATAAAAACATTTGCTACTCTGTCTGTTCCACTAAACCAAAAGGATAGTTTCTTTTCTTCCACTGCGAGTAAAATCTTCTGCTTACTCTTCACCTAAGCTCCAGAGAACCTGCTACTCTTCCGGTATCTTCTGTTAATGAATTTTGAGACCGGTATTTCACCAGCGAACTCCTTTTGCTGTCAATCTAGCTTAGAAGAACCTACTACTCCTACAGGGTTACCCTTACTAGGTGATATAACGCCAAAAGTTTCATCAGCAAACTCTTTGCTTTCAACCACTCTCACTTTTGTTCAGAAAAAAGTCCCTAGTTTAAAACTGCCAGCCCTACCTACCTTCTCAGTGTTATTCCAAAAGACGAGCAACCTTACTGCAGTGTGGTTTCTATCGCCACCCGCTATTCATTCCCCGGGAATTTTCCAGACAACATAAAACAGAACACTAACTCTTTTGTTAAAACATTAACCAAAAAAAAAACAATAATCTATACTTATCAACAAACTAGTTACTAACAACCATAGCTCTGCTACCAGAAAACTGATCCAGCGGTTTACTAACAACAGATACTGTACTACCATATACTCACTTGGGCCCATACAATTTGCTTCCACTGCGCTCTAAGTAAACCACTGGAGTCTATTAGTTTTATAATGTTACTCATACCTCAGGATCTAGTTATTACTTCTTTAACTAAACGTTCTGCTAATCAAACAGTTCTTTCCTCTGGTCAATGGACCAGTTAGGTAAAACTAGTTGATGGCGATAATTGATATAACTTATTATGCATTTCTTAATAAGTATAAAATAATGACAGACTCAATAAGTTTTTAAATCTTTATCTAAAAACTAAGGTTTTGAACCATCTCAAAATGTTTCTGTACAAACACCCTCATTCACGGGAGTGCCAATTAAAAAATATCTCAGATAACACTTATCAATTCAGATCCACACAATAACTTTGCTCAGAAAGAAGAGGCTAGAGACAGAAGAGCATTTATCAAACGATGAATTTAATAATTACCAAAGTATGGTGTGAAGACCAACCCCCTGGCCAAAGGGCTGATAAGGGCCTCCCAGGACAGAACAGGAGACAAAGGCTTCAGGACAGGAATCAGGACAGGATACTTCACCTCTCTAATTACCGACGACTACGTCGCACCCCTCTCTGACACTCTCTTCCTCCTCGTGGTTCTTCCGCGATCTTTTTCTAAACCCACAAAATTAAGTAGATGGTTCTGCATTCGGTTTCTTCATCAGCATTTCAGAGCACCACCCCGATATACCCCGATGCCAGGCTTCTTCAACGCGCAAAGCTCGCTTAACCCGACTTGACTCTCGAACTCTCGACTCTCGACCCCAGAACTTCTTCTTTTTCTAACTAAACTACCTCAATTATATTTTTCCATAGGCTTGTACCATCCATTAATGTTTCTTTTGCACAGAATACTAACTTCTGATTGGACAGGCGAGGGGGGGATGATCATCATACCACACTTATACTTCATTTATTCTCTTTTAATCATTGTTTCCAAACTCCTCCCTTCAAACTTTATTCCGCCCTTCCTTTCCCATACATCTTTAAACTTTATTAATACATTTGTAACTGATTTTTTTAATAAGTTCCTTCATATGAACTCTTCACCCTCATGTTCCCAGGGCACATCTCCGCCCACCTTGGACTCGTGTCAAATCCCAGTCATCTTCCAAGCTTCCGTATCAGGGCGCATGCGTCACGCCATATTGGTTTGCTCTACTCGGACAACTTTAACAGGCCCAAATACGCACTAATAATAAAGTCGAAAAGGAAAAATGTTATTCTCAAAAATAAATGGTTTCACTGTATACCACCAATCTCTACTCTAACCCATACCATTTTATAATTTCTCTCTCTGCATTTGCGTTAGTTATAAACCCATTTCTAATTTCAGCAAAGCAGGTGCCATGCATGTGAGCTTTCAAGCGGCCATTTTATAGCTCTTTGCGCAAGCGCCAGAGTTTTCCTCCAAGCGAAAGTACGTCATACTACGTAGATGCAGTAGACGCATGCGCAGTAAAGATCCCATGTTAAATGCGTTCTAGTCCTACGTCTGTGTTATTTGCAGTTAGTAAACACATAGGCAAGCTTCATTCTTTTCCCGTGTATAGTAAAAAAATGCATATTATTAATTACGAGACATGTCGTTAGTAATTCGCTAGTAAGTTAAATCGAGAGGATTGCTTCCGAGCAAGTCTCGTGACCGAGTCCTTGCTCCATCAATAGCAGGTGGTGAACATTATGTTACACCTTGCAGCATGAAGGGAAAGATGCTGCATATTTTTTTCCAAACAAATGTTTGGCTGTACAAAAAATTATTTATTAACATTTTTATAGTACTGCTCGGCTTTTAGCGACTAGATCACTTTACAATAAACAAACTCATTTTCTAATCACTGCCACAGATTTCAGTTAGAGGTGGGGAAGGAACAGTTGATGAGGCAAAACATTTTAAATGAAAAAAATGCAAATATTAGCCATTGCATATACTTTTAGAAGAATGGCATGGCTGCTTCCTACCAGACAGATGGAAATAGAGCAGGGACTGACACATTATTAGAAATGCTGATGCACATCACATGACAAGGTATCATTTGAGATGTAATCAATCATGTCTTTTTATGTCATGAGTGATGCAATACATGAAGTCATAAGCAGTTCATGGTGGTAACGCAAGTTATAGTTTACATAGTAAACTATGACAGGTAAATTTCAAAGATTTTATTTTTTATTTTAAGCAATAGTTTTTGTCTTAGTTCTGTGAACCACTACAATTGTCCCTGTTTTTTTTCCATTTCTTTTGTGGGTACTTGACCCTGCCACACAAATAGGGCAGAGTTTTTATCAGGAAAATTATGGGAATGCTGAGTGGTGGATTTACATAGGTGTCAGTTGAACTCAGGCCTAAAACCACAGCTATCTGTATTGCCAAACGGCACCATTTATGAGTGGAAATTTGATCTCTCCATGCTGCATTTTGGGGCATTTACTGTTGCTGGTTCCACTCATATAAGCAGGGTGTTTTTATTAGGAGATATGTGGAAATACTAGGTAGTAGAAAATGTGTGGGTCCCCAAGGATTCTGGAACTTTCCCTCCCAGAAACGCAAGAAGAATGTGTGTTTTTAGCCAAACATTGAATTTTGCAAAGGCTTCTGGGTGAGAATACCTTGTGAGAACCACACGTCACACCATCCTGGACTCCCCTAAGGGCCTAATTACGAGACTGGCGGTCCGTGGACTGCCAGTCTCGTAGTGCGGCGGCGGTGTCAGTCTTCCGACCACCACATTACGACCTTGGCAGTTGTGCCGCCCTGGGACTGCCGACTTCTCCAGGTAACTGACGTTCCCTGGCAGTGGCGTGTAAGGCTTGAGGATGTAATATGCTTGGCAGGACCATCGCGGCCCTGCCAAGCATATTATGAGTTTCCTCACTGCCATCGATTTCATGGAAGTCTTTCCTCCATGAAAACAGTGGCAGTGAGAAAAGAAAGGGGGCCCTACAGGGCCTCCTTGTGCCTCACTCCATGTGAATGCACAAAGGGAGGCACAACATGTGGCCCCCTATGTGCATGCACCACCAGTTCCAGCACTGTATGGACTT
Organism: Calotriton arnoldi; assembly: GCA_963921515.1. NCBI lineage: Eukaryota > Metazoa > Chordata > Amphibia > Caudata > Salamandridae > Calotriton > Calotriton arnoldi. The sequence goes on from CAWUFW010004026.1 coordinate 1,315,421, forward strand.
CATAGTCCTGTAACTTCCTTTAACCTTCCTATTGCAGTGCTTATTTATAGGCACCGCCATGGGAATGCCAAAGAAAATGCCCGCCAGTGACTTAAAAAGTCATAATACGGAGGGCAGTTCTCATGCATGTTTGGCAATGCTGCGGCGGGAGGTCCAGAGGCTGCACCACTAAACACGTAATCAGGCCCTAGGTGTCTAGTATTCAGAAATGTCTGGGTAGAAGGTTTCATTTGGTGGCAGCTGACCTTACGCCCAAAATCAATAGCCACCCACATTACAAAAAAAGAAGTTTTGAATGGAAAATTACATTCCGTCCAAGTTTCATTTTACGGCCTTTCCTGTTGCAGTAGCTGGGCCCACTTACACAAGTGTGGTACAGTTTTTACTGAGTGATGTGTGGGATTGCTGTGTGGTAGGACATTTTTGAATCCCCACAGATTCCGTACTTCCCCTCAGAAATATGAGGGAATATTTTTTTAGACAAACTTTAAGGTTTGCAAGAGATTCTGGGTAATAAATTGTGAGATCTACAAAAGCCACACCACCGTGGCCTCCTACAACGGTCTAGTTTTCTGAAATGCCAGGTATGGTAGATTTCCCTACATGGCATTCAATCCCAGGCCTAAAATCGTCAGCCATCCACAATGCCAAAAATTGCTTAGGTTAGCTCGGAAAAATGTGATATTTCCATGTTGCATTTTGGGACCTTTCCTGTCGCTGGCATTGGGACACGCACACAGGTGGGATAGAATGTTAATTGGTAGATGTGTGGTAACACTGGATGGTTGGGTGAATCCCAGCAGATTATGGAACTTTCCCTCATAGAATGTCCAGAAAATGTGTGTTTTCAGCCAAAGTTTGATGTTTGCAATGGCTTTTGGGTTAAATAATGTCACCGGATAAACACAAGCCAAAATATCCCAAACTCTCCTGTTTTTCTAGATTTCAAAGTGGCAGGTTTGGAAGGTTACCCTTGGTGCCAGCTGAGCTTCCATGCTACCCAATGATGGAAATGTTTGATCTGCCCATGTTGCATTTTGAGCCCTTTCCTGTTGAGGATCCTAGGCCAATCCACACAAACAGGATACTATGGGGGATATTCACAAGAACGTGCGATAATCATCGCTAAAAAAGGCTAATGCACGTTTTCATATCGCCGTCCATCGCGGGAAAATAGCTCCGTGTTAACGTCGCATTCTCAACACTGCGGTAACATGCGATAGTCTCCCGATAACGTATGTCGACGATAACATCACCAGGAAGGCGATAAAAATCCAAGCCTGAACGCGAAAAAAGTCGCGATGGGCCCAACCACGATACCAAACCAGTGATAAGCTGCGCCAGCCTGCAAGTCCCACAAGTCAGGTGGCCAGAACCACTATAAAAGCGGCAAACAAAAACACAAACAAGACCCAAACAACTGCGAAGCACCATGGAGGTAGCCGGAGCAAGAACAGAGGACAACCAGAACCCCACAAGTCCCACGGAGGACTAGCCTGGAACCATCATTGGTGAGACGGTGGCAGGAGTCGGGGGACCGGACACTGCACAACATGACCGGAGCCAACAGCAACAGGGTGAGTAACGACCAGGGAATGGGGGGACGGGGGGAGATGGGCACAATGGCACACATGCACAAGTAAGTATAGCACATCTGTAGATGGAGCTCCTCCTAATTTCTTTCAGAATGTGCCACTCCAGTTCAGGTCTGGCTTGATGCAACAAATTGATTGGACTGAAGAATTATTATTTTAGTAAACACAGAGGGGCCAACTCACAAAGGTAAACTTTTGTGTAAGTTTGATTTTTTTACGGTATTCATAATAATTGGCTGAGGAGTCTCCACAGTCATAAAGTTACTAGTAAATTCAGTTTATGAATACCAAAAAACAATAAACTTAAACAAACATGCAAGTTTACTTTTGTGACTCAGGCCCTACAAGTATAGTTTTACATGTAGTAGCTTTACAACAGCGGAGACTCCGCAGTCGGGGAAGAGAACTCTACACATAAGATGCCTTTTTATGCACGCAGTTCTCCACCCTGAATGCAGAGTCTCTACATACATAAAGATATTACACTTAAAAATCCACTTGTAGTTTGTGAATACCAAAACAATCATATCCTTACACATAAGTGTCAATTTACCTTTGTGAATAAGCCTCTTTAAGTTTTATTGAATGTAGGGGAGGATTAGAAACCCCTTTTCCACATTTTTGGTTGAAATGATCCTACAGAGAGACATTCCTAGCATTTTGGCCTCCAGAGCAAAATCACCAGGACATCATTTTAAAAGTCGTTGAGCTGGATTTTTATCAGCAGATCAGAGAAGCATATAACAATGTCTTATATTGAATGCAAAATAAAGTTCAAACCTCATTGGGAGAAAATTAATGCACATGTGTAATTACCATTTAAATCATCAAGGTAAGATATTAACAGCTTCTCTTACCTCAGTTGGACCCTAAAGGACAGATAAGAATGAATTGTTATAGATTAACTAAACACAATCAAAAAATGTGCAATGGTGGGAAACAATTTAAATATATGTGTACAACCAGTGTGATCCTTCAACAAAAAATGCTATTTCACTGACAGAATGTAATGAAGAGGCATAGACAATAATGATCGAATATATGTTCAAATCATGGTACATTTCTAAAAACCACAATTGGAATACTGGCCTAAATTCTGCTCATATCAAAAACAAATATTTTGAAGTACAATAAAGCATCACAATGGTATTTAAAGGGAGAATAGATATAACATTTGTCAAACAAAAGCAAATAATTAACTATATATTTTATACGGAAATGTATTAGAGGTACATTTGCTGTTATAGACCTCGTTGGAAATATTATTTCAACAAAAAAAGTCCATAGTATCTGTGGACATCTGAAATGCAGAAAAATACTAGTCAACTCTCACTAGGCTGTTGGAAAGCATCATACATAGTCAGGGCCATTGGAATTATGCATCAGGGGAGGTTCAAATTATGCAGCAGGGTTGAGTAAATTATGCAGCAAAAAAGCAGCATTTTGTGATAGTATTACTTCATTATTTAGTCATTTTTAAACTTGTTAACATTGGGGATTAGTTGTACCTCATTAGTACCTCTTTTACACCCAAATATAGCAATAAGCCACAGAATGGTGACCAGTCAACCTTTGCAAAGGTCCCTCCACTGCGCGGAAAAACTTGTAATTGCGTTTTAACTAACTTTTGAACCGTTTGAGCTGCAAATACATTTTTTGGGTTAAAATCTGCAGTTTATGCAGCAGGAGCTGGCCCACCTACACAAGTGTGGTACAGTTTTTACTGAGTGATGTGTGGGATTGCTGTGTGGTAGGACATTTTTGAATCCCCACAGATTCCGTACTTCCCCTCAGAAATATGAGGGAATATTTTTTTAGACAAACTTTAAGGTTTGCAAGAGATTCTGGGTAATAAATTGTGAGATCTACAAAAGCCACACAACCGTGGCCTCCTACAAGGGTCTAGTTTTCTGAAATGCCAGGTATGGTAGATTTCCCTACATGGCATTCAATCCCAGGCCTAAAATCGTCAGCCATCCACAATGCCAAAAATTGCTTAGGTTAGCTCGGAAAAATTTGATATTTCCATGTTGCACTTTGGGACCTTTCCTTTCGCTGGCATTGGGGACACGCACACAGGTGGGATAGAATGTTTATTGGGAGATGTGTGGTAACACTGGATGGTTGGGTGAATCACAGCAGATTATGGAACTTTCCCTCATAGAATGTCCAGAAAATGTGTGTTTTCAGCCAAAGTTTGATGTTTGCAATGGCTTTTGGGTTAAATAATGTCACCGGATAAAGACAAGCCAAAATATCCCAAACTCTCCTGTTTTTCTAGATTTCAAAGTGGCAGGTTTTGGAAGGTTACCCTTGGTGCCAGCTGAGCTTCCATGCTACCCAATGAGTGGAAATGCTTGATCTGCCCATGTTGCAGTTTGAGCCCTTTCCTGTTGAGGATGCTAGGCCAAACCACACAAAGAGGATACTATGGGGGATATTCACAAGAACATGCGATAATCATCGCCAAAAAAGGCTAACGCATGTTTTCATATCTCTGTCCATCGCGGGAAAATAACTCTGTGTTAACGTCGCATTCTCAACACGTTGGTAACATGCGATAGTCTCCCGATAACGCGACAAATGTCCGCGATAACATCACCAGGAAGGCGATAAAAATCCAAACCCGAACGCGAAAAATGCCGCGATGGCCCCAACCGCGATACCAAACCAGCGATAAGCTGCGCCAGCCTGCAAGTCCCACAAGTCAGGCGGCCAAAACCACTATAAAAGCGGCAAACAAAAACACAAACAAGACCCAAACAACTGCGAAGCACCATGGAGGTAGCCGGAGCAAGAACAGAGGACAACCAGAACCCCACAAGTCCCACGGAGGACCAGCCTGGGACCATCATTGGTGAGACGGTGGCAGGAGTCGGGGGACCGGACACTGCACAACATGACCTGAGCCAACAGCAACAGGGTGAGTAACGACCAGGGACTGGGGTGATGGGGGGAGATGGGCACAATGGCACACTTGCACAAGTAAGTAAAGCACATCTGCGGACAAACCATGCCCAAGAGTCACGACTCGGACCAAGGGCCCAATTTACCCAAGTCTGCAATATCTCAGTACTGCATAAGCACAGAAGTCAAAGGCGCACCGCCTGAAAGGGATAAGGGTCAGCAAAATCAGACCCGAAGGGGCAAATCACCCACAATGCAGCACGCACACAAGATGCAGAGCACCCCAACATTGACAACAATGTGGTACAAACTGCTACACTTTCACAACAGAACAGAGGACACAACTGCTGCCGCCTGTGTATAGGAAATGGCCATTCACATTTGTCATAGCAGGAAACTGTGAGATGACAATGTACAAGAACAACCTCACATCCCTGATGATGTAGAAATGCCAAGTGTCCATCTTCAAATAGGCGGCTCCTCATACACAGTCACAATGTACATTGCCATGCAGTCTGACAGTAAACTTGTACAATCAGTGAACATACATGTGAACACAATGTCAATATGCATTTCCCTTCACATTGCAGAGGGAGAATCAACACCTCCTGCAGAGCAGACCCAACAACACAGCACTGATGATGAAGAGGACCTCCCCAACATCTACACCGACGCACTCCAGCAGCTCAGGGACAGCTCCGGCACACCACCTCCAGGAGCAGGGCAGCCCAGCTGCATCCATGAGACCCCACCCCCTGCACAGGTCACACAGCAGGAAACACCCACCACCACAGCTGTCTCCCAGGATCCCCGCGACCAACATATGGCCTCCGTAACTATCTAACAAGATTGATGGCTTGGATGAACTCAAATTTTCTAAAGCTCAACACGGAAAAACCCTCAATCTGGAATCATCTATGGTGGCCTCCAGACTCCGGCACCTGTCCTGTCCCTGTGCCTAAGGCAAGGAATCTAGACTTCTTGATTGATAAGGACTTAACACATGCCCCTCAAATTAATCAAGTTACTTTGGCCTGTTTTTTCACGATCAAGGTCCTACGGAAAATACTTCCGTTTATTCCTTTTTCTTTAAGGAAAACGGTCGTAGGAGCCTTGGTTCTGTCGAGAATTGACTACTGCAATGCGCTGTATTTGGGAGATGGGGCCAGACAGTTTTCCAAACTTCAGTCACTGCAGAATGCTACCGCAAGAATACTGCCGGACCTACCTAAACACCATCCGACGTCTAGTGGCATAAGGCAGCTACATTGGCTTCCAGTCCAACGGTGTGTGGATTTCAAGGCCTTATGCCTAGTACATAAAGCTGTGTACGGACGAGGTGCAGCGGATATTAGGCCCCTCTTTCCTCTGTATGTGCCAACACGTGCACTAAGCTCTGGCAGCTTGGGGCTGGTATGCCTCCCTAAGACAAGAAGAGTCCGATGGGGAGGAAAGGGATTCTCATTCCAAGCGGCAAAGTTATGGAACTCCCTCCCCACACAGCTGCGACTACAAGCCAACAGGATCCTGTTTAGGAAGGCATTTAAAACTTGGCTTTTCACTAAATCCTAGATTAGCAGCAGCCACACCCTCATCCTCGCTTAGCGCCAAGACTACTCGGCAATAGTGCGCTTAATAAATAATTCAGTCAGTCAGTCCCAACACTGTGTGTTAGGGTGCCAGGAGGAGATGTCTGACCAGCTGCGGGTGGGGTTCGACCTCATGGCAGCCAAACTAGATGCCATACGTGGGTGTCTAAGTCCCATCAGCGACCACTTACAGTCCCTAACGGACACCCACTGTCCGCTCCTTGCTCAACAACAAGCCATGGCTGACATCGATGGAGTCATGACTCTGAGCCAAGAACAACTGTCCAGTCAGAGTGGCCCCAGCGATGTCATCTGTGAGTTGGGACACATAAGGAGAATGATGGAGAGCCTGGAGCGGATGCAGGCGGAAAGAATGTGTGCCACGGCTGCACACCAGCAAGATGTAGCTGTGATCTACCATGCCCTGCAGATCCTCGTCATGGCATTGCCACCACAAGGCCTGGCGCGGATGGATGCGGGTCCACTACTACATCCACTTCTCCTCCCCCTGAAGTGTCAGTGCCACACAGTGCGGCAGATTTCCCACCTCCGTCCCCTGATGTGTCACTGCCACACAGTGATGCAGACAGAACACCACCACCCGCATGTGAGGCACCTGACACATCAGACAACGAGGATGATGATGAACCTGGCTTTGTGGCCAGACTGAAGTGTTAGCATTCACCTCCACCATATGGCTGTGTTCAGCTTGGTTCTGCCCTCTCCATCATGCCCTGGAATATCACCTCCCACTGTCCCCCCATACACCGAGCAACACTCACCTTGGACCTCGACATGGACTGCCATATTTGGTGTGGTTACCAAGGACACAGCAATCACACTGCGGACTGTAGTCTTCCACTCCTTATGAACTTGTCAACCCTGAAAGGTCTCTGGCTGGCCCTCCACAGGCTAACAATGTAAAGTGGGGTTTGCATGGCCCTGTACTGGCCCAGCTCCAACACTCCACTGAATGTGAATAAAACATCCCAACTCACACTGATGTGTCATGGCCATGATCATTTAAGAATGAAAGTATGGATGAATGTAGGGACAGTGGTTCCACAAAAGAGGCACTCCCTGGGTAATGCTATCAATGCGCATGTATGGCCGTGACCCAGATAGGCATAGAGAGTAGACACACATTGTCATTCAAATCAACACTCATCACAGTTGAATACAAGTGAAGCTGCGTGTCAGTACGGGCAAGATAAGTGCCACAACATGCAGACCAATGCAGCAGTATGTCAGAATGAGGAACGTTGCCAAGCGCCGCTGTCCACTCCGGGGGAGTGCCTCACCTTTCACAGGTGTGTGTTAACACGCGTTGTTGTCTGCTCATGTTTTTGGAGTCCAGGCGAGTGCAGCCATGTCCACTGTTGTCGCGGGATATGTGACCAGATCTCCGAGATGCAACAAGGTGTGAGGACATGTGCAATGTGTTCCAATCAGTTGTGGCTGCAGGTACGCAGTTACTCTTCCATGAAAGCGATTGCAGCTTCGTAGGCTAACATTTCCAACATGAGGTCATCTTCGGCTTCATCAAACAGGACGGCAAGGCGATCCATTAGCAGGTCCAGACAGATGTGCTGCGTCCACCCCCTTTCACCAATTAGCACTACAGCCCAATAGGGGAGCGGTTCAATGTGGTCACTGCACACGATGATTTGTGCAATCTCCCAGGTCCAGCTGCCAGCATGTATGCCAAGTATCAAGGCATCCCATAAACGGGTATCATGGTGACACTCCTGGTCGTGGGCCAACAGGGGGCGCACACACAAGTAAAAATCCAGTTCAGCTACCGTCCTGTTGGATAGGTAGACATCCATGGACCACTCGAATATGCACGATCGACAATGCAACACAGGCTGAACGCAGGTGACGTTGGCAAGGCGAAGCTTAGCGGGTAACTGATCTGCAGCAGTGCCAATCGCAGTGCCCCGAGTGAATGCAGCATTCGTGCATGGTACAGTTCCACATGACAGGGGTTGTGCATGTGTCCAGGATGTTCTGCCATTGCGTCAGTGGCTCTTGTTGAAGCGGCACTGTTATGACCTGCGCCAGTTCTGTGGATGAAATGCCACATCTCGTATCAATGAGTTGTTATAGTGTGCACCGGTTGTACGCCTGGGATGTTGTGGGAGTAAGTGTGAAGGCCATTCCATGCAAGATAACTTCGAGCAAGGACTTCTGTGTGTGGGGTGTGTATACGTTGGTCTTCTGTCTGGCTGTGTGTAGTGTGGGAGTCGTCATCAGCTGCTATGGTATCTGTCAGGGGGTGCCGGGCACATGCAATTCCGAGGTCGGAGGTACAGATGTGCTTCCGCCTGATAGTTCAGACAAAGGAGCTTTCATCCCTAGTGTAAGTTTGTAATCTGCTTGCATTTATGGGATGTGAAGTGGCTTGTTGGTGGTGGGGTGGGATGCGTGGGACTTTGGGATTCATAATTGACATGACTTGCATGTGGCATATGAGCGGCATCACTGTGTGTTACGTTGCCTCACAGTTGCTCCTCCCTCCCCCGTACCCATTTACGTATGTGCGCTGCGCGATTGCATCACTTGCACTCCTACGGCACAGTATTGTCATGCCTGTCTGCGCATGTCCACAAGCCTGACAACGACACTGTGATGTTGGCCGTTGAAGGTGGTGGGCCACGTGAGTGTAGGCCTATGGTAAGGATAGGGTGGACACAGATGTAGAGTACATGCCTGGCTGGACTGGCGCTGCTAATGTGGCTGGGCATTTTGCTCATGCTGCGGCAATACAGTTACACACAACACTTGGCATGTATGATCCTGGACCCGAGCGGTCTTGTGCTCCTTCATTACTCCGTTCATGCGAGCCCGCCCTCCGGGTGCATGCTACATTGCAACATAGCTGCTTACAGTGGGAGACGACTTAGCTACATGTCCAAGCTATTACCCACTGCCTGAGGTGACATGGTTGCATCCGCTGTCCACAGCACAATGTAATGTGGTAGGGCCCGGGGCCATCATTCATGCATAATGACCACACGGACAGATACTGGAACTGGCTACGGGCACGGGCGCCCAGCCCCTTTTTATTACCAGGATCACATATCCAGTGACGCCTGTGCTGGATGGGTGTGGGGTGAGTGTGAGCCAGCCCTCAGGGAGTGGTTGGTGCTGGCAACAACTTGAACAGTGATCACCATTAAAGCGGAAACAGAAAACACCAACATGACACAAACAACTGCGAAGCACCATGGAGGTAGCCGGAGCAAGTACAGAGGTCACCCAATATTCAATCAGAAGGGGCCATGACTTGTGGTGCACTGAGATAGGGGCACCAGAGCTGGGCGTGCTCATGTGAAGAAATCATCAATGATTGTGTCCCTTCGGGATATTCCTGCCACAGCTGCAGTGGGGTGTGTTACACCTGCCTCATCTTCATCATCATCGTCCCAGGTCTTCCACACTGCCTGAGGTGATATTGTTGCGTCCACTGTCCACGACACTGCAAACACCTGCGGTATATGTCCATATGGATAGGTCTGTGCTCTGCATAATGAGGTCTGTCCAGCACATCACCGCCACACTTGGCATTGTGTGCATTCTTATTCATGGGTGACTTGCCTCCTTCACACATACTTGGTTCCCACCTCTCCCCACATTCTGCTATTGTGTGGCTGAGGGGGCATGCCATTTTCGGAACGTCCGCTGTCCTGTTTTGCGCTCCCTTGGTGGTAGTCAGAGGGGGGTGGTCTGGGGGGTGGGAGGGGCTGTGGGTGGTGGCGGTGGGTGTTGTGGCCCTCTCAGGTCTCCGACCTGCATGATCAGTGTCTCCATGACATGTGTTGGTCTTCAGATGTGGCTCTGGGCTGGGCTCCCTTTCATGCTGCAGGTTGTCGTCCTGCTTAGCACCAGTAAAAGGCAGGTGTTAAATTCCTACTGCTAATGCACCTTATCGCCTGTTTTTGGTTCGCATCGCAGATCTGGCTGGTCGTTGTGAATATTGCGAAGTGGTGTTTTTGTGTGTTTTTGCATGGGAACGCCTACTCTGCATATCATTAGCGTTAGTTGTCTCTCTCATCTGTGGCGATGTTTTTTGCAGCAGCTATCGCTGGAAAACTGGCTATGTGGGCAGTTTGCACCAGCTTGAGAATGGGGCGATAATTCTTTCGCCACTTTTGCTGTGCTAAAGTGACGTTTACTCTGCGATAAGTCCTTGAGAATATGCCCCAATGTTTATTAGTAGCTGCGTGGGCAACAAGGTGGTAGAAAATTTGTGGATCCCTGCAGATTCTGTAATTTTCTTTCATAGAAATGGGAGGGACATGTTTGTTTTCAACCAAAGCATGAGGTTTTCAAGTGCTTAGGGTGCAAAATCATTGTGCAATTCACATTAGTCACACCACCTAGGATTCCCCCAATGGGGCTAATTTCCAGCAAAGTCTGGGTGTGGTAGGTTTCCCTGGGTGGCGGCTGAGCTAGGGCTCAAATTCTCCAGCTTCCCTCTTTAGTAAAAAAAGTGTTGATTTTGCTGGGGGGTGAAAATTGATATCTCTAGGTCTCATTTTGGAGCATTTTGTGTCACAGGTGCTAGTCCCAACCACATAAGTGGGGTATAGTTTTTATTGAGAAACATGTGGTAATGCAGAGCATTAGATCATTTGTTAGCAACATTTGGATGTATCTGCATGTGTGGCTTTCATATGTAAACTGAGGTGACATGGTGTGCAAAATAACTATGGATTGGAATGACGTCCCAACTAATTATCAGTGGCTGAGATTAAATCAAGCATTCCATTCATCATTTTTTTGTGTTTTTAAATGTAAGCCAGGGTGCTAATAAGAAGATATTTAGCAAAATGCCTTCTGAGTCAAAGTGATTGTATGGGTAAACACAAATTCAAAGGTGTACAAATAACCGCCATTCCTAAACCTAATATCTTGTCTACATTTCAGAAAAACATAGGTTTCATTCACACCAATTTTTCCATTTTACCATATAAATTGCTGTATAGTTGGTACACTTTGCAAAATCCTTTTAAGGTGCAGCTCAGTTGTTGGCTCTGGGTACCGCATTTTCTTGGAGAACCTAGACACCCTATATATCCCTTTAACGAGAAGGGTCTAGCGGATCTAACAATATATTGTTATTGTAAATCAGTAATTGTGGAAAAAGAAATTGATCACAAGTGGCTGACTTTTCCTACTCATTTTGATTATTTGTTGTTTCAACATTGTGTTTCCGTAGGAAAACACAAATGACACCTTGATGAATTAAGAAATGTGTCTACTTTTCATAACTGTATAGCTTTTCAGGGTCACCCATGGGTCTCACACCTGTTTCCATCACACACTGCCAGTATGTTGAAACCACAAACAAATTGGAAAAATGGACTACCTCTTAGAAAAATGGAAACACTGTGATAACATTATTATTGTTTTTATAAATCTGCTTGTACCTGAAAGCTCGGACTATGGTAATCCTAGTACATGCAAACCTTTCATAGATGTTGTTTTTGAAAAAAAATCATACAATATTGCAAAGCACTTTTTCCCCAATTATTCCAATAAAAAAAATATTTAGCTATAGTTTCGTTTGGTTTTTCGTCTCAGTTCTCTTCAGGGGGATCTAAAAACCCACAGCAGCTATTGAACCCCTAGGATAATGATAAAGAATGCATCAAATTCGAATGTGATGCCTTTTGTAGAAATTAGGTATGAGGGTTTAAGCATGAGCTACCATAATCATCCAAAAACTGCCTTAGCACTATGGGGACGTACAGGGGGGTACCTTGCAGTTAAGAGGCTAATTGACAGACTGGCACTGGTGCTGAAAGTAAATGTTTCAGTCTGCATGTCAGAATGTTTTATTGAAATAAATGAGCAAGATAATTGAGAACGCATAGAAAATGTGGCCTTGTTCTCGCTTTGTACAGCACTAGCCATACTTTCTATGATTAAAAAAACCCTTCATTTTGTTCCTTTCTAAAGGAAATGTTTTGTTTTACAGCTTTGATTCTATCAAGATGGTTTCAGATCTGCCACAGTTTTGTCATAAATACAGAATGTTAGCACTCAAGTTGTTCACTAGAACACTGCGTGAAATTACCCTTGATTACTAGGGAGTGAACTGACAGTTAACTGCTGGTTTTGGAAACACATGTTTCACTGTGCATGTTAGAATGTTTAACTGAAATGAATATGGAAGATAGCTGAGAACTCATAGAAACTGTATCCACAGTTTCATTTCCAAGAGACCTGACCAAAATTTCCATGCCAAAAATAACTTCCTTATTTTGTTCTTTTCTAAAGGAAATGCTGTAGGTTTTACAGCTTTGATTCCACCTATGTTGCTTTGTATGTGGTGGGTCATGGCAGAGGAGTGGCTGTACAAAATATTACTTTTGGGGTGAGGTACATGGCCCCCTCCCCGAGCATCAGAGAGGCCCTGGGAACCCAATCCCCCAGGGCTGTTATGTAAAATATGTGGAGGGTGGCCAAAATTCCCTCCCAAAGCCTTATTAGTGCCTGGTGACTCCATGCCCTAGGGCCAAATTCCAATATAAAGGGATTTAACAGGCCCCACTGACCCCATATTCCTGGGCCGAATGCAACACAAAAGGGAGGGGGCCTGGGGCCTTCCCGAAATCCTTAATAGGCCCTGGGGATCCCGTCACCATGATCAACTGAACTTTAAATGGATGAGGGTCATGCAACCTTCCTCCCTCAGTCTGTAAGGGCCCCGGGGACCCTGTGCCCTGGGACGAGCTCAATTACTATGTCCAGCAAGCCCACCCCTGGAGACACAGTAGTTTCCCTGCCCACAGGAGCGTGAAGAGGGAAGGCATATCTGCTCTCACTCAGTGGGCGCTTTAAAAATGCTCCCGATGGGTGGGAGCAGACTTCTGGTTCTCTGATCACGCTCTTGTTGTCAGGGAAACACACATTGTTCCTGCCTGGTGGGAGCAAACAAAAACAGCTGTTCCCACTAGGCAGGAGCAGTGCTAGGTCCAGCAGCACCAAGCATCGGTGTATGTGGGGAAGTGGCTGAGCCACGGGGGTCCTGGGGCTCCCCTCAGTCCTCCAATGTATTGATTGGTGGGTGTCCCGGGTAAGTACTGGGGCAACCATCGAGATGGAGCACAGTAGACCCAGAGGTTGAGGCTCTTAAGGCCTATTAAGGTTCATGGAGTGGGGTTGCACAGCCCCCTCCTCTTTTAAATTGAATTCTGCCATGGGAAATTGGGTCGGCTGGTTGACTATTGGCTCAGAGAGGGGGGTCATTTGAGTCTCTTGCCTTAATTTTTTTTTAAAACCCTAGGTGGCTCAAGGAGGGGGACTTTATGCCCTCCTCCCCTTTATTAAAAAAAAAAAAACGTCCCAGGGGATATGCTACTGGGTGCCTTTGAGGGTCAGTGAGAGCGACCATGATCCCCTCTCCCCTTAGTAAAAACAAAGGCCCTCATAGGTTGGAGTCTCTGGGTCACAAAGTGGATCAGGGAGCGGGCAAAAACAAAGGCCCAGGAGATAGAGTTTCAAGGGCCCAAAGTGGCATGGGGAGGGGACTGCACACCCTCTTCCTTCAGGAGAAACAGGCTCTGGTGAATGGGGTCCCCGGGGCCTGAAGTGGCTTTCAGAGGGGAGATGCACCAATGGGTTGGATTCAGGGCCTGGCTGCGGGCCAGGCTTGGTGCCAACTCCATGCTGCACACTGCCAAAGGCTGACCATGGTAATTGGACACACGACTTGGCCATAGGCCTTGTGTGGTAGAGGTTGGCATTACATATTATAATAAAATATTACTGTACATATAAAAAAAACTGAAAGGGATGTTATAGTTAGGTCAAATTCATCAGTTATAGTTTTACCAGGTAACTATAACTTGTTCCCTAATTAAATTCTTGATAAGAAAACTGTGCATGGTGGAGTTGCTAGTTATTGTTACTTTAGGGCACAAGTTATAGTGGTGAATTTCAGTGGTTTTGTTAGTTTAAAAAACAATATTTTTTAACTGACATTCCCACGTAACTATATAACAATGGCACAGTTTGACAAATCTTCACGTACCTTTATTAAATAAAAATCTCATCCATCTCAACTCCTTCCTGGAAAGTTATGGGATGATCCGTCAAGTGGGAGCTGAACAAAAGGGGTGCCCGAAAACAAGTTTTCCAGATTCATTTTTCCTAAAACAGTGATACCACATAAACTCCTGAAAATACTTACACCAAATTTTGCAGAAAGCTAGATTATAGTCCAGAAAGTGTTCTTTTTTGTGATTTGTTGTAAATCCATTCAGCAGTATTTCATAAATTAAGGGTCAAAAACTTTGTATATTTCAGAATTGCAGATCCATTGCAGATCCTTCATGGTGGGTCCACAAATCCACTATTCAAATTGAGGAGTCTGATTGGCTGGCTGCAACTTGAAGAGCAAATTGCGGTCCCCATGTATTTGAAAAATAAAGTAGACATAATACAAGGGAGCAGGACAGAAGTATCCTGGCCCCCTAGATAGGTTGTGGGGTTGCAAAGGAACCCCTCATGTTGATGAAACAGTACAAGTAAGTAATTTTTGGCTGTTCGGTAGATTCACGGATACATTGTGGCCCTCAGCGTGGCCCCGTGAAGCTTTATGATGGATCCTCTGATTCAAAATACCATTTTTAAAACACAAACACACACACAGACTGTTAGACCTGGCATCCTTGGCGTGGGTCTCCCTTCCATTTTTTCGTAATGCCTCCACTGTTGCCGATATGTTTTTGCTGGACTAGATGCTCATGGGCACTTTGCCGCTGCTAATCAGTGCCAAAGTGCAAGTGCTCCCTATCGTTAATTGATATATGTATTAGTGACTCCATGATTGGATGATTGGTTTACTTGTCAGTCCCTAGTACAGTGCACTCAGTGTGCCCAGGGCTTGTAAATCCAATGCCGCTGGTGGGCTTGCAGCACTGGTTGTGCCACCCACAGAAGCGGCTGGTAAAATGTGTCTCAGGCCTGCCATCGCAGAGCCTGTGTGCAGCCTAGGGCTGCCATGTCGACTTGGTGAGTACACCCACTTACCAGTCCCTAAACCTTCCCTTTACTGCATGTTGGTCACCCCTAAAGTAGGCCCTAGGGCAGGGTGCATTGTAAGTATAAGGTAGGACATGCCCTGGTGTGTGTGGCATGTCCTAATAGTGAATTACAGCCATTTTCGTTTTTCACTATTGCAAGGCTACCTGCTCCCCATAGGCCAGAATGGGCAGACTGACTATTACACCTTATAGTCAGAACTGACCCAGGGAACATGGTAGAAAAACGAATTTAGTATGCCTGAACTCAGGATGATAAAATACATCTTTTAGTGAAGTTGGTTTTAACATTCTGTGTTTGAAAATACCACTTTTAGAAAGTGGGTATTTTCTTGCCTAACTATCCAAGCCTGCCTCTGCTAGGTTGTGTATTCCTTGTCTGGAGATTGAGTGACAGGGGCTGGGGGTGGCTACAGGAGACAGGGTGAGTCAGCGCAGGGCTGAATAGAAAGATCTGCATCCAGAGTGGAGGGAGGAGTTGCACCTGGGTCTGAATAGGGCTGTGCCTGCCTTCCACAATGCTGGCTCCACCTCCTGCCGGGCGGCTGAGCACTCTGCCCCACATTCTGAAAGGAAAGAAGGAGTCAGAAAAGCAAAGTGCTCCAGGACTGACCAGAACTGGTTTTGGACTAGGCAGAGGCCTCTCTGCCTCCAGAGAACAAAGAGAATCAGGGTATAAGAGGGGCACCCAGACCCCAGGAAAATTAGATCACTTTTGGGAACAAGAAGAAACCTTTGCTGAGGAGCGGAACCAAGAAGAAACTGAGGAGAGACTATCCCTAAGCCTGAAGTGCTGCTTGGGGGATTGGCCTGCAGTGGTTTGCCTGACTGCCAAAGAAAGGAGAAAGGAACTTTTGCTTTGCTGTAACTTTCCTCAACTTGTGAAGGATCTCCAAGGGCTTGGAAGAGAGCTTGCCCCCTGACCGAAGTCCCAGGACCATTGGACTTCACCCCTTTGTGAATTGCTGCTGGAAACTCTGTTTCAGTGGCTACAGAGGTAGGGAGCTGTGACCGACTCTCACGACCGACTCGGTGTCCTGTAAGCACCGCATCGAAGCACCGTCTCGCCCTGCAACGCACGGCCCTGGTCTCACCGACTCCGTCAACGAGCCGCTGCCTGCACCGCATCGAGGGACAACGCGTCCTGCAACGCTTCGCTACGCCGAATCGAACTGGTCCGACCGACACGGTCACTGCTGCTGAGTTCGAGTCCTGTGACCGCACCGGAGTTGGGCACCGCTCGCACGCTTTGCGACGCACCGCCCGACTCGCACCGCTGTCCGGACTGATCGACGCCAGCTCCTGAATCCGGCTCCGTCGCCGCACCGCAACCTGCCAGCACCGCATCGAAGCACCGTCTCGCCCTGCAACGCACGGCCCTGGTCTCACCGACTCCGTCTCGACGACGTCAACGAGCCGCTGCCTGCACCGCATCGAGGGACAACGCGTCCTGCAACGCTTCCATTTTTGCATCGCGACCGCGACGAACAGCCATCCGGCTCGCACGCCCGTGCCTGCCGCTTCAAGTAAAAGGTACTGTGACCGAGTCTGTCTACGCTGTGTTGGCCCGTCTCGACGCGGTCAGCTGGATTTGTTAGACTCTGTTTGTTCTCGACATCGCCGTAGCCGGAGGAGGCTACCGACTCGCACAGAACCTTGAATTAAGCCTTTTTGATCAGAACTAAGTATTCTTGACAGTATTGTGGATTATTTTTGTCGTTTATGGTCTTGTGATAAATATATATAAAGTATACCTATTTTTATAAATATATAACCTGTGTGGTGTCCATTTGTAGTGTTGTCACTTGATTACTGTATGTGTTCACAAATGCTTTACACACTGCCTCTGAACTAAGCCTGTCTGCTCGTGCCAAGCTACCAAGAGGGTGAGCAGGGGTTATTTCGGGAGTGTACCTACTTTCCCTGACTAGACTCAAGGGTCCCTATTTGGACAAAGGTACCTACCTCTGCCAACTAGAGACCCCCAAATCTAACATTGGTGGTCAGCGGTGAGGATTCTGGACTTGCATTTGTGACTCATGTACAGTGATTGGTGAACACTACTTAGTGAGTGCAGACCAAAACGCAACCACATACTTTTATAGCATTTTTTCTGGGATTTCCTATTTTTGCAAATGCCAAGTTCAGTCACTATGGAGAAACCAGCATCAGTAGCCTCTGTTGAGTGTGATTGGGAAGAAGAGAGGCTAGAATGCTACACCCTCAAGCAGCTCAGGCAATTCTGCAAAAAGTTTAAAGTGTCCATGACCGGGCTCTCCAGGAAGGAGGACCTCCAAAAGGCGCTGAGGGCCTGGGTCGAATCAAGGAGTGCCCCTGTGGAGGGGGCTGAGAATGCAGAAGGGCAGCTGGAGGGGCTATTGGGTCTAGGGGCTAGAAGACCACCTTCCCCAGTAGGTAGCAGTGTTTCTGCCAGAGGACTGTCTCCAGAGGAGTTGGAGGACAGGAAAGAGAGTAGGATGCACGAAATGGAGCTGACCAAGCTCAAGCTGAATGGGCAGTTAGAATTCGAAATGCAAACTAGGAAATTAGCCCTAGAGGAAAAGAAAATGCAGTTTGAACATGAGAAAGTTTTGAGGGAGTTGGAATTGAAGGCCAAGAGCTTAGAGATTACTCCCTCTGGTGGCAGTGTACCGCCTGTGCCTGTTGAAGCTAGGGTGTATATTCCAAAAGATGTGGTTAAGGAATTTTTTTAAAATGATGACATTGGGCAGTGGTTCAAAGCCTATGAGGTAGCCATGTCTTCCCACCGGGTCCCTGAGAAGGATTGGGGAGCGGGGTTGTGGGGACGGTTCCTCAGTGAAGGGCGGGATACCTTGTTGGATTTGCCCTCTGAAGTCTATAATTCGTACAGCCACATGAAGGATGCCTTAATGACTAGGTATGGTTTGACCCCTGAGCTTTATAGGCAAAGGTTCAGGAACTGTAGTAAGATTGAAAGCAGTACCTGGGTTGAATATGTGACCTTCTTTTGCAGAGCCTTGGATGGTTGGGTAAAGGGTAGCAAAGCGACTGATTTTCAGGCGCTCTTTGATTTGATTGCCTGGGAGCACTTGTCCGGTAATTGTTTTCCTGAGCTACGCCAGCACCTGATTGATAGTAAGCTGACTAACCCTAGGCAGCTTGCTGAGGAGGCGGACCGCTGGGTGAGTACCCGGGTCCACAAGGGTCACGTGGGAGACTCCGCCAAGGGTGGGCAGGGTCCCCAGCAGAAGAGTGGGGGGTCAAGGGTAAACAGAAGGAGTTCCATAAAGGGCCCCAAAGTAGACCTCAAGGGAACCAAGGGAAAGGTTCCCAGCCTCCCCCTGAGAAGAAGCCAGTGGCCCTGACAGGCCCCGCTGTTCACCAAGGACCACTGGTATGTTACAAGTGTGGCGCCCCTGGCCACAAGGCAAACGATCCTCGTTGCCCTTTGCATGGAAAACCAGCACCCACCAGTGCAGTCCCCCGGCAGTTGGCTAGTGTAGCCCTGGGGGAGGAGTTGGGTGCCCAAGGTGGGGGGGGGGATCCCACAGTGTTTTCCCTTGTCTCATTAGGAGACTCTGAGATGGTCCCTAGGACCCCGCTGCCTGAGAACACTAAGAAATACAGGCAGTGGGTGACCATCAATGGCCATAGGGTGGAGGCTCTGAGAGACACAGGAGCCAGTGTGACAGCTGTCAAGTGTCACCTGGTGTCTAAGGAGCAGGTTATCCCTGATGCATTCTATCCGGTTGTTGCCGCTGACAACACAGAGAGTCACTGCAAGGTGGCTCAGGTTCCCTTTGAGTGGGGGCGGGTCTCGGGTACTCTTCAAGTAGCTGTGAGGCCAGCTATGCCTGTTGACTGTTTGTTAGGGAACGATTTGGAGAGCTCACCTTGGGCTAAGGTGGAGCGGAGTGCGCATTTAGAAATGTTGGGCTTGCCTGATTGGGCATGTGTGACCACCCGGTCAATGGCAGCTAAAGGTGTTCAAGAGGACCTGGAGCCTGAGAGGGAGGCCCAGGTGCCTGCCGGAGAGAGAGGAGGCAGGGGGCGCGGGAAACCGGCCCCCGAGGTTCCCACGGTCCAGGAGGAGGCAGACCCTGAGGGGGATGCCCTGGAGCCTACAGGGGAACAGGTAGCTGAACTGGGGGACCTACCTGAGCTGACCCATTGGCAGCAAGAAGGAGGACCCTCCAGGGAAGAGTTCTGCGAGGAGCAGAACACATGCCCTTCTCTCGTGGGTCTGAGGCAACAGGCCACAGACCAGGCAGCAGGTGATCAGTCTGGATCACATTGGATTTACTGGGAGAATGGTCTCCTGTATTCAGAGCCTAAGGTTGCTGAGCCTGGGTCAGCCCGTGTGCTGGTGGTACCCCAGCGCTTCAGAGCCTTCCTACTGGGGTTGGCTCATGATGTACCGTTAGCAGGACATCTGGGGCAGGACAAGACCTTTGACAGGCTTGTTACCCATTTCTATTGGCCCCAGATGCGCAGGAGTGCCGCCACTCACTGCAGGACATGCCAGACTTGCCAGGCAAGTGGAAAGAGTGGGAGGAAGCACAAGGCTCCTCTCCAGCCATTCCCTGTGGTCAGCACCCCCTTTGAACGGGTGGGTATTGACATTGTGGGGCCACTGGACCCCAAGACAGCCATGGGCAACAGGTTTATCCTGGTCTTGGTGGACCATGCCACCCGGTACCCTGAAGCCATCCCTCTGAGGACAGTGACGGCCCCCGTGGTGGGACGGGCACTGATGGGAATTTTCTCACGTGTGGGATTCCCTCAAGAGGTGGTGTCTGACAGAGGTACCAACTTCGTGTCCAAGTACATGAAGTCCCTGTGGCAGGAGTGCGGTGTAACTTACAAGTTCACCACTCCTTACCACCCTCAAGGAAATGGGCTGGTTGAGAGATTCAACCGGACCCTCAAGGGCATGATTATGGGTCTGGAAGAACCCATGAGGCGTAAATGGGACGTCCTCTTACCATGCCTGTTGTTTGCATACCGGGAGGTGCCACAGAAGTCTCTAGGGTTCAGTCCCTTTGAGCTCCTCTATGGACACCCGGTGCGAGGACCTCTGAGTTTGGTCAAGGAAGGCTGGGAGCAATCTCCTAGGAAACCTCCCCAGGATGTATACAGTTACATGCTGGCCTTCAGGAACCAGACTAGGCGTTTCAGAGAACTTGCTGAGGCAAATCTGGAAGCCAGCCAGGAGGAGATGAAGCGGTGGTACGACCAGAATGCCACTCTGGTAGAGCTTCAGCCTGGTCAGAAAGTGTGGGTCATGGCCCCTGTGGAGCCTTGTGCGCTCCAGGACAGGTGGACCGGCCCTTTTACGGTGGTGGAGCGCAAGAGTCCAGTTACCTATTTGGTGGACTTGCAGTCTCCCAGGAACCCCTTGCGGGTCCTGCATGTGAACCGCCTGAAGCCCCACTTGGAGAGGTCCCAAGTGGGCATGCTCTTAGCTACAGATGATGGAATGGAGGAGGAGACCGAGCCTCTTCCTGACCTCCTGTCAGCCCGAGAGCAAGATGGATCAGTGGAGGGAGTAAACCTCTCTACCTCCCTGACACCTGAGCAGCAGGGTGACTGTCGCCAACTGTTGGGACAGTTCCCTGACCTGTTCTCCCTGGTTCCCAGTGTCACTCATTGGTGCGTCCATGATGTGGACACTGGGGACAGTCTTCCTGTGAAGCACAAGGCTTACAGGGTGACTGACAGGGTCAGAGCCTGCATCAAGGAGGAGGTCTCCAAGATGTTTGCGCTAGGGGTAATTGAGTCCTCTAACAGCCCTTGGGCCAGCCCAGTGGTCTTGGTTCCAAAGGCTGCCGCGCCTGGTGCCACACCAGAACTCCGGTTCTGTGTGGACTACAGGGGACTCAATTCCGTCACCAGGACTGACGCCCACCCCATCCCCAGAGCTGATGAGCTCATAGATCGGTTAGGGGCTGCGCGGTACCTCAGCACGTTTGACTTAACGTCTGGGTACTGGCAGATCGCCTTGACTGATGGGGCAAAAGAGAGGTCAGCATTCTCCACACCAGATGGGCACTACCAGTTCCGGGTGATGCCCTTTGGGATGAAGAATGCCCCTGCCACCTTTCAGAGGTTGGTCAACCAGGTGTTGGTTGGACTGGAGGATTTCAGTGCCGCCTACCTGGATGACATCGCAGTGTTCAGTTCCAGTTGGGAAGAACATCTGCGTCACCTCTGGGAAGTGTTGATGGCGCTGCGGAGGGCAGGCCTCACAATCAAGGCGAGTAAGTGCCAGATTGGGCAGGGTTCTGTGGTGTACTTGGGACACCAGGTTGGGAGCGGCCAGGTGGCGCCCCTCCAACCGAAAATTGATACCATTCTGGCTTGGGAGCCCCCCAAGACCCAGACAGAGGTGAGAGCCTTCCTAGGACTCACCGGGTATTACCGGAGATTCGTCAAGGGGTATGGCAGCATTGTTGCCCCCTTGACAGAGCTGACTTCCAAGAAGCAGCCCAGGAAAGTGATTTGGACTGACGCCTGTCAGAAAGCTTTTGACACCTTGAAGACTGCCATGTGCACGGCGCCTGTGCTCCAGGCACCCAACTTCTCCAATGAGTTCATTGTTCAGACCGACGCTTCAGAGCATGGTGTAGGGGCTGTTCTATCACAGATCAATGAGGAGGGCCTAGACCAACCTGTAGCCTTCATCAGTAGGAGGTTACTTCCCCGGGAACAGAGATGGAGTGCTATCGAGCGTGAGGCATTTGCTGTGGTCTGGGCACTGAAGAAGCTGAGACCATACCTGTTTGGGACTCACTTCCGGGTTCAGACAGACCACAGGCCCCTCAGATGGTTGATGCAGATGAGGGGTGAGAATCCAAAGCTGTTGAGGTGGTCCATTTCCCTACAGGGGATGGACTTTACGGTGGAACACCGCCCTGGTACAGAACACGCCAATGCTGATGGACTGTCCAGATTTTTCCGCCTTAGCGATGAGAACTCCCTAGGGTAGGATAGTTCTCCCCACATTTCAGCTGGAGGGGACACGTGTTAGACCTGGCATCCTTGGCGTGGGTCTCCCTTCCATTTTTTCGTAATGCCTCCACTGTTGCCGATATGTTTTTGCTGGACTAGATGCTCATGGGCACTTTGCCGCTGCTAATCAGTGCCAAAGTGCAAGTGCTCCCTATCGTTAATTGATATATGTATTAGTGACTCCATGATTGGATGATTGGTTTACTTGTCAGTCCCTAGTACAGTGCACTCAGTGTGCCCAGGGCTTGTAAATCCAATGCCGCTGGTGGGCTTGCAGCACTGGTTGTGCCACCCACAGAAGCGGCTTGTAAAATGTGTCTCAGGCCTGCCATCGCAGAGCCTGTGTGCAGCCTAGGGCTGCCATGTCGACTTGGTGAGTACACCCACTTACCAGTCCCTAAACCTTCCCTTTACTGCATGTTGGTCACCCCTAAAGTAGGCCCTAGGGCAGGGTGCATTGTAAGTATAAGGTAGGACATGCCCTGGTGTGTGTGGCATGTCCTAATAGTGAATTACAGCCATTTTCGTTTTTCACTATTGCAAGGCTACCTGCTCCCCATAGGCCAGAATGGGCAGACTGACTATTACACCTTATAGTCAGAACTGACCCAGGGAACATGGTAGAAAAACGAATTTAGTATGCCTGAACTCAGGATGATAAAATACATCTTTTAGTGAAGTTGGTTTTAACATTCTGTGTTTGAAAATACCACTTTTAGAAAGTGGGTATTTTCTTGCCTAACTATCCAAGCCTGCCTCTGCTAGGTTGTGTATTCCTTGTCTGGAGATTGAGTGACAGGGGCTGGGGGTGGCTACAGGAGACAGGGTGAGTCAGCGCAGGGCTGAATAGAAAGATCTGCATCCAGAGTGGAGGGAGGAGTTGCACCTGGGTCTGAATAGGGCTGTGCCTGCCTTCCACAATGCTGGCTCCACCTCCTGCCGGGCGGCTGAGCACTCTGCCCCACATTCTGAAAGGAAAGAAGGAGTCAGAAAAACAAAGTGCTCCAGGACTGACCAGAACTGGTTTTGGACTAGGCAGAGGCCTCTCTGCCTCCAGAGAACAAAGAGAATCAGGGTATAAGAGGGGCACCCAGACCCCAGGAAAATTAGATCACTTTTGGGAACAAGAAGAAACCTTTGCTGAGGAGCGGAACCAAGAAGAAACTGAGGAGAGACTATCCCTAAGCCTGAAGTGCTGCTTGGGGGATTGGCCTGCAGTGGTTTGCCTGACTGCCAAAGAAAGGAGAAAGGAACTTTTGCTTTGCTGTAACTTTCCTCAACTTGTGAAGGATCTCCAAGGGCTTGGAAGAGAGCTTGCCCCCTGACCGAAGTCCCAGGACCATTGGACTTCACCCCCTTTGTGAATTGCTGCTGGAAACTCTGTTTCAGTGGCTACAGAGGTAGGGAGCTGTGACCGACTCTCACGACCGACTCGGTGTCCTGTAAGCACCGCATCGAAGCACCGTCTCGCCCTGCAACGCACGGCCCTGGTCTCACCGACTCCGTCAACGAGCCGCTGCCTGCACCGCATCGAGGGACAACGCGTCCTGCAACGCTTCGCTACGCCGAATCGAACTGGTCCGACCGACACGGTCACTGCTGCTGAGTTCGAGTCCTGTGACCGCACCGGAGTTGGGCACCGCTCGCACGCTTTGCGACGCACCGCCCGACTCGCACCGCTGTCCGGACTGATCGACGCCAGCTCCTGAATCCGGCTCCGTCGCCGCACCGCAACCTGCCAGCACCGCATCGAAGCACCGTCTCGCCCTGCAACGCACGGCCCTGGTCTCACCGACTCCGTCTCGACGACGTCAACGAGTCGCTGCCTGCACCGCATCGAGGGACAACGCGTCCTGCAAAGCTTCCATTTTTGCATCGCGACCGCGATGAACAGCCATCTGGCTCGCACGCCCGTGCCTGCCGCTTCAAGTAAAAGGTACTGTGACCGAGTCTGTCTACGCTGTGTTGGCCCGTCTCGACGCGGTCAGCTGGATTTGTTAGACTCTGTTTGTTCTCGACATCGCCGTAGCCGGAGGAGGCTACCGACTCGCACAGAACCTTGAATTAAGCCTTTTTGATCAGAACTAAGTATTCTTGACAGTATTGTGGATTATTTTTGTCGTTTATGGTCTTGTGATAAATATATATAAAGTATACCTATTTTTATAAATATATAACCTGTGTGGTGTCCATTTGTAGTGTTGTCACTTGATTACTGTATGTGTTCACAAATGCTTTACACACTGCCTCTGAACTAAGCCTGTCTGCTCGTGCCAAGCTACCAAGAGGGTGAGCAGGGGTTATTTCGGGAGTGTACCTACTTTCCCTGACTAGACTCAAGGGTCCCTATTTGGACAAAGGTACCTACCTCTGCCAACTAGAGAACCCCAAATCTAACACAGACACTGACACACCCACACATGTACACACTGATACATTGTAGGAAGGTAGAGTAGCATATAGTGATGTTGGGTAGGCTTCACTATGCAATATTATCACAATACCTCAAAGATGGTCCTTGGATTCACAATAATACATCCTTAGCTTAGTCCTGGAACAGTGGCAAAGAGCAGTCAGGCTTTATTAGAGAAACATGTTAAGCAATTCAGAGTACCCACATGGAAGGTAATTGACACTACTCAAAAGAAATGTGAATCCAATTTATAAAAATAAACCAGATTTTATATAAATTTGTACACCACCACAAACTCAATCAGATAAATATAACCAGAGTTATGGATGTTAGAAACAAAATTAAATCAGTACAAATCAATACTGTAAAACTTTAGCATTGCGGTCAATGGTAAAAAGCACTAGTGACAATCGGCCACTTGCAGGTCGGGTTGCGTTGAACCGAAGGATTGATAAGGTGATGTGGGTCCCAGGACCAGGCAACAGTCAGTTCAAT
The DNA here is from genome assembly GCA_963921515.1 of Calotriton arnoldi. Classification (NCBI taxonomy): domain Eukaryota; kingdom Metazoa; phylum Chordata; class Amphibia; order Caudata; family Salamandridae; genus Calotriton; species Calotriton arnoldi. Next base: position 1,340,469 of record CAWUFW010004026.1, read on the forward strand.
TTTACCTAGGTCGAGATACACAGACACATACACATACACACACACACACATACATACACACAACCTTCACTAACACAAACAACATAAATTAATAATTCTTTGTACTAAAATAAAGTGGTTGTTTTTTAAAACTTTTCTGATAATTTCTGTTATTTTCTTAACTGTAATATCAAAAGGAAAGAGAAGGGAATTATATTTTAGCAGTTGGAAAGTCTAAAGTGAATAAAAAATGTATTTAACATTTGTGCTCATTAACAACCTTAATAAATGCTCTCCTATTAAGACCTCCTTGTCGCACTTTACACACACTGACATCATGTCCTGCATCTTAAGAAGAGTGGTGAAAGTGCCTAGATCATAGTGGGTGGAAAGTGTTGTTCCTTCATCAGAAGTGGATGATGGTGCAGCTTCTTTCTCTCATTCTTCTCTTGCTATGGCTCTAGGATGGATGATCCTCATGTGTTTGCACATTAAAGATGATGTCCTAAGGGAATATTTTTTCCAGTTCCTATGGAGAGCTTTCGATTACAAATTGTACATTGCACAATTCTTTCATACTTTTTTCTTCTCCAGAAAATATAGAGAAAAACTGCCACACAAGTGCTTCTTTTTTCTGTGCAGCTTCCTGCTGTTCTTCCTCCTGGTCTTCCTGCTCTGGATCCTGAGATGGTTCTACAGAAGTCATTGTAGGATGCGTTATTTTAGCAACCAAAAAAATTGGCCAGCAAAATCAAAAAGGTCTCACTACACCAAGTGATTCCAACAGAGTGACACACACAATCAAGAAAGGAAGGGTAGAGTTCTCCTGTTCTAGACAATGGGGATTTATGATAACCAATCAGAACTGTTGTTTGGATGTGTCCTTGGGTATATTTATATATGTATTTAAGGAGTTTTATATAACATGAACATGACCCATCAGGGTATCAGAGCACTGCACAAATAGCAAAACAAGGTAAAACACAGATGAAAGTACAGTTGACAATATGTTGTACAAATAGCAGATAGGTTGTATCAACAAAAACAAAAGAACAGGCAAGAAAGAATCTATGCAATGAGAAAACAAACAACTTAGTTTTCACAGGATACAGAAATATGGTTTTAACAATAGAGAGTTGGAACTTCTTAGGGAGCAAATCCCATCTGATAGTTCAAGTTCTTTAGCCAGGTAGATGGTAGTGTTGTGATGAAGAGCCTTGCCAGTCATGCAGGCTGTCTTAAACTGAATTCTAGCTTCATACGGTGTAGGAAGGTGGAATCTGACTATATGGTTGCCCCCACTTTTTTTATGGTGTTTTGCTGGTTTATGACTTAGTTGGACTGGGATCCTGCTATTCAGGGCCCCAGTCTATCTGCTTTCTCTGTAAAATGGATTCCATGTGCCTTAGGCACATCTCTGATTGGGATCTGGAGTGCCCTTATAAGTCCCTAGTATATGGTATACTATGTACCAAGGGCATAGGTACCTCAGAGGCCTGCCAGGGGCTGCAGCATGTATTATGCCACCCCTGGAAGGCCATCCAAACTGACACCACAGGTCTGCTACTGCAGCCTGGGTAAGGTGGTGCATGCACCCCTTACTGTGATATAGGTTACCTATATCACGAAATACATACACACCTAGAAACCTATAAGTCACTCCTAAGGCAGGCCTTATCAATCCTAAAGGCAGAGTGCATGGTTCCTATGTGAGAGGGTGCCCCTGCATGAGCAGGGCCCCTCTGCAGCGTTCGGAGACCATCTCTGATGCTGTTTGTAGTGCAGCCTGACCATATACTCTTAAGCGCATTATATCCTTGCGGTAAAATGCTAACTTTGGAATGGCTGCGCCTAAACATGTCGTGTTTGGTGTCAAACATCTTGGAATACTACCCCCGCCAATCCTGGCGGCGGGGGTAGCATTCCACCCTTCTAGAGGGAAAGACATGTTAACTCTGGCTTACCCGGTAACTTCTTTCTGAAGCCCTGGCATCACAAAATGGATGCTGCTGCCACAGACACAAGTCTGGCCTCCTGCTGCTGGACGAAACTCCGGCAGGGGAGGCCTGGACAATAGGTTTCCTGTTGCAGGGAGGTGTGACCACCTCCCCAGACAGGATAATGTGTATTGGGGCTGGGTGGGTGCACTCTTAGAGTGCTTTGAAGTCCTGCACTGGGGGAGCAAAAGGCTCCTCTGTGCATATGCCAGTTCAAACCAGCTCAGGGGCTACCTGCCCCTGCTCTGGCACGAAACTGGACAAAGGGAAGTGGGTGTAGCCACCCCTCCCTTGACCCTCCCATAGGTGGGGTCATAGAGTTAGTCCCTCCCTGTTTTACTAGTTAAAATGGGGAACCCTTGCCACAGCAAGATTATACCTGGACGAAACTCTGACACGGAATCCTGGACCTTCGACGCTCTACGACAAGATTAGAGGACTGAAGAATCTCCCTTGGGGTCAAGGAGTGACTCCCCTGCTTGGCAGGCACCAAAGAAGCATCTGTCCGGTTCGCATCACTGAAGCTCCCGTCGGACGCCGAAGTTATCGCATCACCAGAGGTGGATTCTCAGACTTCCCCGAGGCTACCCTGAGTCCCCAGCAAAGCTGAGGCCCGTGGCTATCGTGGGTAACGTGAGACCGTGACCCCTGGACACCGAGCACACTTGCAAGTGCACCATCTTCTGGGTCTCCCAAGAAGTTGTGCTTTGGGCTCCGAGTAGCCCTAGCCTCCAGCACCCCCTGCACCGAAGATCACTGGCCCCCACTCCACGAGTGTCCTGTAAGCCAGCTCCACGTGCGGCGTCACGAGGCTCCTTTGCGGTCGCTAGCCCGTTGGCTAGTAGCCCTTACCGAAGGCCAATCTTTTCTTTACTTGGCAGTCTGGTTGCTCCAGGCCTGCCCTCACTTACCCTTGCTGGGTGAGTTCCCCAGACCTTGCTGGTCTGCACCATCGACGATCTTCAGCTACATCGAGACTTGCCGTTGCCAAGGCTTGTTGGGTCCAATCTGGTCGCCGACACCGCAGCACTCGACAGACATCGTGTACCAGCCCGAATCCTGCTCCTGGTCGCCGACAACGCCTCCTGGACCTCGTGGCTGCTGAAACGAGACGACCGTCAACGCACCTGAAGCACTCGACATCGGTGGGCATCCGTCCATCACCTCCCTGGTCACTGGCTAGTGACCCAGACTCTGTCCCCTCTGCTTTCAGGTTCTCCAGAACTCCGATCCACTCTTGGATCCACCCGGACACTTTTCTCCTGGTCGCCAGCAGCACTTTGCAGCAGATCGCCATAAGAACCGACGACGAAACCCGACCCCGAAAGGCACCTATGCACCCGGCTTCCCTGGGTGAGGTAACACGAGTACTCCGGTGCTCCCGTGGGTAGAGACTCTTCAAAGTCCTAGATCTCAAAGGGTTTTGTCCTAGTCCTCTTTAAAGTGTCCCTTTCCTCTATTTTCCCGATCCCGACTTTCTCCATAGAAGTTAACGGCGTATCGCGGTTGTGTATTTACACTGCACGCGTCTCCCGTGGGTCCCCTGTGTCACTACCTTGGGTGGTTCCTTGTGGTCCAAGCACTTCTAGAGGCTCTAGGCCTAGTGTCTAGTTCAGTCGTGGTTCGCATACCACTTTATTGGTATATGGTTTGGTACGCCCCTAGGGCCCAAACGTGTATTTGTGCTATTACTGTGATTTAAGATCTTATAACCTATGTACTTCGAACTCTAGCCTCATAAAGAGACTAGAGGGGTGTGTTTAGTAATAAATACATATATTTTGAATATATACCTGGTGTGGTGCTCTTTCATTTGGTCACTCAAGAGATTATAGACTGGTAAAACAAGCTGCTTTACATTCCTTCAAGACTTAGCCTGAAGGCTGCTCTCCACAGCTACCACTAGGATAGCTTTCAATAAGGTTGTCTTTGACCTACCTACCATAAGAGTCGATTTGGACTGGTGCAAGGTGCCCACTATAATTAGTGGACAGCATATGCCAGGCCAACTTCTCACATACGGGAGCCAATTGAGATGTTTCAGGTCAGGTGTGATGTGGTCGCGTTTACTGGATCCCATGATGAGCCTAGCGGCTGAGTTTAGAATAGCCCTTAAGGAGCCAGCCTGGCCTTGGGTAGACATGCAAGAGTAGTACTCCTGTAGTCTAGGCAAGTGATGACTTGGGATTAGACTATTAACTGAAGGTCATCAGGGGGAGAAAGGGTTTGATTTTCCTCAGAGTATTCAAATGGTAGATGGCTCTTTTGGTAGCCGCACTGATGTGATCTTGCATATTCAGATATTTGTCCAGAGAAATGCCGAATGATCTAGTAGAATCAACAATATGTGGTGTGCAGTTGAGCACTGAAAGCTGTTTGAGCCACTCATCTATGGGAGTGGAGAGATTGTGGGAGGCGATCAGGAGAAATTCTATCTTGAGTGTGTTAAACAAAAGGTGATTGCGGGTTAACCATTGTTGGATTTTCAGTAGGGCGAAGTCAAGAGTTTTGATATCTTCACGTGAGGAAATTTTCAAGTATAATTGTATGTCATCCACGTACATGGGGTACTGTATATTGGAGTGTATAAGAGTTTCAGTAAGCAGTTAGCATTGGTGAGAGTGTGGATCCTTGAGCTACTCCAATTGAGACCGGAGTAATGTTGGACAATATTTGATTGAATTGTTGGCATCTATTATGGAGGAAAGAGGAAAAATGACTTAAGACAGGACCAAACAGACCCACCCTTTTCTCCAAAATGTCTATCATGTTGCCATGTTTGACCGTATCAAAAGCAGAGGAGAGATCAAGCAGTATAAGTAGGCAGGGATCAAATAGTCCGAAGGTGTCATTTATAATGTGCGTCATAGCATTTCAGTGCTATGATCTAGTCTGAAATAAGATTGGCACTGGTCAAGGAGCTGAAACTGTTTGATGTGGTTACAGAGTTGTAAGTGTATGCATTTCTCAAGAAGTATACATGAGCAGTATATTTGTCATAGTGTTAGTAAAAGGACAGAAATTGTTGAGGTCAGACAAGTCAGCATTTGGCTTTTTTGGGATAGGTCTAACCTGGCCCTGGGAGAGATATTCAATGACAATCTTAGACCAAAGTGGGAGTATGGAGAATCTAAGTTCTTTGATGAGTTTAGCAGGTAGAGGAAGTGGTTTGAGGGATTAATTGATATTAATGTATTATTTTTTGTGGTAAGATCAGAGAGAGGGGACCACATTTGGAGAGGCATAGGGAGGAATAGGGAGGATACTAGAGTGGGCCTTGTTTAATGGATGTTGAGAGGAGAATTGTGGATCTGATTCAATCTTCCTCGTTGTTTCATTCAAATGAGCGGAGAAATCCTCTACACTTGGGAGTGTCAAATTATCTTTAAGGTGGTGGTTAGATCTGTTGCTCTCCTGCTGTTTGATGATTTCTAAGAGCTTTATGGGTCTATGTTTGCCATTGTCCAGTTGGGTTCCTATGTAGTTTGCTATGGTACTACGTATGAGCTTGTTATAGTAGCTTCTTATTGACCTCAGCTGCTGAAAATGTGTTGTAGAAGGAGAGCTTCTCAAACTCTCTTGGCAAGCCTTTATTTCCACCTAGCCTCGTAAAGTTCAACACTGAACAAGGGATTCGAGTGTTTACTGGGTATTTTTATTTTAGCTATTTCAGAGCAATTGTATTAAATATGCCAGAAATAGTGTGGATATAATGATCGGTAAGGTCATTCACCTTAGTCATGATTGAGGGAGGAAATTGTTGCTCACTGAAGTTAGATTGGTTATGCTTATTTTTCTAAGGTCTCTGGACCATTGTTTTGTTTTGAGAGGCTGGCCTTGTCTAATCCAATAATTTATCCAAGATGGAGAAGGAAAGTTGGTAGTGATCGGACCCGTCACATAGTAATATGGATTCTAGTTGTATGACATTTTTCATGGCCAGGATTAGATCAATGGTGGAGCCTCTATTATGGGTTGGGCCATTACAAAACTGGGTAAGGTTGAGTTCAGTAAGGAAGGACTTGCAGGTGTTCAGTAAGGGGTAATTAGGGTAATTCCAGTGAATGTTGAAATCCCCAAGGATCTACGGGATCAACAATGACTCATCACCTCCTCTGCTCCTCGCATCGAGTCTTCTACGTCGATGCTTCCTCCATCCAAGGTACTCTTTTTTCAGCGGGACTTGCCTGAGTCCTGTAGACGGCCTGCCCTCTATTGCGGTCAGCCTGAAGTTTGGAATTACCCCGGTCTAGCATGACTGATTGGCGCTTTATGGCTCTAAGCATTATATTTTTAAATTGGAGTTTTGTCGTTTAGGTCTTGTTTTACTCATAAGATTATTATCTATTCTTCTAACCCTATGTAAAGTATTTTAGTGGTATTTTCATTGTTACTGTGTGTTGTGTTGCACAAATACTTCCCACATTGCTTCTTTAGATAAGCCTGACTACTCTGAGCGAAGCTACAGGAGGGTGAGCACAGTTTTCTTTTAGTGCATATCCCGCTTATCCTGATTAGAGTGTGGTTCTGCTTGGACATATTGCATACCTCTTCCAACCAGATTCCCCATTTCTAACACATGTAATATAGGCAATATATTATTTTTTTCAAAAACACCAAATCTGCGCAGCATAGGGTTGGCATTACATATGAAAATAAAATGTTAATTTAGGTTATAAACTATAAAATCTTGGAAAATAGCAATGGTTAAAGTGACTTTATAGTTGGTAACAATATGTAACTTTGCATTAAAAAGAAAACTATGACATTCACTGAAGAAACCTAAATGTTAAGGGAACGTTATAGTTAGGTGTACATGTAAAGTATATTTATATCTTAAATGTTTAAAAACCCAAAGAAATTCACTGAAAAAGCCTAAAGTTAAAGGGACAGTTGGGTGTCAAATTTCACTGAAATAATTATGTTTTAAACATGAAATAACACTGAAATCCAGCAGTTATAGTTCTCTATGCTAACTATAAATTGCACCCCAACCATACATTAACAGAAAGAAAAAGGGGCAACAAAAGAGGGCACATTTCCAATAACAGGTGTCTGAGTGGCGTCTACCAAGAGTACAGGAAATGAGCAGCCTCGCACTTTTGGGAGCCCTCAATGTTCAAGATGGGGATATCATTGGGGGAATTAGTAGGTACTGAGTTGGATAAGCCTGTGGTCGTAAGGAGCACACTGCTTGCTTGAAAGACTCCCTGTAATTCAGGAAAGCGTTCTGCGCCCCTTATGATTCGGAAATGGGATGCACTGAGCACTGATGCCTTTGGGGATAAGCTTGCTTTAAGTATCCCAGCTTTAGGGACTGAAGTCCAAACTGCAGAGGGGCACGTCTCTCTTTGGATTAAGGAGGCAGTGGACTCCATAATACCCCTTAAACCTGGTAAAAGTACTCGCATTACTCCTTCCGCGAAATGGTTCTCTCAGGAACTGGCTCTCCTAAAAACTGATTGTAAGCGCCTTGAACGCTGATGGAGGGGGAACTATCTAAATGAAAATAGGATGGTATACTTAGATGCTCTTAAGCTGTATCACCAACAAATTAGGAGAGTACGGAGGGAGTTTTATACTGAGCATATTGAAGCAGCAAAAAGTTCCACTAAGAATATTTTTAACATAGTGAAACAACTGTCCTCTCTAGATCGTGTGACAGCCACTATGCCTGCCTCTACTGCTCACTGCTCACTGCAATAAGGTTTCAGATTTTTATATGGGTAAGATTGATAAAATGTACGCCTCCTTCCCTGAAAGTAGCAGGAACTACACCTCGGCTCCTGTCACAGATGTCTGAGAAGTGAGGACAGTTTTGTTTTTCACCCACCTGGAGTAAGCGCTGTTCTTAAACTCATGGAAGCAGTTAAAACTGGATCGCCCTTGGATCCGATCCCCCCCAAAATTCCTGCTGCTAGGGAAAGAAGTAATTGCTCCGGTTCTCACCAAGCTTCTGAACCGGTCTTTTAGTTCGGGTCAGGTTCCTAGCAACTGGAAGCATGCTATTGTGGTACCACTGTTAAAAAAACCTTCTTTAGATCCTGCTCTCCCAGAAAACCTGAGACCTATTTCTCTTCTAGCCTATGCTGCTAAAATCGCTGAAAAACATTTAAACAGTCAATTGTCCATATTTCTGGAAGAGAAACAGGTGCTCCATAAAACTCAGTCGGGGTTTAGACCACGACATAGTACCGAGTCAGCCCTTCTTCTTGCTTCCGAGGCCCTGAAAACTGTTGCCGATGAAGGTAGAACTGCTGCTCTGATCCTTCTAGACCTGAGTGCTGCTTTTGACACGGTCTCCCACGGCCTTCTTATGGAACGGCTGCGGGAGGCTGGGGTCGGTGGAGGGACATGGGAGTGGAATAAACATTTTCCGGAGAATAGATCCTTCCAGGTTCTACAGCATCCCTTTAAATCCAGAGTTTGTCCTCTGACTCAAGGGGTGCCGCAGGGTTCGACGCTTAGCCCTATGCTATTTAATATCTACATGCGCCCCTTGGCAGATATCATGCTGAGACGTGGGGTAAAACTGGTGTCATATGCCGATGAGACACAGTTGATCGTTACCCTGGAGCAAAAAGAGGCAGGAACGGCATCTGACTTCAAGGTATGTCTGGGGGAACTTGCCAATTGGATGAGGCTCAGCTGTCTGCAGCTGAATGCGGGAAAAACTGAGGTTATGTTAGTGGGTAAAAAGCCCTCCTTATGGTCACATCTATGGTGGCCGGAGGAGCTGGGACCGACTCCGACCCCCAAGGCTAAGGTCGAGAATTTGGAAGTATGGTTCAATGACACCCTCTCTTACTCAGAGCAGATATCAGCTGTGGCTGGTGCCTGCTTTGGCATCCTTAAAATGTTGCGTAAAATCCTGGATCTACTCCCATTAGATGCCAGATGCACCATTGTACAGGCCCTTGTTACATCCCGTCTAGATTACTGCAACATCCTGTACCTAGGGGTGACCCAAAAAAATCTGAACATCCTGCAGAAGGTTCAAAATGCCGCAGCTTGGCTAATCCTGAATATTCCTAGGCGGGCTTCGATGGGGGAGGCCTTGAGGAAATTACACTGGCTCCCCATACAGGCCAGAGTTACTTTTAAGGCCTTGTGTTTTAGCCACAGGATCTTCAATAAGAAAGGTCCTAGCTTCCTGCACCCCCTTCTCACCGCATATAGACCTGCACATTGCCTAAGATCCTTGGGTACGGCAAAGTTGACTGTGCCTAAGGTTCGGAAGGTACGGGCTGGTGGGAGCTCTTTTGGCTTCCTTGCGGCTAAGGCCTGGAATGACCTCCCAATTGAGTTAAGGATGTGCCCGTCTGAGTCTCTATTCCGGAAAAAACTTAAGACGTGGCTCTTCCAGCACCCCCTGGGTGGCCGGAAGTAGGCCCTGGCAGCGGTTCCTTGGGGGTCTTTGGCCATAGGGCGGGTGGGTGTTCTGGCCAGTTTTTCAGGCATTACTGGTGTTCTAGCGTGGGGACACTTCGTTTGGAGTAACCAGGCCCTCTATAAGCTGTATAATAATAATAATTATGATAAAGAGGCCTTGATAAAGTGCGCTCCATTATGTGGTGGGATCTTTGAACCAGAGTGTAGGTGTTTGAGCTCTCCTTCATGCTGAGTGTCGAAGAACACTCCATCCATAAGAGCAGACTACAGGATGAAATAATGAGGAAATCCTTGGGTGTCATTGCCCCTAGTGCATGGGTAGGGATATTAAATCCAGAGCTCAGGGTTGTAGGAGCTGTTTATGGAATAGTTCTGTTTCATCGGGTCTAAACAGGTGCCATGTAACATCACTCATGGGTTGTTTCCTTGAGTACATATCAGCCCAGCAACATCACAAGAAGTCACAATATTTCTTCAGAGAGCGGCACTCAGAAATTCTCTTTCAAAGTAAGCTTTACTGCCTCAGGCTCCACGAGGCAGACTGAATCCTCACTTTTTCACACAGATACAGGTGATATCCAACATTCAGATCTGCACTCTACAATGAATGGATGCTGATTGTTGTTACTCTCTACCTTCCCATATACTCAGTTTGATTATGCAAATGATTTATTGATTTTTGTCATTCAACTTCCCTCTCAATTAATATCCTCTGCTTTATGTGCCTGCCTTCATGTTCACTGAAATATCAATAGAATGTATTATACCCTTTAAATAAATGTGTTCTAAAGTTAGATACAGGTGCCTTGGTGCAGATATTTCTGAGTCTGTCTCTTCTAAAATAACAGATAGTTCATCCAGTGCATTATTGTTAGTAATCACATTCTACAAGATAATTCAGAGAACACTTCATAAAGTAACAGTATACATGAGCAATACATTTGTCACATCCTTTTACCTGTGGACGGGAGTCAACAAATTCTACAAAACAAAAAAAACAATGGAAACAGACACAAAGAAGGTTAATAAATACTGCATTTAGTGTATTTGTTCATTATTGGTAACAATTTGATCAGCAATAGTAATCACATCTCTTGCATATCATGTCTGACTAATGTCGTCTCTATCTTCAAGTCCCTCCTGAAAATAAACAAATGTGATATAAAAATAAGAGGGGCATACTTACCAATTCTTAAGTTGTTAAGCCAAATACAGATCATGGGGTTGGTTACCAAATAAATGCTGATGGATTAAAAAACGTCTGAAGTTAATGTATAACTACCCACTGTTGTACTTTTACAGAAGCACCCATGAGTAGACTGGGCACAATGGAGTTTGGTAATGATTAACAAAACAAAGGACCTTGCCCTGAGGTTCCTGTAGAAAAGGCTCTAGAGACTGCCAAATGCGAAAACAATTACACAAAACAGGAGAGACAATATCTAAAGGGGAGTGCAAAGTTCAGCCTTAGTTTTTCTTATGCTAGGATCTTAGCAGATAATTCAAATTATTTCAGAATAGACTATCCTGCCCTATAACATTCACCACTAGCTCCATACACCATCATTGACCACTGATACAACAAATAATGTGTAGGTTGATAAAAAAATGTGTCTTCCTAGAAGTGTATTCAGAAAATGAAGGCATGTCTTGAGACCTGATGTCTCACTCATTGCTGTTGAGACTCCATTGGGAGAATGGTTTTAGCTCTCACATCATGCCAATTGTCACACCTGTTTAGAAGTCTGGATGCCAACTTTTAAATGCAGCTCTGGTCAGAGTTCTCCTGTTGTTCAGCTCCTGGGAGCTGTTGAAGTTGCATCTCATCACAAGGGCAGCTCTTGAACAAGACAAGCTACTTAGGATAAACCACATTGCTTCTCCAGTATATAAGGGGCTAATATATGTCTAGTGTTTCATATTGGCACCTCCATGTAGTATCCATTCAGTGTAACTGAAAGACAAGAATCTATTTATTGCTAATATTCATCAGGTTCCTGGGTGCCCTTGTTCTTTGTGGTGTGGCCTATGTGAAAAATATTTTGCTCAGAATCCTAAAGAGTCACCCTTTCTGACCAACAGAGAGAGGGTAGATTATACCATACAATAAATGACTCCCTTTTGTGCCAAACCATTTCATTTGTAAGCCTAGAATATAAAACAATAGCCCAGTAAGAATGCACTTAACACAATAGTCATCAATATTGATAATGCATAACATAGTGCATAAAACGATATATATCTGTCTCCTCTATACATATATATATATATATATATATATATATATATATATATATATATATATATATATATATATATATATATATATGTGCATTATTATTGTCATTCAAAATACACATATTAATGTCCACTTTGCATGTATTCAACAAAATGTGCAATTTAAAAATCATCATACATCTCCATACAATATGTATAGATCTCAGAAGTATTCTTCTCCTTGTTACTAATGATCATATATAACAAATCTTCAACAAAAATCATTCAATCCGAAAAACAACACAAATCATTCCTCATTGCATAAAATTATACATTCAGTCCTTATTTTTTTTTTTACTCTTTTTATTGACAGCAGCACAGGTTATTAATACAGTTCAGACAATCTTGGCAATGCTACAACAATTATCCCTTATATTGTTCACATGTTGTTTTTGAGGCTTAATTGCAAAAGTGTCCTAGTGTGCTCTTCAGATCTCCTCCAGCGACAAGCCCTGAGAGGGCGGGGTACATATCCCTCCCCTGTACGTATTCCATTCTCCCCCTTTTCCCACTTCTTGGGGCACCCTCTATTTACATAGACTGTCTTCTCAGCTACCATGGCCCAATCCATATCTTTGCACCATTCAGCATGTGTTGGAGTAGGCTGCACTCCCCACTGTTTAGTAACATTGCACCTTGCGATCATCATGCCTAGAGTTGCCCAGTCTTGTTGTTTGCGATTAAGGTCTGTGGCCTCCCATATATTGAGGAGGCATCTTTTGGGTTCAGGTGGTACAGGGGTCCTGCATACCTGTCTGATTGTATGCATAATTGTCTTTCGATAGTTCCTAATCTTGGGGCAATCCCATGAGATGCGGTAGAATGTACCTGTTCCTCCACATTGCCGCAAGCAGAGCGGGGATTCAACGTTCCCCATTCTAACTAATGTCCCCCTGGGTAGGTAACTTCTGTGGAGCACTTTAAGTTGTACTAGCCACAATCTAGAGGGTATTGCCACCTCCCGCAGGGATTCCAATGCTTCCTGCCAGCCATTGTCGTCCAGTTCCCCCATGTCTTTTTGCCATCTCTCACGGAGGCCTTGCATTGGGTCTGGCAGATTATTGATTAATTTTTGGTAAGTAAGGGAGATTGCTCTACGGTCCATCCTATCTGTGAGTAGCCTATCTTCTAATAGTGATGCTTTCTGGAGGGTCGTGCCAGCAGGGATCACTGCCATGAGTGCATGCCTGATCTGTAAGTAGTGGAATGTTTCCGTTGTGGCCATGTTGTAATGTTGTTTCAACTTTTCGAAGGGGATAACTTTCCCCTTATCCAAGAGTTCCCCCACCCTTGAAATTCCGATGAGATCCCATTTTTGGAATCCTTTACAGCTAATCAATCTGCCCAGTTTCCCAGTCTCCTAAAGTGGGGTAAACTGCGTCAGTTTGATGTGCCAGCCCGGCTTCTTATTAGCCGTGTGCCATAGGTGAACCGTTTGTGCTGTAGGCCCGAGAGGTTTTTATTGTTTGTTTTGGCATATAGTGCGCGCTGGGCACCCCCTTCACCCAGGATGTATCAATCCATTCGAAATGTGTGGTCAGTATGGGGGCAATGTGTCCAGTGATTAATGACTATGAGCTGTGAAGCCCAATAATACGCTTGGATGTGTTGGATTGCTATTACGCCATTGTACCATCCCTTAACTAATTTATTGGTAGCTATGCGGGGTGGTTTCCCATCCCATAGCAGGTTACGTACTTCAGCATCTATTGCTTTAAAATATGTCTGTGGTATACGGAATGGCGTGTTCTGGAGAGCATATAGAAACCTGGGTAATGCCATCATCTTAAATAGTGTTGCACATCCTAGTAACTTTAATGGGAGGGACTGCCAATGTTTGACATCACTTCGTAGGCATCTCAAGGGTTCTTGGAGGTTCCTATTCATGAACTCCTCAGGGTTCATTGTGATGAAGATACGCAAGTAGCGAAAGCCATTTACCACCACAGTCACCTCGCATCCTTTCGGTATCCTTGGGGGTGGACCATTGAGGACATATAAAATTGATTTGCTCCAATTTATCATGTATCCAGAATATTTCCCAAAGTTTGTTAAAATTTTCATTATTCTAGCTAGAGAGCGCGTTGGAGATGCGGCGTACAGCAGAATATCATCTGCGTATAATCATATACGGACCGCCCAGTCTGCCGTCCAGTTGAGTCCCCGTATCAGGGGGTCCCCCTCACCCAAGCTGCGAGAGGCTCCAGTACAAGAACGAAGAGGATTGGCAACAGGGGACAACCCTGTCGTGTCCCTCGCCCAAGGGCAAAAGTTGCCGATAGTCTGGCATTGACCACTACCTGTGCTAGTGGTTTTGTATACAACAGGCGGACCCAGGACCTGAATTTGGAGCCTAGCCCCATCCGCTCTAGGACTACAAAAAGAAAGGTCCATTCAATGGTATAGAAGGCCATGCGGGCGTCCAAGGAGAGGATAGTGGCCTCCTCCTGGATGGTGTTTCTTCTTCCCAGTAGCCCATGAAGACGGCGTAAGTTAAGGGCTGTGTTCTTGCCAGGCATGAAGCCGGATTGGTCTTGGTGTACAAGTTTGGTGAGGTATGGTGTCAATCTATTTGCAAGTGTTTTGGCCAGTATTTTTGCTTCTGCATTAAACAGTGAGATGGGTCGGAATGAGGCACACTCCTCCGCTGGTTTGCCTGGTTTGTGGATTGTGACTATTGTCGCCAGATGTTGATCTCTGGGGAGCTCCCCAGCCTCCAAGCTGGCCCGGTACATTTCTATAAGATGTGGTGCTAAATGTGTCTCTGTCATTTTGTTCAATTCTATTGGGATGCAAATGGGTACAGCGGCCTTCTCTGACTGCATACTACCTATAGCCAAGGTTATTTCTTCTACTGTGAGGTCACTCTCGAGCTGCAGTGTCTCTTCTGCAGTGAGCATGCCTATGTGGATGTCCCTGAGGAGTTCAGCTGTATCTTGTGCAGTGGTGGTGGTTACTGGGGTATAGGTCTTAGCATAATAGTTTGCGAATACAATATGTTGCGGGTCTTTGGTTACATTCCCAGAGTCAGTCTGAATCCCAACCACCCATCTATCCACTCGGTCGTGTCTATCCAGGCAGGCAAGCAGTTTACCTGCTTTGTCCCCTACTTCGTAGATCTTATATCGGGAAGTTGCCTGTCTAGTTCTGGCTTCCTCCCACATGTGTTCCTTGTATTCCTGTTTTTTGTGTTGAGTCGATGTGTGTTGGATTCGGAGGGGTCTTGAGAGTGTAGTATTTCTAGGCTTCTAGGCTTGTCCCCTTATTACTGGTTTATATGCTTCCCAAAGTGTGATTGGGAGTGTTCATTTTCTGCGAAATAGTGTTTTTTGGCTTTAGAGAGGCCGTTACGTATTTGTAGGTTTTTAAAGTACCCCGGGTATTTTGAAAATGTGCAACGTTGGTGAAGTAATTAAGACACAGGAGGTAAGATTGATGTCCTTTATTTGAAAGTATAAATCTTATAACAGTTGGCTTTGGGTTTCTGTGGCGTAGCCAGCCAGGATATGGGAGTGGTCAGCGATACCCCTCGCCAGGTGGTGTACTCTCATAACCTAGCAACTCTTTCTGCTAATGTGAGAACAAAATCTATTTGTGATAAACCATTTTGTGCTCCAGAGTGAAACATATATTGTCGAAATTGTGGGTATTGTGCTCCCCAGACCTCAATGAGTCCCATGGCTCCCAGGAAATCAGAGAACTGTAACATGTCTCGGGTCGATTTCCTGGGGGGGGGGGGAGGCGGTCTATTTGGTCACACGGGGTTATGTTGAAGTCCCCCCCGATTATCAACTCTCCCTGCGGGAGTTTGAGTAGGAATGTGCTCATTGCAGGTAGGGCCATGGTATGTAGTGCCGGTGGGATGTAAACTGTGACTATATTAATGGGTTTTCCCTCCCAGTGGCCCAATATTGCTGCAAATCTACCTTGTTCGTCCGTCCATGTCTTTTGTATGATTAGGGGGAATTGTTTTCTAACTAAGATCCCTACACCTCTTGATCCGGAGGTGAAGCCAGAGTGTACCACAAGCTTGAAACCCCATCTGTCAAGAGCTTTACTGGAGGTGCCTACCAGATGGGTCTCCTGAAGTAGGGCCACAACAGGCGATTGTCGTTTAACATTTTGTAATACCAGCCCTCTCTTCAGTTTATCATTAACTCTGTTCATATTCCACGAAAGGAGTTAAAGGTGTGTAGTGCCTTGTGGTGTTTGCATTGTTTGAGATGGATGTATGATCTGGCTGTCCGGACGTTGTTGTCACCTGCCCCCCGTGGAGGTGTATACATCGGGATGGTGATGTTGTTCTACCAAGTAATGAGTTTCGTGTTTTGCTGCTTAGAGTGTCGATCTGCTATGACTACGAATAGAATTCCTGTAACTCCCAACCCCCCTTCCCTCTCCCCACCCTGCCTCCCTGCATGACGGACTTAAAACTACGAGCCTCCCCAACAATGCAGAGTGCCTGTCATTACCTCCCCAGTACCTCTCTGAAGGGAGCATTCCGGTCATCCCCCTTGTCAACTCCCCAGCAAAAAATTACTTTCATGCGGTAAAAGCTATTTTCAAGGAAGTCTCTTGAGGTTAGCCGAGGACCCATGTCTTCGTGTCTTCTTAAATATTGCCTTCCTCAAGTGCCTGTGGATCAATTCCAGTTCTCGTCTGAGGGAACTTCGAGTTCCGAGGTGCTTGACCCTCGTTTGCTCTGATGGAGTTCCCCCGTTCCGGGGCTAGTTAATGTTCTATGGATTGATGAGAGTTCATGCTGGCGAGTTCACTGAGTCATCTTCAGCGCTTCCTGTGGTGTTCCCCTCAGCCTCCGACTGCTTTGACGTAGGTGATTGTCTGTAATGATTTTTCCCCCTTCTGCCGTGACCGGTAGCCCGATGCCATCCCTCAAGCCAGTCCCAAGCCTCCTCTGGTGTCATGAAGAACCATACTTTCAGTCCTTATTTTTTTTAAAGGGTTACTTTTTAAAAAAGAATTTTTAAAAAAGAAACCCTTTTAAAAAAATAAGAAGCATTTTGTTTTCTAAAATCAAAGTTGAGACGCAAGATATGAGCTTTGCTCGTGTCCCCAGTTTGATCATATTTATTTTGCTATAACGCTAGCATGCATAGTGCACTGTCATCACAGTACAACAAAGTGAAAGCAAACTGCACTAATGGCATGGGAGCACATTGCTTTGTACCTCGATCATCGATTGACATATGATAGGCAGAATTGGAAAGGGTTCATTGTCACCTTTCCATTACTGTCTCTCCCTACTGGATCCCTGCTTTGTAATTTCGCTCTGCACGAGATCTCTCTGCAGGGAGCCAACCCGCTAGACACCAAGGATGTTTTCTTCCTGGGAGGGTAGCAACCTCTCTGGGCATGGGCTTCCCTGAGAAAAAGAAAGCCTTGTAGACATCAAGGAATTACACACCACTGTTTTGAGGGGTGTGGCCCCCTCCCCTGGACAAATGAGACTTTCTACCCCCTGGGAGTGGATGGAGGGAAGAAATTCCTATAGGTACAAGGGAATTGTGCAATTCACGGTTTAGTTGGATGCCACTCCTGGGCATGGGCCTATGCTCCTCCCTACGCCAGGTACAACAGTCTTGCTGTTGGCTGTGGGGTGGATAGGAGGGGCTTACCCCTAATCTTCTCTCGGGGTAGAAAGCCTACTAAACCACAAGGGAATATTTTTGATTAACTGTTCTGGCATAGTACTGTGTTCCACCACCCCAGGCATAAGAATTTTCTAGCCCACAGTGGACAATTAGGTTGTGTTTACCCCCAATCTGACCACCAGTGAATATTTAGTATTTATTGTTTGGGGGGAGTTGTCTGCACTGGACATGGCCTGTGCACTCCCCACCCCTGAGAACAACAGTCTTTCTGCCCTGGTACGGGCAGATTGGGGAGTTTATCCCCAATTTGCCCCAGGGAAATGAAAGTCCACTAGACACCAGGGAAATATAGCCCAAAAAAAGAAGTGGTGGTAGTTGACTGGCCAGATATTGGGCTGTGCCTCTACCCCATAACAGACTCAACAGTTTTTCTGCAACCCGGGGTTTCATTGCGTGATTTACTGCTCTGTGCGTTATGCGGGAGCCCACTATACACCAAGGATATATTTTTTGTTTTAGGAAAGAAATTGGGTGCAGCCGGGCCTAGCACCCACCCATAAAGCCCCAGCAGTATTTCTGCCCACTAGAAGCACAGAGCATCTCCATTCCAATGGCAAGCAAGAGAAAATGTGTATTCTATTAAGCATAGCTTTGACATATGGACTGGCAGACTGGAGAAAGTTCCAAATTATTTCCACTTGCCATGCTGAATATATGTAGTATTCGGGCCCGGGTTCAGCTGCCACCCAGGGCAACTTACTAAACCCAGATATTTCTGAAAACTAGGCACCCAGTGGAGTACATGGTGGTGTACTTGCATGAATCCAACAAAGTTTACTTAAACACAATGCCATTTAATATGTAAACTATTTCAGAATTATTTCTGAAGGAGACATAGGTGTTTCGATACTGATTGTGATTCACCTATTAATTCTGATGGGGTCAGTTATTGTAACTTTCTGAGAGGAGAACACCAGCCGAAATTACAAGGAACTTGTAATGAGGCTCGACTGCTCCATAAGGCTTCTTTTTGTCTCAGCTCTTGTCTTTTAGGACTCATTCACTTTAGTTATTGAAGTAAAGGTATAATACATTGTTTGCACATTTAAAACAAAAGGACACAATTATAGGCCAAAACCATGGACAAATGTGTAGTTTCACATCCAAAAGCCCACACCTAGAATCACAATTCACTAGCAGCACATCACTCTCGTTTCACATGTCACTTTCTGGTTGCAATGTAGACACAACGGTTGTGCAAGGTGCTGGCTCTCACAGGAAGTTATGATGATGCTGGCTCCAAGCAAGTGTGTCCCAAACCACTGGTACAATGAAGTGTGAAGATTCTGTACATGGCTGTCATTGGCCTTACTGAAGCAGTAATTATAGAAAGGCAAAAGGTCACTCCTGGCCATGAAACGTTCTCCCTTAACAACAGAATCTGCTGACTCACCCTCTCTCCAACACATCCACTAAACAGCAGTGATTAGGAAAGGGCTAATCAGAAACCCCCTACTAAAATGTCCTCACAGAATATCTAAGGGTAGCCTGGTCTCCATCCTCCCTCACGTCAGTAACTGGGTCTACAAATTCAGGAATGCAGGAAATACACTTGTATTACTAGGGAAGCTTTATCCATACTCCAACATGTGCGATGCCAAACAAGGAACAATCAAAAATCAATGCCTCTGGACTCATGGGAAGTTTGGAGGGGAAAGTGTGGTTGGTTAAAATCATGCAATGGAGATCTTGTAATTGTAATGGCCCATATATTGGGCGATACTGCTGGGTTCCTCTCTAAAAGAACTTCCCTTTTGTTCTATGTCTCAGTTGTTCATACTCATTCCAGTATAACTTATACCAAATTTCTATATACTCCTCAAAGTACACCAAGGGATACAAAAAGAGAAATATCCACCTCCAGGACACCAGATTGTTTGAAGCATTGGGTCTGCCTTGGAACCTCACTTAAAATTGTGAGATTGGTTGTGTTCATAGAAATCTTTCTTACTTAAAAGCTATGAAGGACATGATCAGTATACCAGAGGGATGAAGTCTGATTCATCTCAAGAACTGCTTATTAACATGGATATAGAAGCATTGCACATAAGTATTCCTCAAGAGGAATCTGTGCGAGTAATAAATTCACTATTGTCCAACGTAAAGAGCAATCCATGACTCCAAAATACTTTGTACTCAATTGTGCGCATTTGTCCCTCACAAGAAATTACTTCCAGTTTGAAAATGAATTCTTTCCCCAGAAACCTGGCACACCAATGGGCAACATATTTGCCCAAAGTGTGGCCTGTCTTTATTTCCATAT
The DNA here is from genome assembly GCA_963921515.1 of Calotriton arnoldi. Lineage (NCBI taxonomy): Eukaryota > Metazoa > Chordata > Amphibia > Caudata > Salamandridae > Calotriton > Calotriton arnoldi. Next base: position 1,360,049 of record CAWUFW010004026.1, read on the forward strand.
GAGGAATGTGTTAAATATCACTAACCCATACAAAGAACACATCAGAATCTATAAATATTAATGATGTATTTATACAATGGAAAAGCAATGAACATCTCACCCAGGAATTTACCAACTGGCTCAATGACAGAAAAGAATTCCTAAAATTACCAGTCACCATCAGCAGGAGGGAACTTTTTTATCTTAAGATCCTACCACATGAACAATCCTTAAAGTGAGATTACAATTGCAAACCTACCAACCATAACTATCATTTACACTTGAATAACTTCCCTCCTAGTTGCCTTAGGTAGGATCTGCCACCGGGTCAGTTTCTTAGACTGAAAAGAAACTTTACAGATACAAGGAATTATAAAAGACACACAGAGAAACTGACAATAAAACTCCAAGAAATAGGGTACCTGGTTGACATCATCCGTCAAGCAATCAAGTGGTAATTTGACCTCATTGGTGCTAGCAGGCCACACTCCTCCACAGAACAAAAAACAGGTCTGCTCGGGACTATTTAATCAATAAAAGTCATTATTCTGCCACCAACCCAGTATCTGGACAGTAGCCCAATGGCAGCAAAGAGGGCATGCTTGGTGCACCCTCACAGGACACAAAACACGTTCTGGATTTCTGATTCACCCTGAACAGGCCTAAACCCCAGTGCACATGCTAGATTAGAGTGCACACTGGGACAGCAAAATGTCAGAAAACCAGTTCCACATGCAGTCAGGTCACTCAAGACAGGGCTGTATGACCATTTACCACAGAGATAGCAGTCATATTTAAGCAGTTGTTTTCGTCACAGATGTCCCAAAAAACAAAACACCTCACTCCAATAAATGATATTATCCATAAAGCATCCCACTTCCTGACTAACACATTACTCCTACCCTCTCCAACGTGAATTGGTTGTTTTTGAGTTTAGATACTGTTTTAAAACAGAATATAGCTGTTCACATTAACACCCTTAACAAAGAAACTTAAAGTCTCAGGCCGCTTATTAGCAGAAATTCATTTTTGCTTTACACCCATTTTTTTTTTTTTTTAAAAAGCAACGTTCTACTTTTCAGGATACAAACCCAAATATGAATTGACCCCATGTCAACCCCATGTCAACATGATGAATGCCCCTTGTTTAACTATTAACAAAAATCTACTGAAATATATTCTCAGAAACAGACATGGAAATGCCTGAGATTTTATATGCTTCCAACAAGTCACTAAAAATGAGACCAATGTCCTCGAGCACTGCTTGCCTCAGAAATAGGTGATGATAATCCCGTAGTCTTAGTTGTTGCAATTCTTCATTTATTTTGTTAACATGTGGTCCTCTCTAGCCAACACGTATTTCATCATTCCTGACTTTATCAGGCTCTAATGATCAAAGTGCACCTGGTTCCGGAGATGCCACCATTTTGTGTTCTGTGCCTACATGACACACTGAGTAAAGCATGCCCTCCTTCCCCCTCACACCAGACGACCTTTCTCCCCTTACACTGATCATTAATGACTACAATGGGGTGCAGCTAGTCTCCAGACTATATGATGGCTGTGTGGCCCTGAAGCCTGAACTGGATAGGTGGACCCTAGACACCTGGGAACGGGACCTGGGACACACTCTCCTTGATAAGCTCTGGTACTACTGCTGAAAACAGACTAAACTCATCTCAATTAATTATGAACACAAGCTTTTAGATTACAAATTTTTACATCAGGCCTATATCACTCCCCAGGATATAGCTCGCTTTGACACTACACATTCTTCTCACTGCCCTAAATCACTGAGAATGATTTTGCTCACCTGACTTGGACATGCTTTGTATTGGTTGGATACTGGGCCAAGATTTTCTCCCTGCTGTCTACAATGATAGGCACCATATTTACCCCCTGGCTTCTCCTGGCACTCTTGGGATATGGTAATGATGCTCCTAAAGATGTTTGCCGCTTTACTGCTGTTGCACTACTGCTTACAAAACACAGGATGCACTGCATTGGGGCAGCAAAACCTGTCCCTCTGATTCTGCATGGTTGAAGAGCATGATTTATTGTGATAAAATCAGTAACGATTATGCCTTATTACAGCCAATCACCTCTAGACTTAAAGATATATGGCAGCCATTGTGGGACTATCTGCTAACGTTGGGCACTGAAGTCCTAGACTGATTATATATCATCTTGATTCCCTGCATTCTGTACCTTCCGAACTACCCTGCAGTCTTGTTGAGTGGCCTGAACAACTCTGTACCGCCCTCCTCTCTCATAACAACTCATTTTGGTGTATCTTCTTTGATTCCTTTGCAAATCGACTTACATACCTAGATGTTATTGAATTCAACATTGCTGGATCTGTGTCCTCCTGCATAAGTGCATCATGTTGTATGTTGTTTAGACATGAAAACGGTAAATAAAATCCTTAAAACAATCAAAGTGCACCAATCCTACATTCACAGATTTAAGATCGGAAAACATTCCAAGTCATCCCATCCATGTAAGTAGTTCTATTAAATGGGGAAATGCGCCTTCCTTAGCCTCATGTTATCAGGAGCCACAATCACATGGCATGGCACTAGAGACGATCGGTGGTCCCTGGGGAAAGTAGCCAGAATTAATGAAGATACTTAATATACATCGAGAAAACTCTTTATATTTTGATAGGTTACCTTCATATAGTTTTTCTGATTATGCTAAACCAGGTATAAATATTTGTGTTCACTTCTTGTTTTTAAGTTTATGTCAGAAACGCTTGGCATTTTCTAAAATCAATAATGATAAAAGCATGTATACACAATGTCTTCTCCAAATGTATGTTCTGAAAATATTTTATTAATAGGGAGAATATTTTATTAATAGGGAGAATAAAATGCAAATATGAATGTAAACATAGGCATATAGTGCGATGATGCGATCATGTGTGCAAAGGCCACTAAAATGGTCTTTGTGGTTAAAAAAGTAGACTCTTTGTATTGGACGTAGCGCAAACATGTCAGTCAGGTTTTGATGAAATTTGGCAGGGTTGAATATTATGGTGTGTAGATCATCCTGGCGTTGAAAAAGGGTAAGTATTTTAGAGTTATTAGCAGCTTAAACTTAAAGCTATCTATTGTTGCGGTAGTTTTGAGGTAGTATCCCCATACATAGCGATGACAAGTCATTATCTGATTGGATAATGACTGCCTTTACAAAAATTCAAGGTAGCTATGTTGTTTTAAGGTCACTTTGCGGGTGTTTTTGCATGGTGCCTTAAATATAGGTAAGTATTACGGTTTATATGCATTCTCTACCTATTACCTCTTATTTTAAGTGATAATAGATAGGAAAATATAATTATGATCTTCTATATATTTAAAAAAAATATTATGGTGTACCAAGGTACTATCTAGGTAGTACCTCTGTACCCTAAAACAAATGTAAAACATACATAAATATTTAAAAACATTGAAAAAAGCACTGTAGAACACTGTGTTTCACAAATATAGTGAAAAATAGATTTCTCCTTTGTTTTCTAGACACACTTCACACCACTCTTTCTCATTTATTGTCATTCAAACAGATATAGAAAATAAGCATACAATAAAAGCCCAAACTGTAAGCTCAAAGAAACTGTCCAAAAGTAGAAGTCAATACAGATTTTATTAAAAATATTTATACAATAAAGTTTAAAAATATATTCTATCATAAAACCTAAAACATTGATATCTAATATATCTCATCAATATAATATGATGAATAAAACAAAGAAAACATTCTCTAATGTTCAAATTGGTTAAAAGTATCTATTAACAAAACTTAATCAAGCCCCCCCGAGAGAAAAACAACAGACAGTTCAATTTGTCATAACCTGTAACACATTCGTGAAAGGAACAAAATATTGACTGGAACCCGATACACTATTCTTTTTGAAGTATCTGTGGAGCCAGTCAACCAACGAATTGTTTAAAAACTCTGCGTCGACACGTTTCGATGGAATTCATCAGTTTAAACCATCTTTATCAAGACTTTCTTTAATTCTCTCGATGATATATCAAAATATTGGTACATAGAACAGATCCTGTTTGCCGGTGAAGGAGCGCTAGTTTTAGTTCAAGACTATTTTTATATAGCTGTCCTCACGCAGGGGCTTTGTCGATACCACCTCCAAGGTAATAGCAAGATATTTTGTCATATATGAATAAGGATACAATTCCAAGTCTCCTGTTCTTGCCCTTCATATAATGGGCCCTTCATATAATGGGCCTCTTGTAAAGATTTACGGGACAAGTCGTCTTCTTAGACGCTTTCGTTGGATGGCATAAGTTCTTTCCTAGCCCTTCATAAATTGGGCCTCTGACGTGCTACGAGGACTTCTGCGGTATTTCCGGCAGACGGCAATTTACCAGTAGCAGCTCACAAATATAGTGTACTACAGTGTCTTGATAAATTTTTACAAATTTCATTATGTCCCAAAACGTCTACGCATTACCGGTGTAATGCCTACAAATAGCAGCATTACTTAAAAAAAATTACAAAAAAGGTACATTTTGAAAAAAATTGCGGCACATGCTGAGTACTACTGTGGTACTGCTTAAACTGGTTTAATAAATATATAGAAAATTATAAAAGAAATACATAACTATTTCAACTTTAAGGAAATAATAATAAGTTGGGAACAACAACAAAACCTACTACTTATCTAAGAGAAAACAATGAAGGAAGGTGCACTCAATGAGGAATAGTCCAAAATATCCAATTGTTGTAAGAATCTTCTTTATTGTAGTTTCCTTAATCCATATTCATAAAAACAGGCTCTCGCCAATGAGTTTTCTTCATGAAATGAACTTCTTCAGGGTTTATGTATAGTTTCATAATGTCAAACGATGATATGATGACATCTGTGTATTCCAAAGTGCTAATGGTTTCATTCTCCTCATATCCCAGGTTAATACCCGACTCCGTGTCAGTTTTCCCTGGGTCATTAGGGAAGCGTAACCCCTGACTTGTAGCTCTAACACAAAATCAGGTATCAACCTGGGGTATAATATACCCTTACTTATCTGGAGAATATCATATACAATTCCTATTGTATGTGGAGAATGAAACCATAAGTACTCTGGAACACATATATCTCATCATATCTTCATTTAAAGATTCTTTAAAAAAATATATATTTTGGACTCTTCCTTATTATGTGCACCTTCCTTTATTGCTTCTCAGCTTGATTCTGCTTTGCAGCAGTACTGATGGTGTTGTCCATGAACACCTGCACTAGTCTTTCCTTGATGGAGGGTAGAAAGGATGTCAATGTCAAACAGATCGCTCGGAGCCCCAACAGGTTGATGTGGAGTCAGGATTTCGCCGGAGACCAGAGTCTGCATCTGTCATTACTGTCAGATCTGGTTGGGGAAGGGAGGGTGGTCTTCCACTGACCCAATCGTGGTTTGTTAGCCACCAATGCAGGTCTTTTTCAATTCCCTCTGAGATTTGGGCCATGTCGGAGAGATTCCCCTGATACTGCACCCACTGGAATTTCAGGTCCCATTGCAGAGCCTATATATGCCAGCAGGTATGTGTCAGAAGCAGGATGCAGGAGTCCATGAGTCCCAGCAGCCTCAACGTCAGCCTCACTGAAATCCAGGATAGAGACTGAAACATTGGTATAATAGCCTGAATATCCTCGACTCACTGTTCGGGAGGATAAGCCCACAACTGCACCTTGTCCAGAACGGCTCCAACGAAAGGGAGGATCTGAGAGGGAGTCAGGTGTGACTTTGGCACATTGATAGTCAACCCCAGCAAGTGCAGGAGGTCCACTGTAGCCTGGAGGTGGGAGGTGACAGCCTGGGACAAGCCCACCTTTAACAGCTAGTTGTCGAGATATGGAAAGACTGGCACCCTGATCGCAACAACCACAAAAACCATGGTGAACAACTGAGGGGTGCTGGTGAGGCCAAAAGTAAGCACGGCAAACTGAAAGTACTCATGGCCCACCGTGAACTGCAGGAAACTCCTGTGGGCAGGCAGAATGGGGTTATTAATGTATGCGTCCTGCAAATCCAATGCTACAATCCAGTCTCTTGAGTTGAGGGCAGACTTGACCTGAGCTAGTGTGAACATTTTGAACTTCTCCTTTTTGAGGAACAAATTGGGAAGGCATATGTCTAAGATAGGATGAAGGCTTCTGTCCTTTTTGGGCACCAGAAAGTAGCGGGAATAGCAACCACGATCTTCTTCTGGCATTGGCACCCTCTCTATGGCTCCCTTGGACAAGAGAGCTGTCACTTTCTGACGGACAAGGGATAGGTGATCCTCGGTCAGCCTGTCGCAAGTTGGTGGCATGGGGGGAGGGGTAATCAGAAAGGGGAGGGAGTAGGTCCTTCAAATAATCTGCAAAACCCACTGGTCCGATGTTAAAGACCACCAGTGGGACAGGTGATGGCAAATCCTGCTGCTTACTGGTACCCATGTTGGTAACAGGGAAGATTAGGATGGTTTGGAGACTGTGGCTGCTGGGCGATTGGTGGTGGACTGCCCTGACCACTAGTTGCCTGACCCACGGGGTCTGTGGGCACCCAATCCTTGGTCAGGCAAAGGCTGGGAACCATGCGTGGCAAGGTTGCTGGGGTGTATAGACATGGCTGGAAGCCCCTTCCATGGCCACGAAAGGAGCGAAAGGCAGTTTGGGGGTGGAGAGGGGCCATGGATACACTGAAGAGCCTGGGCGTAGCCTTGCTGTCCTTAAAGCACTCCAGCACCCAATATGTCTTGTCTCTGAACAGACAGGAACCATCAAAGTCCATGTCCATAAATGATGCTTGGACATCCCCAGAAAAGCCAGTCATCCTCAACCATGTGTGGTATCGTAAGGCCACTGTCGATGAAACCGCTCTGCCTAGTGAGTCGGTTGTTTCTAGTCCACACTAAATCATGAACTTAGCTGTGTCCCTCCCATCGGTAGCAGCCTGGGAGAGTACGCCTCAGGCCGCCTCCTGGACTTCCTTGAACAATTATGCATGCACATGAATAGATAGAATTATGTCAGGAACCACAGACTCAAGATCGTCTCTTACGCTGACAACCTCCAGCTGATCCTCCCCCTCACCAACAAACCCAACATCACCAAACACAACTTCCAAGAAGAGATGAAAGCCGTCACCACCTGGATGAAGAACAACTGCCTGAAACTGAACTCCAAAAAGATAGAAGTCCTCATCCTTGGCACCACCCCTGCCACATGGAACGACTCCTGGTGGCCCTCTGCCCTCAGACATCCTCCCACCCCGGTGTACCACGCACGAAACCTTAGCATCATACTAGACACATCACTCACAATGAACCCCCAGATCTATGCCACCTCGACCTGCTTCAATACCCTCTGCATGCTCTGAAAGACTTTCAGATGGATCCCAACCAAATCCAGAAAAAACATCATGCACACACTCATCAGCAGCAGACTGGACTACAGCAACGCCCTCTATGACAGAATCAATAGGAAACTCCGTTACAAACTCCAGACTGTCCAGAATGCTGCAGCCAGACTGATCCTCGACATCCCCCATCGCAGTCACATCACCCAACAGCTACGCAATCTCCACTGGCTTCCAGTCAAAAGAAGAATAACCTTTACAACACTGGACCCGCATACCTGAACAGTGGCCTCTCCTTCCACACACCCAAAAGACACCTCTGATCAGCCCAGCTCTCTCTGGCTACCGTCCCTTGTATCAACATGACTAGAACGAGAGGAAAGTCCTTCTCCTTCCTCACAGCCAAAGCCTGGAACACCCAACCAATCCACCTCCAGCAATCTCATACATTGCCCCTGTTCAGGAAGGACCTCAAGACCTGGCTCTTCGGATGACCCCAACAATCTACGGAGCTGCCTCCCCTCTCCCCCAGCACCTTGAGACCCTCACAGGTGAGTAGTTGCGCTTCACCAAACATGATTGATTGATGGCCCCCTTTTTTAATATACATTCACAGTATTCATATGGTCATCTTTCGTTGTGAGTTCTGACAATTGCTTGGTGTGGAGGTGTAAATACTGGGTCTACTTTGGAGACTCAGTAGCTTGGTTCACTGTGACAGAGAGGCACTCATCATGGATTTGAAACTTTCATTGCATTACTTTGCAGGTTTTTCTCGTCTTCCTAAGTCCTGAAGAGCACCAACTCGACTTTCTTGTATTGGAGAAGTGCGACTGATAAAACTTTCAAAATTCTAAATCCTTGGTACACACAGCAAAGCTATTGAGGGCTGGACATTCCATCATGTGTGCTTCCTAAATGAGCTAACTTCTATATGAAATGCTTTTGATAAACAGGAATCGCAGCCATATCCAGTTATAAATTGCTTGGAAGATAGATAAAATTCATATATGGTCATCTTTCGTTGTGAGTTCTGACAATTGCTTGGTGTGGAGGTGTAAATACTGGGTCTACTTTGGAGACTCAGTAGCTTGGTGCACTGTGACATTAGAGAGGCACTCATCATTGATTTGAAACTTTCATTGCATTACTTTGCAGGTTTTTTCTCGTCTTCCTATGTCCCGAAGAGCCCCAACTCGACTTTCTTGTATTGGAGAAGTGCGACTGATAAAAACTTTAAAAAATTCTAAATCCTTGGTGCACACAGCAAAGCTATTGAGGGCTGGACATTCCATCATGTGTGCTTCCTAAATGAGCTAACTTCTATATGAAATGCTTTTGATAAACAGGAATCGCAGCCATATCCAGTTATAAGTTGCTTGGAAGATAGATAAAATTCATAGATATGATATTCAGTGAATATGTGTTTTTGTGTTATGTGTAAGATAATCTGTTTTTCTTTGTTATGTCAGTGTCCAAATTTCATTGTTTAATGTATATACACCCCTATACTCTTAGAAAACAGTAGGTTTGTTTTGTGCTTGTGATGAAGTTAGACTAAATGAAGTTATGTAAATATTTATACAGTACCAGTGATCAATTGATATTTTCACGGTCATAGTTGCGAAACCATTTGTTCCCACATGATAGCAGTTTTTTGTTTTTTGTACCCTGAGTCCAGATTCTGGTGGGTTCATTTGGGCAAACCCCATGACTTTTGTATCTCCTCCTTGTCTGATGGCAGCACCTGCACATCCATTTACAGCAGAGCATGGAAATTGTGACCCAAAAGGCAGGCAGTGTTCACGGACCACAGTGCCAGGTTGGTGGAATAAAACATCTTCTTCCCAAAGGTATCCAGCCTCTTGGATCCATTCTTGTGGTTGGGAATGCACTTGGATATACATGGGAAGTGGAGGCTTGGACCATCAAGCTCTCCCGGGTAGGATGTTGTCTGCAGACGTTTGGTCCACTGGTGCTTGGCGGTGGCAGCAGGCAATTGACCTGTTCACAGAAGCCCCTGTACTGGGTTTGGACCAAGTCCCAAGTAGGACGTCAGTAAGTGCCTCATTAAAAGGGAGAAGTGACTTTGATGGGGACACTCCAGGCTGAAGCACTTCTGTCAAGACATTTGTCTTGACTGTCCCCAAGGACAAGCGGAGGTCCAGTACCAATATTGCAAAAGATGCTCCCTCCTCTGTAGCCACAGTAGAGGGAGAAAGCTTGCCAGTATATGGAGGAGTGTCCAATCCACTAGCTTCACCCAGATCCTTACACCAGCCCATATTGGTGTCATAAGGCTGGTATTCCTCAGGGTCCAGTGACCCCTCCCATTCCTCTCGATTTCTAGCCCATAAGAATAGGGCTCACGTTCTGGCCTGGAAGGCATGGTTCTAGTCGGTGCCTTAGTCAGACAGTTCCCTGGAGTCAGGGGAAGAATGGGGACGGCGCTGCCGCTGGTGCCGAGAGAGTCAACATTGGGACAGTTGCCAGGGAAGGTAGAAGTGGCACAACCGGTGTCAGTCTGGATCCAGGAATGGATCCAAAGGGCCCATCTGGTGCCAGAGCTGCCAGTGCAAAACCAGAAGGGTTCCCTGCCGAACCCTCAGGCCAGAAGGCATGCCAGAGGGAACAGGCTGCCCAAATATGAGGCGCATGGCCTCATAGTATTCTTTTAGCTGTGCAAGGGTCGCTCCGGCTCCCAGAAACTTAATGAGGCATGGAGACAGCCCAGTCACAGCCTCTACCATGGAGCCAGGTCTCGACTGTGGAAGCTCCCTCATGTTGTCTGCCGATGGATGTGGAGAGGTTGAAGCTCCTTCTTCTTGTTGTTTAGTGATGTACCCAAGTGACGCGATGACTTAGAGTACGGTGAGGATTTTGGACTCTATGACCACTCCTGGGAACCTTCCTCTCGACCAGGACCTGGATTGTCTTGGCTCTGCACATCGAGCTGCCAGGAACCTTGAGGGATTACTCCCTCAAAGCCTTCAGGTTCATGGCGTGGTAATCAGTGCAGGTCTTTGGGTCATGGTTGCGCTCGAGGCACTAAAGGCATACAAGGTGCCGGTCCATCACCGACATTGATCGATGACAGGTGCAGCAGGGCTTGAAGTCGGCCTTCCTTGATGACAACTGCCACACCAGGAGAAAGAATCTCAAAAGGATTTTGACAAAAGTAAAAAAATGTTTAGATAAAAAACGACCAAGGGGTAGCTCTTCTCATGATCTGCTCTGACTGGGGCAGAAAGAAAAGAACTGACATCAGCGCATTAGGGTGGCTTCTATATAGGCACCATGCATGTCACTTCAGGCGCGGACAACACCAACAATGCCACGGAGCCGACCAATCCCATCTACCAGTGTGCAGGGTTACTGCTCATGAAATAATTCCAGATCCAGTCTGATGCCTGGGGATAATTCTAAGGTAAGGAGCCTGCAGCTAGATAGAGTCTCACTCTCTACCAGGTAAGGTGTTACTGAAGGTAAGTAACTTATTCTTTAATGTTTATTGCAGCAGAAGGGGAAAAACTGCATAATTTAACCTGTGCCACAGCATTGAGGTCGCTGAAAGTCAGATTGGTGAGATCTGGTCCCTGCAAAATTAGTTCTCTTGTGTTGGAATGACATGCTTCAGAGCAAACAGATCTGGCTGTTCTCCCCATCTGTTTTTTAAAGAAGAAATTTTAGAACAATGTGCCAGAAAAACATTTCTGTTCTAATACTATTTCTCACTTATGTTCACATTTTCTGAATTATAGCGTTTCAGCGTCTTTCCCTGGAGGTTCAATTTCACATCCCTTGTTCTTGGGACATTTACATTGACCTTCTCTCTGGAAAAGAGACAACCAATCAAGAAAGGAGCTTGGAAGTGAAAACAAGCATGAGCACTGAGTAAAACAGGATAACTCTAGAGGGCGCTGTACAGTTTCTGAATGTTTGGATTAGGCATCGCAAGGTAGAGTGCATGGTTCTGTGGGGTTTTTATTGGCAGCATGTTACATGTTCATACTATTAGAGTCTGAAAACTCACCTGTTTCAACTGCATCTAGATTATCTAGATTAACAAGTGTAGCTTTTTTGCAAGTCTCTCTAAACTCAACTTCTGCTCTCTGTTCTCTTCAATTCTCTAAGATCTCTTTAGCTAGACAGCTTCTCACTTCTATGACTCAGTCTTGTGACTTGCATCCAAGTGCTCCAGAAGTGTAAATTGGTTGTTTGATCAAGTATTTTTGAACTACTTCTCTATAATAAAAATACTACACATGATGTTTCAGTGTACAGCACACTAATACTGCCTGCTGTAATGTGATATAGAAGATGGTCAACATGAAATAAAATAAAATAATGTTCCTATGATGTTCTTTGAAGATGAGAGCATGGTGTAAAGCTGATATGTCAAATGCAATCAGTCATGAGCATTATTTAACGCAGTGATCTTGGAAGATTTCACCTGGATTGTCACTACAATTAGGGATAGGCAGAACTCGCGGAGTTTCACTCCTTGGAATTCCATGGTTTTACATATAAACTCTGTGAGAAACCATAGAGTTCCCCCAACAGGCAGAAAATATGCATGTTGCACTGCTTGTGCTGCAATTTAGCGCGAGCAGCACTGAAAAATCAGCATTAATGGCACCATGCAGTTCACAAGAGCACCCAGCCATTCAAGTTCATTTTGCTGCTGCGGCATCAAATCTACTCAAGGAATAGCCCTCTGACTGCAACTGATCATGACTACATTATTAGAAAATAGCATTAAGGGAACCCGAATATCACTCACCCTCACATTTCTTGAGCCTCAGAGTAAAAGATTCCACCATGCGGGGATTGGCAACATTTGGCCAAAACTCCACGCGGCAAGAATGATGTGGAGCCACCAAGTTCCACCAATTCCACGGGCAGAATGAAACATTTCACCCAACCCTAACTACAATGTGTTCCCAAGCGTGTCTATGGTGTCAATGACTTACATTTTGGTGAGAAAATGTCTGTTGTTTGTAGTGCAGTGTAGTGATATAGTTACTCTGTGAGATAATGTGGTCAGTTTTTGTTCCTATTGTGCAGTGTTGTGTCATGTATTAGTAGTGTATGTTAAGATATTGTCTTTTTCATACAATGCAGGCAGTTAGTGCTCCTATGACACATTTCAATGTCATGGGTTAGTATTTTGACATAACAGGATAATTAGTAGCGAGCAAGTCCACAAAAAAGAAGTGCCATGGAGCTATTAACAGGTAATAATTTTTTTTTTGTTACTCAAGCAAAAGTACTGATTTTATTGATCATGGGAGAATAAAAGGCTGAGTTCACCAGTCGGAATTTGAATCTGTGATCATGAGGGCCAATCAATCATGTAGTCCAATGTGCATAGTTAGAATCCCTATAGTAGATTATTGCTGAGTGGTGTATTAGAATCCCACTCTATACACTTTTATATAAGATACCATGTGTTGCAGTGCTGTGTTAAATGATCTAGGATGCAGTGCAGTGTGAAAGGGTATTTGACTCTCTGGTGCACTGTAGAAGCATGGGTTAGGTTCCTTAGTGCTGTGTTTAGCATTCATGGGTTCTATCTCTTGAATGTAGTGAAATGGAGTGATGTTTCTGGAATGCATATAGGGTGATGGGATAGCGCCCCTCAAATGCAGTGTTGTGCTGTGCATGATTTCCTCAGGTGTAGTGATGTGCTATCTCTAGGATGCAGTACATTGTGGTATGTTAACATAAGTTGGATGTAGTGGAGTGACCAAACGATGCAATGGAATGCGATGAGTTAGCCTGCATAGGAATTGGTGTAATTACCTAGTAACCTAAGGATGTTTTGTAGTGTGGTTGTTTAGTGTCCTTGTAATGCACTGCATTGTGTTGGGTAGTGCCCCTAGCAAGCTGTGCATTCTGATGGGCAGCTGTCCCTGCAGTGTAGTGGATTTAATGTTGTGAGGGTCTCAGGAGTGTGCCGGATTAATATCCATATGGAACAGTGCAGTATAGTAGATTAGTGTTGCTAGGTTGCAGTGCATTGTGATTGAGTAATGTCTCTACAATGAAGGACTGTCTGGTGCGAAAACATCTCTAATACAGCATGGTGCAGTTACCTAGATTACTGAGGGTGCAAAACTGTGGATTCACTCAAGGTGGCCTTTGCCACAATCTCTTGGATGCAGTGGCATGTAGCGATAATATCCCCGGACTGAAGTGCAGCATGGAGGCAAAGGTTACCGCAATGAAGTAAATGGGTGCCTCCAGGATGCAGAGCAGCATGGTGAGTTATTGACTATATGATGCAGTGAGGTGAGCTAATGCTTTTAGAATGCACAGTTGGTGTTCTCAGAATGCACTAATAGGATTCATTGTGGTATGCCATGAGATGCTCTACAGTGTGAATATTAATGTCATTCATGTTCACTGGAGTGTTTTTGTATAGTGTACTAAGGATGCAATGTAGAGTGTCCTTTTAGTGTCAATAAAATGCAGTGCAGTGGTTTGCTGTAGTTGTATTCTCAGAATGCACCATAGTTTTTAGGTCTCGCATATAGCGTTGCAGCGCAACGCGCTGCCATCGCTTTGCGAGGCATGCTGTATACACTATACCGGGGAAGCTTCATTTAAGCTCTGCCCACTCTCCGCCCATCTTTTTGATTGGGTTACATCATAAATGCAGTGTTCTCATTGGTTTTCCTATTGTTAGTCCCTCCTCTCCACGGCCATGTTGTCATTTGTAGACTTCCGAGGCTATCAGCCCCTTTACTGTAATGCTATTTTTTCCTTGTGTTTGCCCCCCGCCCCCTCCCGCAGTCCGTCACTTTTCACCCCCTTCACCCCTCCCCCCCTCCCGTTCGTGCCTTTTTCGACTCCCGCACTTTTGTTTAAAATGCAATAGGGCTTGTGTAAATACGAGTCCTATTGCATTTATAAATGCTTTTTTTTCCTGGGATTGGCTGACTCAATTCGCACTCTATTTTGCCTGACCTGTCCAGCATACATGCGCAATACAAACGTTACCCGGAAGCAGAAGCGCGGCTGTAACAGGGTCAATATCAGCAGTAGCAGCATGGTGGCTGTAATACTAATGCGCGTTCTGCGGTGCGCTTTACGGAGGGCAGGCAGGAGCCTTAGCCTGTACACACGGGGATGAGGGAAGGTTACTTTCCGCCGTCGCCGCCACTCGTTAGTGCTTGTTATGTCCTCTATCAACTATTGCAATATTGTTGGTAACCATTCTGCTAAGATATTTGTCCATGGCAGCGAGCTAGTGTTACAATATGTTACTCTTACTTTTCTCTTCACGATGCACTGTAGGAGTGAGACTTATTATTTTATCATGCGAAGTTAACATATTTATTAATCCACAGATGGTTTGGCACCTCTGTGTATAAAAAACAAAATTAATATTCTCGTGTGTCCTTCCAGTAGTCGCTTCAGCAGTGACATTTTCTGTTTACTTCTACCGATTTCCAGCAGAGGGCACTGCGCCGTTATGTGATATGAAATTCACAAAGACAACATGGCTTTCAGCAATTTACTGCTAAGATTATGCCTGAGCGTTCTTTGCAAACACATTTCAGCACTGAAAACGTAAACTTCCATCACACAGCTCTGTTTACTAACACACACAAACAAGAGGTAAAATACAACACACACGTATTTACCAAAAATCGAAGACGAAGTCCCCACCTCGATCCCGATTATGAATTTATTAACTGTGCCATTTTACTGAACAGAGATGAATGGTGTTTTCAAAAATGCGAACAATTAATTCTTTGAAGTCCGGGGTCTCTGAAAAGCCCATGGAACAGTGGCGTCGCATCACTGGGGAGCCCAGCACGCCACCGTGCCACATTACTTCTCAATTATCAATACCGCTGGACTATCACAACACTGGTGATTTGCTCACAGTGCGCCCGCCTCTGCTGTGGACGGATTTCAGAGGCACGCCGGTGCCAGAGCAAGAGAAGGGACCCGCAATAATGAGCGACAAGGAAGACCAGCAGACACACATAGGAAGGAAAGCTGAGAGGAGTAGAAAACTAGAAGAGAGAAATACAGAATAAAAATACTGGAAGCCGAGAGAGATAAAATAGAAAGAGGGGCCAGAATTTTGCGAAAAACACAGACTTTCGCTAGGAAAAGATGCAGGAGAGACAAGCGATGAATATGGGGTGGTAGGCTGGGTGCACTTTTGTGGTTAAAGAAGATGTGTACTGATGTCTCAAAGATATGCTGCTGGAAGGCCCCGGGCAAGGTTCTGAAAAGTGAGGACTATCTAACGTTTTCTGTCTCTTGTACAGACAGCTTGTAACTTTCTGTTCTTGAAAACAATACCAAAAGGTATGGCGGACTTGGCCACCACGTTGCTTTTCATTGGGTCGCTTATATGTCAATCTCATTTGGTTGCTTCTTATTTGATGCAATCATTTCTCTTTTTGTGTTTGTCTCTCCCAGAAGTATAGCTTCTTTCCCATCCTTTTGATTGACAGGCTAGTATCCATCCAATATTTACATTATCGGAAATACTTTTTCAATTAGCACACTGTGTGAGTGCTCGTGTCCCTCATGTACGGCTTCCTCACTGAAATCCCATCCTTGTTAGGTCGAGCATTCGAGACCTCTTGTATATACTTTAGTATATACTTATTATATACTTACAGGGCTTTAAGTTTAAGTGGGCCGGGTCTGTCCGGTGCTGAGCACCGGCAGTTTTTTAAGGGGGCCTCGAAACGGGTCTCTATCGGGCTCTGTTTTCGGGCCTCGCACAGACGGTCCATTTTTTTCGGGACTGCAGTGAAAGCATGCACATCGATATGCGCATGCTCATTTTGCTCACTTCTGAGTAGTGGAGGTGACGGCATGACGTCATGCCAGGTGAGCGTAGTAGGAGGAAGGGAAATGCTTTAAAGAAAGCCATTTTCTCTCAGGATTTCCCTTCTCTTCTTTGCAGCGCAGGAGCAATATCGTCGCCATGGTACACCAAAACTGCTTGTATCACTTAATGCTCACTTTACATGTAAATATAATTGTTATTTTTTACCTTCATGTAGACTAATTGTGTACTAAATTGGAAAGTGTTTGGCAGCTGATTATTATCCCTTAGTGTGAAGTTGGGGCAAGGATTCCCCAAACTGACTTGCATTTCTCCATCCTCTTTCTGCAAGCAGGTTCTTCCAATGACTGCTGTAATCAAACACTCTAACCAGGAGCCTTGAGAGGCAGAGGCCGACGCCCTAATTAAAAGCTGATTGATTTGGTAATCAGTCAAATAAGTTCAATCTAGTTTTTCCTCGTTCACCAGATTTTCTATTTTTTTGCGCTCTTCATCTGCTTCGTTTTTATTGTTCACCTAAGAAAAAAACTGATGAGGTGGAGGAAAAAGCCAAATATAAACTTGGCAAATGAAGAGGTTCAGTGTTAGAAAAAAAACATAATAATTTGCTACAATGCCCTTTGGTATGCAGACTTTTATCGGACGTTTGCAAATTCACTGGGACTGGGGACGGAGGAGGGTCGGAAGAGGGGGTGATGCTGATCTTCCTGTGCAGAAGGGTCAAAGCAAGCTCATAGTTTTCAAAGAAGGGTACAATTCTTCGTAAAAGCGTAGGAAAGGGAGGTCAGATAAGAAAGCAAACTAACTCATCCAAAATAAATTGACTTTTATATAATTTACTAAAAGTAATAGCTTTATTGACAGTCTTCTTCTAGCACAAAGAGGGAGCTGTGAAAGAGACAGGATCACTGAGAAGCACTTACTTTACCACCGGGTCTAAAATAACATTAATAATGTCTCTCTCTCTCTGGAGATTCAAGAACCAGATCAAAGCAAAGGATACATGGCCACAAAAGCATTGCTTCTATTCTTGGTTTACTCTACCTCAACTTAGACCTGCCAAAATATTTTCACAGTGTGAGAGGAGGCAAGACCTTAAAGGAGGCAATGCTTTGAGCCAGTCACTGACTTAGCCGCAATTGAGGGGTGTCTTAGTGGGTGGGGCCAGGAGACTTGGCGGTCATAGAGGACAGCACTACTTGAACCAGCACTCCTCCACAAATTCTAACTAAGGGTTCTGGGCCTGCCACCCGTTTCCCAGGGAGGTTGCAAAACACCTGATGGTCATCATCTAAGCAAAGCCTTCACACACAGTGGGGCTGGTATCTTGTTAAAGGCTCATGGAAATTGAAAGGAGCCTCTTGATTTAGACCACGCCCCTACTTGGATAGGCCACACCCCTTTACGAGGTTTGCCAAGCCCCTTTTAGAGCACCCCCAGTTTTTTTTCCCACTTAAAGCCCTGTGTACTTATATGTATATGTATATGTACTTTGTGGGCTCTGGAGATCAGCCCTAGGACTTGTCTGCTTCCACGTAGGGACTTTTTTTCTGTTTAACTGCCTCTATTTAGCTGTCTTGATAGAAAACGACCAGCAGAGGTCAGTAAAATACCAGAATTATTTTCTGCTGAGGAACTTTCTTTTTTTATTTTTCTGGCAACTGCCTCTATTTAACTTTCTTGATAGAAAATGACCAGCAGAGGTCAGTAAAATACCAGATTTACTTTAGCATTTTCTAGTTTGAGTTGTTATCCAAAATTCAAAATTGTCTTTATTCGAGGTATAAAAAGAACTATTACATTTGACATAGGCGAAGGGTAAATTTGAAAATGAAGTTTAATAAAAAAATCATAAGAACAAGAAAAAAAACAAGTCTGATTGAACATAAATAATAAAAGGAGAGATCCACTAACATCTTAAAAAAAAAAGTTGTGACATGACTATATAAAACAAACCAATAGTATTAGCTACATAGTGGATAAATAAAGTGCAAAAAATACACCAGCCCGTGGGCACCATATCTTAAAAATACATGTTGCAACATCAGTTTCTGTAATTGAATTACTATGACCAATAACAGCAACATAATTGTCAGAATGTAAAGTGCAAAGGGTATATGACGGCCACGGAACACCATATCTTAAATATACATCTTAAAAGTGCACATCAAGCAAAGATATTAGAACATCATAGATTTCCGTAGGTAGAGTGCATTTTTTAGAAATGAGCCAACTGCCTTACAAGTGTGATGGCCCTCTAGCTGCTGTAAGAAAATTAGTGCCGCCCTACAGTTACTGAACTTATATTTACAAAGTCGAGGGATTAAAAATAGTTTAGTAAGGAAAAAGTAGTATTTACAAAAAAAGACAAAGTGCAAGAGGGTCTGAGGGGATGCCTAATCACATGTGCAAATACAAATGACTGTGGGAGCAAACTGACCTTGTGGGAAACACAGGCGCCAGGTAAGGAGCCGCTAGCTCTGTAGTTTGGAGGAGGCAATAATCTCTGACGGCAGGTTTCATGACCTCCCTGCCCTCTTTCGTAGCTTGTCTGTGTGATAAAAAAACAGTCCCTGACCCACCCTTTATTATTTATTTTTTTGTGATGTCCTCAGGTTTCTTATATATATTGGAGCAGCCAAGGGCAAGAGTTGCCTCCCTGATGTATTTAAGCCAGGGAATATGGGGTCTGTGCTCACATGAAAGGCAATCTAGTATAATTGTTAGATTAACGCTGGCCTCTTTATTCAACCAAATAGAGCACCACAGCATCAACGGGGCAAGGTTTATTTGGTCCTCTACATATTCCAAGCCTACTTCTTGATGTGCTATGAAGTGTGAAGTAGATGGGGGGACCCCCAGGACTCGCCTGCAGACTATGTTTTCCTTTACTTGTATTCTGCTTATATCCCTATAGCCCCAAACCCGGGAGCCATAGGTCAGTGTGGGTAAGCACTTTATCCTATAAATCTCAAGAATAGGTGCAATTGTTTTTTTCCCTAAGGAGGCAGCTAATGAGAAGATGGTGCCCACTGCACGCAGAAAGTGATTTATTCTGTACCTGACACAAGGAGTCCAATTACATGCATCATAGCACAGTATCCCTAGTTAGGGGAACTGGCTAACTTTCTCTATTAATCTCCCCCTTATGCTTATAGAGTGTGTTTTTGTGTTGTTAGAGCTACACATCGTAATATATGTTTTGGAAAAATGGGTTTCTAGGTCAAGCTTTTTCATAAAGTCAACAAAGGTAGTAAATAACAGTTTTAAACCATTGGCTGTCCTGGCAAGCAGCACTTCGTCAACTGCATACAATAGTACTGGCATAGGTTTTTTGTTGACCAAAAGGACATCAGCTCCCTCATTCACAAGTACAGATTCTAGATCATTTGTTTATAGAAGAAATAATATTGATGCAAGCATGCAGCCCTGGCTCACTCCCTGATAAACTGCAAAAGAGGAAGAGCATTCGCCAATGTCCCCAAACCTTACAGACCCAGTCAGATCCCAGTGACAACGGCATAAGAGGGCAACCAGATCCGCCTCAAGCCCCTTGGAAGTTAGAATTGTCCATAGCTTAGAGCAGTTTACACAGTCAAATGCACTTGTTAGATCCATGCACCCTTGTTGTAAGGAGGTGCTGTAGGCAGACATATTTGTAAAACAGTAGATGCAGATTAAGACACTGTTCTACGATGCAAGGCCTTTCCTGAATCTGTATTGTGCAGGGGAGAGGATATTTCTCTCAGTTGACCACTGGAGCAGATGATCCAATATATCTCTCCCAAGTATTTTTGTCACAGAGTTGATAAACAAGATTGGCCGGTAGCATTTGGAGTCATGAGTGTATCCTTTTTGAAGTCTGGGACAATTGTAGACTTATGTCAAGTAGGTGGGACACCAGTCCTGCTGGCTAAGTTTATAACATTTTTAAGTATCAGTGACCAGAACTCTGGATTTCCTTTAAATATCTCCATGGGGACCAAATCTGGCTCCAGATCCTTTTGTGACGGGCTGTCAAGGATGGCTTTGTGGACTTCTTCCCTGGAATAGTTAATAACCCAGGGTAACGGTACATCTGCCAGATCTTTCTCAGGGCTTAGAGTTCTGGAATGGCAGACTTTGCTAATATTGCCTATCCAGCTATTGGGTCCAATGTGGTTGTTCACTTTATCTTGGGGGCACCTGGGACAAAACTCATTCGGACTTCCTAACAGAATGGCTGGCTGGCTGGCCTCGGTCTGACAGGTGGCTACAAGATTTTTCCATTTCTCGTCCTTGAGCTGGGACTTCCTTTTTTTAGGGCCAAGGAGTAAGTGCTCAAACAAACCTTACTTGCCTTCTGATCCCTGGGAGACTGCTTCAGTTCCCAGTGCAATTTTGCATTTTCTGAGCTGCAGGCTTTGTCGAACCATGACCTACTATTTTTTGTCTTACTTTATGTGGGTTTTAACAACATGTCTCTAATAGGCAAAATATTCTAACGCTGTTGATTACAACATGAGAGTCAGACCCCTCCAATGAGCAGGAGTTCCCCGGGTCCACACTATATTAGGAGGTAGCAGATTGTAGGAAAGTGCCTCATTTGACATGGTTAGCCCCAACCTTTGCCTGATGTCTGAAGTGATTTGGAACCGTAAGTGCACTGGGTTCCTGCTGACCAGGTCCCCAGTGCTAGATCTCTTTCCCAAAAGTTTTTACCGCAATTTGCACACCTTCTGTTAGAAATAGGGATCTCTAGTTGGAAGAGGTAGGTACCTTTGCCCAAGTAGGGACCCTTCTTCCTAGTCAGGGTATGGGAGTTACACTCCTAAAATAACCCCTGCTCACCCCCTTTGTAGCTTGGCACGAGCATTCAAGCTTATCTCGGAGGCAGTGTGTAAAGCATTTGCACATAACCAACAGTAATACAATGAAAATACTATAAAAGGACACCACACCAGTTTAGAAAAATATCCAATATTTTTTTATATACAAAACAAGACCAAAATGATAAGAATCCAACATACAATACTTAAAAATATATACTTTGCAAGATATCCTTTCAAATTGCAGAAATATCTCAAAAACACAATTCTTCCGAGTCAGTAGCTTCGTCTTGGGCTACCGCGATCCTGAAAACGACAGAGTCTAACAATTCCAGCTGACCGTGTCGGTACAGGTCAGCTAAAGCTTTGACAGACTCATAAGCAGTACCTTTCTTGTTGTGGCTGACACGTTGGTGAGAGTCGGTCGGGGCAAAAGTTGCGGTTGCATTGCAAGCTGGAAGTGGGGCAGGGTGTGGTGCACTCATGATGCGGTGCAGGCAGCGGCTCGGTGACGATCATCCAGACGGCATCGGTGAGACCAAGGCTTATGGTGCAGGTTGAGGTGGTGCTCAATGCGGTGCTGGCAGATTGCAGTGCAGGCGACGGAGCCGGTTGATGTTTGGGTTGGGCAGCGAAAGTGTCTGTGATGTCCAAGCAGGGTGAAACAAGGCGGTGCGGAGTACGGTGCCGACAGGACGAGGTGCAAGCAGCCGTCATCTGCGGTGAGACCAGGGTTGCAGTGCGAGATGCGGCGATCCCTTCTGCGGTACCTGCAGGACACAGAGCCAGCGACGGAGCCGGTGATGGAGTCAGTTGCTTTTCCCTTCTCTGTGGCAACCAAAACAATGGTTCCAGAAGCAGTACCCTGAGACTTCAGAACAGTAGGCAAGCTATAATTCAAGCCCTTGGAGATACTCAGCACAAGTAAAGAAACTTCAGTCCAGTCCTTTCACTGCCCAAGGCAGAAGCAGTAACTACAGGCCAACCCAACAAAGCAAGCAACACAGCAAAGGGGCAGTACTCTTCCTCGCAGCTCTTCCAGCTCTTCTTTTTGTTTGATTCCTTTATTCCATCGAGTTCTAAACTTCTGGGCCCCTATATTTATGCTCAAAATTCCTGTGTTCACTCAGTCAGAGAGTCTGTGCTTAGTCCAAACCAGTTTTGTCCTCTCTTGCCCAGCTTCCCAGCAAGAGGTGGAGACAGCATTGTCTAAAGCAGACTAGGCCCATTCAGGTGCAATGAAATCTCCTCTCACTACTCTAAATGCAGCCCAGGTCTATTCAGCCCAGCCCTGACTCAGCCAGGAAAGGCAGGACACACCTAAACCCCCCCAGTGGTTGTCTGAAGAGAATGCACATCCCCAGCCCCTGTCCCTCCAGAGCCAGACAGTCAATCCACAAACCCAGAAGAGGCACACAGAATGGCTTCCTAAAAGTGGTATTTTCAAACACAGAACATAAAAATCACCTTTACTAAAAGATGCACTCCCATTCTATCCTATGGGGCAGATACCCTTTCCATAGTGAAAAATGAAATGCACTATAATTCACTACCAGGACATGCCACACACACCAGTACATGTCCTACCTTTAATATACACAACATCCTACCTACAGGGGTACCTTGGGCCTACCTTAGGGGTGACATATGTAAGAAAAGGGAAGATTAGGCCGTGGCAAGTGGGTGCACTTGCCAGGTCGACATGGCAGTTAGAAACTGCACACAGACCCTGCAGTTGCAGGTCTGAGATACCTTTTCAGGACTACTCATGTGGGTGGCACAATCAGTGCTGCAGGCCCACTAGTAGCATTTGATTTTCAGGCCCTGGCACACTCAGTGCACTTTACTAGGGGCTTACCAGTAAATCAAATATGCCAATCATGGAATCACCAATCCATAATAACAATTTACAACAGGAACACTTGCATTTTAACACTGAACAGCAGTGAGAAAGTGCGCAGAGACACTAAATCAGCAATAACAGAGTCAAAACCGGGAGGTCAGAAAGCAAAAAGACAGGGGAAACATGCCAAAAGATGACAGGTCTAACACCTTCATTTATCCATATAAGCCCCAAGAAAGTGATACCCTGGTACCTAGGGCATGGGTACTGAAGAGGGTCCTCTGGGGCTGCAGCACTGGTTTTGCCACCCCAAAGCCCCGTTACCAAGGCTATGCACTCTGCCACTGCAGGCTGCATGTCTTGGTGCAGGAAAAACTGAAGAGTTGACATGCCACACAGCCCTGTGTGCCATGTCTCCCTGGCACTGCATAAGATATAGGTAAGTCCCCCCTACTGCAGGCCTTTTGCCCTAAGGCAGGGTGCACTATATACTATATGTGGACATATCTGCATGAGCAGATATGGCCCTACATTGTCCAGTCTACTCTTGGATAATGTAAGTGAATAGGGAATCCATAAAGAGTACATGGGCTGGATACTTGTCAACATGAGTTTCCTAGCTCTCTTAATGGCTTCACTGATTTCTAAGGTGTTTGGTACCAAACATCTTGTCCTAATAAATCCTCACGGATGCCATGATGGATTTATTAATAAATTCACACAGGAAACCCTTTGAGAGTGTACCCTGAAAAGCACTACCAAGCACTGGTGTGGTTCCTGACTTGTTTTCACCAGTCAATCACGACCAGCTATGTTTCTGACCTCATGGGTTGAGAGCTAGCGCTCTCAGAAAACACCTCCCCAGGACAGGATGGCCTTCCTGGGCTTGAAGATTCAAAGGCAAAGCCACCTTTGAAATCCAACCCAGGAACCTCCAGAGGGGGGAGGCCAAGCCCCCTTTCCTGCTCCACATTTGGCAGGAGGAAAGGAGGGATAATTACTTAGATGATGAGGCAGGTCCTCACTTCGCCTTCACCACCCCTAAGGCCAGGCAGGCGAGGTAAACCCCTCTCCTTAATTTCCACCATATTGTAATGGTAGAAAAACATCTAATCGGATAGGGTAGTGCCCCTCCAATTTGAAGAGGTCACTAAATGATGCAGACACCCTAAAGGTAGGTAGCTCATTGGCAACTCCCTGTTGCCCCTAATAACACCCCTCAGTTTAATATTTAGGTGGCTCTCTGAGACCTGAACCTCACATTTGTTGCACCAAAGAAGAAAAGGACAAAGAAGACCCACTGCATGAGAACAGAAGCCTGGCTGCAGAAGAAAAACGTGCCGAACCCTGCCAGCTACTGGAAGGACTTGACAATCGCTGCTGCAGGTGTCGTCCTGAAACCTGAAAGGACTACAAGTATACCGGAGCACCTCCAGCCTACGAGAAATCACCTTGAAGCTCCTGTGGAGTGATGGTATCACTCCCCTACACCCTGCAGTCATTGATCCCAAGAAGTCTGGTTTGTTGACGTGCTGCTTCCTGACGACCTCAATGCAGCACCAAAGCATGAAAAGGTACAACAGCTCTAGAGGTTCAGATATGCCTGTCCACCAAGGTTGGAGGCACCAGGACCTACTGGAGCTAAAGCGTACCAATACCTGGGGTACCTGACAATCAACAAAAAAACACCAAGAAGATGAGTCTGCACCAGACTCCCAAAGCACTAGAAGCAAGCACCCATCGAAGAACAACGAGACACCCGAGACCCACTTCCTGAGTGGCCCAGTTGTCCCGAAAGTGCCTCTCCAAGTTGCCTGCTCCTTACCGTGAGGACCTAAAGATGTACAACACCGGCTGACCTATTCACCCTGCACCTGGCCCCACAGGAACTAGCATTGACTGACCTGCTGTGCTCCCATGGTCCACAGACTCTTGCGACCTCCTTCCTCCAAGTAGAACCACCGGACTTACCTTTAAGTCCTTGTCAGGGACTGTCCGGGACTATGTCGGGAACACAGTCAGGGACTTGAGCAAGGACTGGGGAGAAAACGTACAGTGCACAGAAAGAGTAGTACAGCGCTGCCCAGGATCACACAAGGAGTCAGAGGAGAAAAAGGGATCCAAAGGGGAAGCCTGTACAAGATGGCTAAGACTCAGAAAGGAAGGGGACTCACAAGGCAATTTAGCATTCAGACTAACTACTCCCAAGACGGACGTGCAAGACATATATATAATACAACATTAACAATAAAGGGAATGTGGGGTAAAGCACTCAGGAGCTCCACACGGTAAAACTGAAGCTCAGTAAGTTCCTCACCCACAATTGCTGTTACAGATACTGACTGGAAATACCCACATATAGGATATGTATGCAAAGGCAGGGTCTGTGGAGCTTATACCTATGGTGATGTTATAACAGTAACTCAAAGACAATACTCACAGTGAACAAGAAACACCACCTAGGTAGTCAGCTGTGCCCACGGATCCTGGCGATCAAACAGGAACACGCAAGGCAGTAACAGCAAAGGGGTAGAACTAAACACAAGCACAATAGACAAGGAGCTAGCAAGGAGGAGTGCTTAACAGGAAAGGAAGGAAATCACAGGGCACACTTGGCAGAAAGCAGGTAAGAAACATACAAGGCAACAGAAGCAAGACAGCAGAAATAGAAAGATAGCAAACTAGAACTGGAACCAAGGAAATGGGAAGAAAGGCAGGGACTGGAAAAGGATAAACAGAAAGGGAGGCCACAAGGGTATACTAGAATAGTGCAGGTTCAGGAATCAAGAAAACAAAGTAGCATAGGAGGCAGTGCTGGGGCAAGAATTGAGCAAAAGCTCAGGAGTCAAAGTAGCACTGCAGGTCAGGAACAAGGAAATGTTAAGGCTCAGGAATCAAGGTAGCACTGCAGGCAGTGCTGGTTCAGGAAACAGGAAAATAGCTACAGCTCAGGAAACAAGGAGTCAAGAGAGCACTGCAAGCAGTGCAAATCAGGAACAAGAAATAGCTGAAGCCCAGGAACAGGAACTAATAACCATAGCAGGAACTCTGGAAACAAGGTAGCACTGCAGGCAGTGCTAATTCAGGTACAAGGAATAGCTATAGCTCAGGAACTCAGGAAACAAGGTAGCACTGCAGGCAGTGCTAATTCAAGTACAAGAAATAGCTATAGCTCAGGAACTCAGGAAACAAGGTAGCACTGCAAGCAGTGCTAATTCAGGTACAAGGAATAGCTATAGCTCAGGAACTCAGGAAACAAGGTAGCACTGCAAGCAGTGCTAATTCAGGTACAAGGAATAGCTATAGCTCAGGAAACAAGGTAGCACTGCAGGCAGTGCTAATTCAGGAGAAGGGAAACTGCTGCAGTTCAGGAACAAGGAATACTAAGGCTCAGGGGTCAAGGTAGCACTGTAAGCAGTGCTAATTCAGGAACAAGGAAAACAGCAGCAGGTCAGGAAAAAAGCAGAACTAAAGCTCAGGAAACACTGGAAACAATAGCAAAAGCTCAGGGAGCACTGGAAACAAGGATCGGTCTCACCGGTAAACAGCTACAATGACCAACACTGGGCTGAAGGGAGCTGGGGCTTAAAAGAGCTCACATTAATCACATGCATCAGGTGTGAGCAGGCTAGCAGCAGCCAGCCACAGGTGAGCTGAATTCCTCCACCCATCCTTGGCCTGCAGTGGTGGAGTCTAAGCAGTGAGCAGGGAATTCTGGATAATGGAGTTTCAGGCATGAGCAGGATGGCTTCCACAAA
The DNA here is from genome assembly GCA_963921515.1 of Calotriton arnoldi. NCBI lineage: Eukaryota > Metazoa > Chordata > Amphibia > Caudata > Salamandridae > Calotriton > Calotriton arnoldi. Next base: position 1,386,613 of record CAWUFW010004026.1, read on the forward strand.
ACCCGGCATGGATTGGGAATGGATGTCAATTCCCAAGTAGTGTCGAAATGGCTGGAAGTCAGTATGTACATGAAGGGGAGGGTCTGGAAGCTTGTTAGAACACTGGGTAGCCCCACAATTCAGCCCCCTGGTGGTGGACACGAGAATGCAGGGAGCGAGTCGTGACAGTACCCCCCCTCCAAAGACCGTCTCCCGGAATCTGGAACTGGATTCAACGCCTTTGCTCCTATGAAATAGGTCCATTTCCATCAGAGATGTAGTACAAGATACCAGAGGACTGTGGGAAAAATGTGATGGTCTGGAGGGTAGAATATTAGGCTGTAAATTAACAGGAGTATTGGAGGCAGAACCTGAAGCATCCAAAGCCAGTAACGGGGGCTTAGAAGAACCCCGAATCAAAGGTGTTTGAAGTCCAGATGATGGCAGTCTAGAGTAGCACTCTAGAAACGAAGGCAGATTGACTGTAGGGTCAAAAACAGATAATGGATTGGCAGGAGGCACAGAGGTCAAAGGCAAGGTGGCTGAAGTCAAAGGAGGTAACAGGAAGCAAACTAGAAGCTCTGGCCCTGGAGGAAAACATACAGAAGACTCATATGCAGGAGACGCTGGAAGCAGGTATGCAGGAGACCCAGGCCCTGGAGGCTGACATGTTGAGAGTTTTGTCTCTGGTGCTGGAGGTTCAGTCTCTGAATGTATATGTATTGAGACCTCTGAAGGCTGGGAAACTGGAAGCACAGGGTCAAAAAGTTGGCAAAATAAAGGCTCAAGGCAAGAAGGCAGGGAGCCTGGAAGCTCTGGTGCTGGAGGCAGGGAGCCTGGAAGCTCTGGTGCTGGAGGCAGTGAGCCTGGAAGCTCTGGTGCTGGAGGCAGGGAGCATGGAAGCTCTGGTGCTGGAGGCAGGGAGCCTGGAAGCTCTGGTGCTGGAAGCAGGTGGCCTGGACGATCTGGTGCTGGAAGCAGGCGGCCTGGAGGATCTGGTGCTGGAGGCAGGCGGTCTGGAGGATCTGGTGCTGGAGGCAGGCGGCCTGGAGGTTCTGGCTCTGTAGATATGCTCTTTGGAAGCTCTGGCTCCATTAACAGACTTTTAGGAGGCGCCGGCTCTATAAGCAAATTGGTTGGAGGCTCAGTAGGCAGGCAGGCCAGAGGTGTGGACTCAGTAGGCAGGCAGACTGCAGGCTGAAGTTCCGTAGGTAGGCCGGCTGAGGACTCGGGCTCTGAAGGCAGCGGGCCGGCTGAGGACTCGGGCTCTGAAGGCAGCGGGCCGGCTGAGGTCTCTGAAGACTCTGCCAGAAGACAAGCTGAAGGCAGAGTGACACATGGTTCATAGACTTTAAGCTCCGGGAATTGTAGTAGCTTGTGAACAGTAGATTTGCTGTTGTCAGTAGTGACATCTTCACAGGTCCTTGTCAGATTAAAACACACGGGAGTACTCTCTTCCAGATGGCTAAGAATAGTGTTTATCTTAGAGTTCCTGATGTTCAGGCTTCTTTCACAATTTGGCAGTTCACACCGCACAGTCAGAGGAAATTGGCCAAAGATTCCTTGGCCATGGGAGATCTTTTCATTTCCTTCTGCATTACAAGGTGGTACAGATGCAACAGAGCATAGAGTACTATAATTTCCTGACTTTTCAATATGTGGTGTGCTTGAAGGCAAAACAGCAAAGAAGGGGTCAGGATTTTGTTTCTTCTTAGCAAGGAGATTGACTTCAGTTGCAGCAGTTAAATCAAGAGCATGGTCTGAGTCACAGGACATTGTCACATCAGGGAATATGTGGGTCAATGGTTCAGGTTTTGTCTGTATGTCAATGGCCTGTCTATGGGTTATTTCTGAGATAGAACTGACCTCACTACCAGGAAAAGAAAGCAAAGAGATGTTCTGTGTCTTGCCTGGAATGTGGGGTTCCTCAAAACTGGAGGGACACATCTCAGATGTAGCACCTAGATGTAATTTAGCAGTAGAAGACAAAACAGAGGAGTTAGTAAATTCAGAATTCAAACAAATACTTTCCTTAACTGCACTTTGAGACACGGTACTATGGCTATTCTGCGTGGAATCTGAGTGATCAGCCACAATATTATTTACACAATAACTGGACCAGCTCTGAGGGGTCCGCAAAATAGTGCGCAAGGTTTCATTCTCCATTTCTAAGGAGGCTAACATAGAGGTGGAAAAGTTGTTTTCTACAGGGGTTTTAGATTCCCACTTGAACTCTGGGTTATAAGTTTTTAACAGAGTCTGAAATATTTTATTCTCTAGTTGTAATTCAAGAATCTTAGACGTACTTGTATCCTGTGAAGACTGCAAATCTTTCTCTAAAAGGACAGTGGTAGACTTGGCAACTTCACAACAAGCAACAGAGCTATACCTTGGATCTTGTTCAAAGTGGCTATTAGCCACCTGTGTTCTAGTAGGTCTTCTCTCTCTTTTGTTAAACTGATTATTGTTTAACTTGAATGTGGTATCTAACAAGGTCCATTTAGTATCCGGGACTGAGATCTTCACTGGACTACAAGACTGGGTAACATTATCTGAATGGAAAACAGAGGTTATGAAATGCACCTGCTCTTTCTTTGGTTGTGTGATTGAATATTGTATTTTACAACCACTTGCAGCAGACATGCTAGAACCAGAATTCTTGTTCAGCAAACTGAGTAAGGTAGCATTCTCCTTATGCAATGCTGACTCAGACATTGAATCTGGATCAGAACAGAAGATTAAGTCCGGATCTGGCAAAGAGGAGTTTGAGAGCCAATGAGTAAAATATTCAGAACGTAAATGTCCATTTTTCATAAGAGGATTCATTGTTTCAGGACTAGGGTGAACAAACTGTAAAGTAGACACTAAATGCCTCTCGTTGGTGGGCACTGGTGAACTGCCCTGCACAAACTTGAATGATGCACTGGTATGTCTCTTTCTTAAACCTCTCATTATGACACACCTTTAATATTTGCACACACAAATGAAACAGAAAAAGGGTAGCTAACTGAACGCAAAGAAAACCTCACAAGTGACCCTGGAAATGTGGGTTGGTCATTCTGTCAGGGACTGTCCGGGACTATGTCGGGAACACAGTCAGGGACTTGAGCAAGGACTGGGGACTGGGTAGAAAACGTACAGTGCACAGAAAGAGTAGTACAGCGCTGCCCAGGATCACACAAGGAGTCAGAGGAGAAAAAGGGATCCAAAGGGGAAGCCTGTACAAGATGGCTAAGACTCAGAAAGGAAGGGGACTCACAAGGCAATTTAGCATTCAGACTAACTACTCCCAAGACGGACGTGCAAGACATATATATAATACAACATTAACAATAAAGGGAATGTGGGGTAAAGCACTCAGGAGCTCCACACGGTAAAACTGAAGCTCAGTAAGTTCCTCACCCACAATTGCTGTTACAGATACTGACTGGAAATACCCACATATAGGATATGTATGCAAAGGCAGGGTCTGTGGAGCTTATACCTATGGTGATGTTATAACAGTAACATAAGACAATACTCACAGTGAACAAGAAACACCACCTAGGTAGTCAGCTGTGCCCACGGATCCTGACGATCAAACAGGAACACGCAAGGCAGTAACAGCAAAGGGGTAGAACTAAACACAAGCACAATAGACAAGGAGCTAGCAAGGAGGAGTGCTTAACAGGAAAGGAAGGAAATCACAGGGCACACTTGGCAGAAAGCAGGTAAGAAACATACAAGGCAACAGAAGCAAGACAGCAGAAATAGAAAGATAGCAAACTAGAACTGGAACCAAGGAAATGGGAAGAAAGGCAGGGACTGGAAAAGGATATACAGAAAGGGAGGCTACAAGGGTATACTAGAATAGTGCAGGTTCAGGAATCAAGAAAACAAAGTAGCATAGGAGGCAGTGCTGGGGCAAGAATTGAGCAAAAGCTCAGGAGTCAAAGTAGCACTGCAGGTCAGGAACAAGGAAATGTTAAGGCTCAGGAATCAAGGTAGCACTGCAGGCAGTGCTGGTTCAGGAAACAGGAAAATAGCTACAGCTCAGGAAACAAGGAGTCAAGAGAGCACTGCAAGCAGTGCAAATCAGGAACAAGAAATAGCTGAAGCCCAGGAACAGGAACTAATAACCATAGCAGGAACTCTGGAAACAAGGTAGCACTGCAGGCAGTGCTAATTCAGGTACAAGGAATAGCTATAGCTCAGGAACTCAGGAAACAAGGTAGCACTGCAGGCAGTGCTAATTCAAGTACAAGAAATAGCTATAGCTCAGGAACTCAGGAAACAAGGTAGCACTGCAAGCAGTGCTAATTCAGGTACAAGGAATAGCTATAGCTCAGGAACTCAGGAAACAAGGTAGCACTGCAAGCAGTGCTAATTCAGGTACAAGGAATAGCTATAGCTCAGGAACTCAGGAAACAAGGTAGCACTGCAGGCAGTGCTAATTCAGGAGAAGGGAAACTGCTGCAGTTCAGGAACAAGGAATACTAAGGCTCAGGGGTCAAGGTAGCACTGTAAGCAGTGCTAATTCAGGAACAAGAAAAACAGCAGCAGGTCAGGAAAAAAGCAGAACTAAAGCTCAGGAAACACTGGAAACAATAGCAAAAGCTCAGGGAGCACTGGAAACAAGGATCGGTCTCACCGGTAAACAGCTACAATGACCAACACTGGGCTGAAGGGAGCTGGGGCTTAAAAGAGCTCACATTAATCACATGCATCAGGTGTGAGCAGGCTAGCAGCAGCCAGCCACAGGTGAGCTGAATTCCTCCACCCATCCTTGGCCTGCAGGGGTGGAGACTAAGCAGTGAGCAGGGAATTCTGGATAATGGAGTTTCAGGCATGAGCAGGATGGCTTCCACAAAACCCGGCATGGATTGGGAATGGATGTCAATTCCCAAGTAGTGTCGAAATGGCTGGAAGTCAGTATGTACATGAAGGGGAGGGTCTGGAAGCTTGTTAGAACACTGGGTAGCCCCACAATTCGGCCCCCTGGTGGTGGACACGAGAATGCAGGGAGCGAGTCGTGACAGTCCTTCTGTGCAGTGTACTTTCAAGTGCCCCACTTCATCTTTGTGCACCAGCTTACAAGACCCTCAGCACTTTGCTCCTGGTCCATCCAGGACGCTCTCAAACTTATCCTGCTGGAACTTTGGACCTGGTCCCGACATCAACCTAAAACAAGAAGGTGACCTTCGGGAAAGCGTTGCCTGAATTTCTGTGTATTTTTCTACTTTTCTCTCATTACTTTCTATGGTGCGTAATTGCTCATAAAAGTGATATATTTTCCAAACTTTGAAAATTTGCAACTCCCAAAACACTTAACTTAGAACTGTACTCTTGGTCTTACAAATTATGTAAAAATAGATGTGATTTTTACAAATTGGTCTCGGATTTAATCTTGTGTGTGTCTCATTTATTGCCTCTGTGAGTACAACAAATGTTTAACACTACCCTCTAATAAGCCTAACTGCTCCCCCACACTACCACAAAGAGATTTAGTATTATCTAGTTTTACTTCTGCCTGCCTATTGGGGATTTCCTGAACTCTCTACATAGGGGTCAATTACGAGGCCGTTCGGAAGGCCTCCGAATTGGATTCGGGTTTGCCAAATCCAATTTGGAACCCCTGTTTCCGACCGAATCGTACACAGTTCCCAATGACCGAATACAATGCCCGGTACCCGTTAGGGCTGTCCGAATCGGTTCCGAAAGGCATTCGGACAGGTTGAGTCTTTCGGAGTAGAATCTTACAGCTCTATGGACTCGGTTTCGGAACGAGCGACTACAATAACGATTCAGACAGCTGTTCTGATTCGGATTAACCGTAATGAAATGGCTGTCAGAATCTGTCTTTGGGGGCCCGTAGCAGGCCCCCCTTCACTTGGAGCCTTCCGAATTGGGCCCGTGGGGGTACCCAGGAGACCCCCCTTTCCAACCATGCACAGTGTGGCAGGCACCATGGGGTGCATGTCACAGGGTGCACGATTTTCCCCAGCCACCCCTTTCTACAATGGGAGCCTGTGTTCTTGTTCGGAACACAGGCTCCAATAGAAGTCAATGGGAGTCCAACCGAATCGTATCCGGAAGCATCCAGATGCATCAAAATCGCTAGATCCGATTCGTTCGAAAAGCATTCCGGAACCAAATTGATCGGAATGCTTTCCGGACGAGATTGTAATCGGCCCCATAATGTTCTTAATTTTAGTACACTGTACAGAGAGGCGGTTTCTTACATTGGTGGACCAGGGGTGAGGTACATGACTTTGCATTTGCTGGGCTACATTGACAATAAATGACCACACAAATAAATCCCAAAATTTGCTTCAGATAGTCTAATTTTTGATTGGTCTTTATTTTCTACATTTTGAGAAATAACTGCTAGGACCTTGGTTAAGTCCGTGAAACTAAACATTTTAGAAATTTTAAATTCTGTACTTCAGTCAGGACAATTATCTAGTGAGTAGTTATTTTTGGCAACTTCATAAAAAGGTCCAAACCTTCGTAAAATAATGTCTGAAACCAGTAACCAGGATTAGATGCTCGACCTGACCTCTTACACAGACCTGAGCCACCTATAAGTGCTATGTTGTCAAAGCAGGCAAAAGTCCTAAAAATATATATGTTTAAGAAAGATCACTGAGACATGGTAGCCCAGTTTGAGGATGATGAAACCAATGATGAGAATGATGTTGAAGAAGGACTTGAGTCAGTGCCCTCGACTGCAGCTGAGATTCACTCAGATGAGGACCTCGTGCTGGAAAGATTGACTAGGAGACTAAACTTAGAAGCTCAGCTCCTGGAAATATATAGACAAAGGAATTAGAGGGGCTTGCACCGATCTCTGGTGACAACAATCAAGTAGATAGGGAGGGTTATGACTCAAAACTCCCCAAAGGGATTGTCCGTAGCTATTCAGAGGGTGATGATATCACCAAATGGTGCATATAGAGGGCCTCCTTAGGCTGAAAAGTTGTTCACTGACATAATATTGTCACTACTAATATCGATCTACAAAATTGTCACACTAATATTGTCTAATATTATCATCAACCTATACTTAATTAAAAACATACACAAACATTGAAGAAAAAATATTGTTATAAAACATCAATTTTACTAATATTGAATACAAAATATCAACATAAATATGGTCATTATTAAATAAACATAGCAAATAACAAAAATATTAAAACTAACAATATCGACTACATGAATATCGTAAAAACACATTAAACTTACCTATCCAAACATTAAATACCACAATTAAAAATAAATACAAATATAAAACTCTATCCCACATATAAATATATACATTTCCTCCCCCAATTTTTTTTTATAATTTCAAAATTAATATTTAAAATTTTTAAACTGTACATTATTTGCAAAAAATAAATACCATTTATAAGCATCAAGAAAAATATCAAATATATTTTTTAACTATTTAACATTATTTCTCTACATAAAATAAATACATTTATTTTAATAAATGCACGTTTGGTACCGCACACACCTTTAAACAACATTACTTTGCGTTTTCTAAATAAGGACATAACTGACATAATAAATAAACAGATGCTATAACATCCAAAACAACAAACAATAATAATCTCCTACCAAATTAATTAACAATATAATTAATTGCCAAATAACTAACAACAAAGGGGTCGATTCCGATTCGGGCCGGAAATTTCTCCGACCGAGCCGGACCCGGAGAGATTTCCGACCGAATCGGACCTGTGCAGTCCGACCGAACGAGTACGATGCGTCCGTATGTTATCGGACTCGAGTCGGTCGGACTCCCATTGAAGTCAATGGGAGCCGGTCGCACAACGCGTACGCGGGCTCCCATTGACTCAATGGGTGCGAGTCGGACAAGGGCGCTCCCTACAGCGGGTACGCGGCGAAGCGATTCGCGCTGTACACGCACAGGTAGGGGGACCCATGGGTCCCCCTGTGTGCGACTCGCGCGGCTACGCGTACAGGGGGTCCGACACGGACCCCCAAAGTACGGCTCCGACAGCTCTTACGAGCCGGAGTGCGCGGCTCGGTCGGACTGCTCGCGGCGCGCATCGTACTTACCCGGCCGGGAAACGTCTCCATTGCGCGGTGCGAGTCGAGTCCGAGCGAGTCGGTCGGAGCGGTTCGAGCCGGGAGCGAGTCGGTCGGAGCGGTCGGGACGCCCGGACGAGTCGGTCGGAGATTTCGCATCGTACTCGCTCGGCCGGACCCGTGTACGGTTCGGTCGGGAAACAGGGCTCCGAATCGGATCCGGTAAAGCCGAATCCGATTCGGAGCCCTACCGGCCGAGATCGGAATCGGCCCCAAAGTATCTCAATAACTGCAAACACTGGGGAAGAACGGAACTCTGCTGGAGTTTTGCCACGACACAGCAACTTTGAAAAAATATATTAAACATCAACAAAACAAAGTAAGTATACTCTCCAATTTATTTTTACATTTTGCTAACTAAATTTAAAGCAATGTCTCCTACTAATAAAATTAATAAATGTGTTGCTCTATTTTTCCCTTCTCTACAGACTCTCCCAACTTCAAACACACTTCACTAAATAATGACCAAAAGCAACAACAAATTGTAAGTATACTAAAAAAACTACTTAAAAACAAATAAACAACTAAACCTACACTTCCCTCAACCTAACCCTCCTTAAACACCATACATTTTGCAAAACAATATAACAAAACTTTTTTTAATATTTCAACAGGAAAAAGCAGCAAGATCAAAACATAAAATTACAACTGAAACTTTTTAAACAAAGCAAGAAATCTAAAGCACAACATATATGTAAAAAGTATTAAAATTAATTACATATATTTAATTACAGAACAGTTAAGAAATGACAAAAGGTGCAAAATGTATATCTTCACGAAAAGGCAAACTTTTGCCATGCTATATGTGGTACACATACAGCCAAGCAAAAAGATCCGCTCACCACATGAATTCGAAATGTACAAAATATTACTTAAATGCTTGCTATCTGAGGGCAACAACTAGAGAAACAACAGTTATAAGGTTTAAAGAACATAACCACCCGCCAAAGTGACTGAAATTGAACAGATATAGTGGTGCCACAGTGAGCGGTAGATGTTTGTGCAAAGGCTTTTTAGAGGGTGGTACTAATGTCCCTCAGCACCCCAATGGCAAGGTCCATTTGGTCGTTATGTCTCTCTATTCTATGGTCTAAGGACTCCTGCAGTTGCTTAATGTCCCAGAGTTCCTCAAGTACCTGGCCCATTGCTTCCTGGTAACCCTCATATGAGCCCATGATTCGGGTGAGGTTGGCCTTGCTATCCGTGGCAATTGAAAAACAAGGCTTCCTTTGGATTATTAAATTGCATATACCACTTGCAGACAAACACTCGTCCACTGATACTCACTTCAACACGCACTGGGGAGTCTAGTTGCAGACCCAAGGCCAAAACACAAGAAAAATATTTATTATTGTTAAAAACATATACAAACCAGCTCAAAATCAATTGCTCATTAAAAACAAGATAAAAAGAATTACACATAAAAATTACGCGAGTTTCAAATTCATATATAGATTTGACAAGATTTTCCTAAATTAGGACTGAAAGAACAAAACCAATACATTTGACAACTCATCAGAATAACAGATACTGCAAACAAGGAAAATACACAAAAAAGACAGCACAATTTGTCATGGGGAGTACACAAAAAGAGACAGTACAATTTGTCATAAAAGAACAAATCCGTGTTAAAGACACGTAAAGACTGGAACACGATAAACTGTGCCTCATTTAATATCTGTAGTTCTAGCCACTACACTGATTGTGTATTCAAGCGTCAACGCGTTTCGATGGTAAATTCCAATTAGACCATCTTTTTCAAGACTTAAATATGACTCGCACAACACATGTATGTTGCCAGTAATAGGTGTGTGTGTATACATTTATCATACTGTGTTCACAACAAATAACATCTAAAAACAGCAATTTCTATTTATTTGCACCTGGTGCTGAAACATCACATATATATATGTGTATTTTTCCAAGCCACATTAAATCACCTTTGCATTAAAAAAACAAAATCTCATACAGTTAAAAAACATAACTATTTAGTTGTGTTAGCCCACTATTTGAGCATACATACTTGGACTCCCCCAATACATAATACATCTCTCCACCAGTCATACACATACTACATGCCCATATTGCAACTTGTATCATTAAAACAAAGACCATACTGTCCAAATTACGCACTCCTCTATTTTTAGAGAGCCCCAAAATAAAGTGGACTCAAATGTCTTACCGAAAACATTCTCGCCTCTTATTCTGTATTTAAGATGTTCCGCTGCTACCTGTGGCCATAAGACTAATGAGGCTAAATGGTCCTAACAACTGTCTTGGTCATAAACAGTATAATACAGGACCTATCTGAAGACAAAAAAATATATGTATGTACCACTAAGGTTAAATATTGTACCTATAATCATATTCCATGATGGCATAATTACAACCAAAAAATACTTTTATTTAAGTGCACATCTCTCACCTTATGGGTTGTGCCGATTGGAAATGGCACAATAATGTATTGATGCCTTGTTTGTGGCTTATAATCAAGGGGCGCTATGAAGGCTGCCACCCTCCTGCGCACAAACGTTATAATTTAAAATCTGCATCCTTATGCAGTGGTTGAAGTTCCTCTTACTGCCTGGGAGCACTAGATTTGATTTAATGGTGCCCTTCCCCACTCTTTCTTTCATCCGAATGGGCCCCTTAAGTATTGATGGGGCCACATGGTCTGTATTGGCCTGTTTTACTCCGCATCCCAATTATCTTAACGCTAATTTGGTGAAAGTTCATTTACTGTATGGACAGGTATGTCTTCTGTTTAGATGCCTGATTCAGTTGATTTCACGTGCCTCTTTGGTAGCTCCACCTGGGGCTGCGCCTCCAGTGCTGGCGCATGGTGGGGGACTTGTGATTAGCCCTGTTCTTATTAATTCTGTAATGGGCAAACGTCCTCAGGCAAGTGAGGACATTCCATTTTGGATTGCTCAGAAGATTGAACAGCTTGATGTTGTCTTTCCTCACACTGGTTCTATGGAGAAACACAGGATCCTTGCTATGTGTTTACCAAGTGGTCTGATTCCTCCCCTGTAAGAATGCAACACCTGGGGGATGGTGTTTGCCTCAGTGTATACACTTTGATTTGGCACCCCCTCCATGAGCATTCTAAAACAAGTGCAGAATGAACATAGGGCAGGTCCTGCACTGGATTTGGGGATGATATTGGAGGGAATGTTTTCCGTTGTCTCTGAAATGATGGGCAGTCAAAATATTGAATGTTAAATATCGAGCTACACTAATATCGAGTTTTTAATATCGTAGGGACCGAATATCGAAGTCAAGAATATCGTTGCCCAGAATATCGACTTTAAGGTAAGTAATATCGATTTTTTTAATATCGAAGTAAGTAATGTCGAAGTCATTAATATCGTTAGCAAAAATATAGTTGTTAATAATATCGATTTTCTTTTAGTGTTATGTATTTTATATGTATGTTTAACATTTTTTTTAAAGTTTTTTCATTATTTTTAAATATATGTATTAAATGTTTAGAAAATAGTAATTTTTTTTAAAGGAAATTTAGCGTTTTAGTATCAGAGCGGGTTGTGGGTTTATAGGGGAATAGGGTGGGAAGTAATTTAACTATAATTAATTAATTAATATGTTTTTATTTATTGTTATTCATTGTTAATTTATTGTTAATTAATTATTAATTGCTAATTAATTTATATTATTGGTTAATTTATAAATATATTAATTATAATTAATCTATTATTAATTTGTATTGATTGTTATTGTTAATTAATTTATTGTAAATTAATTATTAATCAGTAATTAAGTTTAATTCATTGATTAATTGGTAATTAAATTAATTATGTTATTTTTAATGTGTAGCGGGTTGTGGGTTTATAGGGGAATAGGGTGGGAAGTAATTTAAATATAATTAATGAGTTAATATGTGTATATTTATTGTTATTGATTATTAATTTATTGTTAATTAATTATTAATTGGTAATTACTTTTATTAATTGGTTAATTAAAAATTATATGAATGATAATTAATGTATTATTATTTTTTATTTATTGTTAATTAATTTATTGTTAATTAATTATTAATTGGTAATTAATTTTTATTCATTGTTTAATTGGTAATTAAATTAAATGTGTTATTTTTTTATGTGTAGTTCGTTGTGTGTTTATAGGGGAATAGTGTGGGAAGTGTTATTTAAGTGAATATTAATTTAATTTAATAGGTATTTATTAATAATTATTTGGTTAAATAATTATTAATATGTTATTTATTTAAAAAAAAAAAATTATAAGTATGTTAATTTAACCCCTACGTGATCCTACATTTTCCCTACTGTTGCACTCACTGGAGTGGGAATAGTAATTTTTACCCCTATGCTATCCAACACTTTCCCTACTGTTGCACTCACTGGAGTGGGAATAGTCATTTTTACCCCTACGCCATCCAACACTTTCCCTACTGTTGCACTCACTGGAGTGGGAATAGTAATTTTTACCCCTCCGCTATCCAACACTTTCCCTACTGTTGCACTCACTGGAGTGGGAATAGTAATTTTTACCCCCGCTATCCAACACTTTCCCTACTGTTGCACTCACTGGAGTGGGAATAGTAATTTTTACCCCTACGCTATCCAACACTTTCCCTACTGTTGCACTCACTGGAGTGGGAATAGTAATTTTTACCCCCCCGCTATCCAACACTTTCCCTACTGTTGCACTCACTGGAGTGGGAATAGTAATTTTTACCCCTACGCTATCCAACACTTTCCCTACTGTTGTACTCACTGGAGTGAGAATAGTAATTTTTACCCCTACGCTATCCAACACTTTCCCTACTGTTGCACTCACTGGAGTGGGAACAGTAATTTTAACCCCTACGCTATCCAACACTTTCCCTACAGTTGCACTCACTGGAGTAGGAATAGTAATTTGATTTCCTCCGCTATCTAATATTTTGTATTTTTTTAGCTAATGTACTGTATAATTATTTTTAAAAAGATTTAAAATAATTTAATTTTTTTAAATTTGTTACATATATTTATTTAATTTTTTATTTCTATTATTGTTTTATGTGTATAGATGTATTTATAATTTATAAAAAATACATTAAACAATGTATAAGTTATTAAAATAAATATTAAAACATATTAATAAGTAAGTATATATATATTATATATTATATGTATATGTTTAATGTATTTTCAAATTATATATATTATAATTTTTAAGCATTTTAAAATATTTTTAACTATGTTTCTTTTAATTATATGTATTATTTACTTTATTTTACAATATTTTTTTAACTTAAATTAAAAACAATATGTTTAACAACAATATTTTTGACATCAATATTTTTTTTCTGATATTTTTGTACTTACCTTAACCCCTTAACCGCGGCGGCAATTCCGCCGCGGTGCGGCGGTTTAGCGGAGTGGGCGGGGCCGCGTCGGCCAACGGACGTGCGCAGCACTACGGAGGTAGTGCTTGCGACGGCCGTTGGCCGACAGAAGCAGCGAAGGGGTTAATGTAGATAGGATGTCGATATTCTTGTCTTCGATATTTTTGTTGCGATATTTTTGTAGGTCGATATTGTGACCTTCGATATTTAGTCAGTGATTCCTCTGAAATGATTCTTTCTAATATTAAAGGTGAAGCAGTTTGCTTACAGGTTTGCCAATGCATTTCGGTGGAGGCGGACATTGATCATTAACGTGAGTTGCTGATTATTATTGCCAATGTTTATACATCCTTGAATCGCAATAATTTGTGAGTCAGACTTTCTACCCAGTCTCAGGGTAAACCACCTCCTGAGAAGGAGAGGCATCCAGTCTTTGATAAAAAGACATGGGACAAAAATAAACAGCAACAGAAGCCTAGGTTTTGTGCTGGTTTGCCACCACCTGACGCTTCTGAACGTAAGTATGATTTACGTGATCGCTCTAAAATGAAAACTCCGGAGAGGTTTCAGGTTCCTAATCCTCCTTCTCCTTGTTCCTTTCAGGAATTGTCGGATAAACAATTTGGCGGAGGAGAACGACAGGATCGCAGACATGGCGAGTCCACCAACCTAAGTGGGACCCACAATGTCAGTTTGACGTTAAAGTCAAATGAGAGGAACCACCTCAGTACCGTGCCCCATTTCAGAAGAAAAATGTTGTCGCTTTGACAGTGAAGTATGCCCCAGACAGTAATGATGGAGCAGGATTTTCACAAACGAAACCTGCTCGGAAGCAACACCCCCATAATACGTACTATCAATAAGTAGAAATCGAAATTAACACACGCACACACACATGTGGGAAATAGCTTTGTGCATGCATGTACTAACGAGAAATAATATAAGAAAGAAATAAAACCTATAATCCGGTGAGCTTTGGATGATGCGAAAAGAAAACACGTTTAGGCCACATGTGCAGTTCGTAGTTGCATATTGCATTTTGCTTCAGATTAACTATTAACGCTGTTTTCCTGCTTAAAGCTTATGCTCGGTAATATTAACTGGAAATAGTGAATGGGAGGGCGGATACACACTAAAACTTCATTATCACATGATCAATAATGTCTATGTTTCGTTTATTTTAGTATGGGATGAAACCGCCATCTTCACTAAATTAGCCATTGTAAAGGGAGGGCCTGAAATGGGAGCGAGAATGTCATGACAGAGGGGCTGGAAGCACTGAGCACAGCAGAAAAGGTCCTACAGTTGAAGGCTAAAGCAATGAACGCCTGCCAAGAAAACATGTTCGAGCGTGAGAACAGTGACCACCTCTGCGGATGCTGCAAATTTTAAATGAATTGTGTTTATATAGTAACTTATTGCTAAGTTTTGAAAAAAGAAATAAAAATGAGACTATGGGAACGAAAGGGGAACAAAAGAGTAGTCAAAAATATATGATATCATGGTGGGATGACTGAACACCCCTTGAAACTGTCGAATCCGAGACTGTGATTTCCTTAAAGTTGCAATTTATGTGGGATGGTCATGTAAATTTTTGTGTATATCTGGGGTGCCTTTAGGGGTGTGGTTTAGTCTTGCAGGGAGGAAGAGAAGAAGGGTGGATGCGTCGCTGATCGTCGGTTTGCAGAGAGGCCTAGCTGTTCCTGTCCTTAACCTATTCTCGGGTCCTATCTCCTTTGTTCCCTGATCCTATCTCGGGGGGGACCCTCACCATTCCCTAGGCCAGGGGGGTGGTTTTTCAACAGAACTTCTTGTAGGTTTGTATTTCCATACATGCAAATGTATATTTCCTGAAAATATTTTGTCTCTTCACCTATCCACTCCGTCATAATTTGTTTCTTGAAATATCTTTTTATGAAACTTCTGTCTCTTAATCTATCCCCTCAACAAAAGCTACTGTATGTATTTTGATGTGATAATGAATGTACTCATGTTGCATTTTGAGATGACTTCTCTCCTTTGATTAATTCATTGTTTGTGTTTGTGCTGCACTGCCTTTGAGCACTATGATTATATGAACAAGAACTTATATACATTTTATTAACCTAAAACGAGAGTCTGTGAATTATTCAAATAAACTGATTAAACAAGCTAGATGTGTCATATCATTGCCATCAACTCTTCAACTAATTGGTCCATCGACCAAGTGGAAGGAAAGTTGATATATAGGTTAGAAATATTTACTGGAGATGTTGAAATTGAATCAATAAGTGACATTGACAATTGAAATTTCGAAATAAATTGACCCCAGCGCATCAGAGAATTGGGTGAATGTGTATGGGCCCTTGTATGAGATATTTGTAAGTATTGATCCCTGATCAGATATTTGGTTTGCGCTGGATCAGTAGGAACCCTCCTCCTGAACAGGAGTTGGGCCGTGACTCTCCTTGACAGTGCGGCTGAAGTTATCCGTAGTGCGGCAGACACTCTGCCAGTTTCTAGAGACAAAAGCAACTAACACATTTATAGCTGTTAAAACCGTGGACAACCGCGTGACTCCCCCTGATGGACTTTGCCATGTAGACCTTCAGATTGAAGGTGATATTAAGCACATCATAAATGCTAGTTTGACTTCTTCTTATGACATTTTACTAGCGGAGGTAGATTGGCCTCCCAAGTTTGTTCTTGCTTGTCCCCGTGGAGAGGAGGGGGTCGATTCCGATGCCGGCCGGAAGCGCACCTAACAGTATTCGTCCGGAAAAAATACCAGCCGAACGCGTGTTTTCCGACCGACTCGAACACTCTACCGAACGAACAAGTACGATGCGCATAACAGCCCAGATTCCGAGCGAGCCGTACTTACCCGTAAACGCCGAATCGAGTCGCACGGAACCAAATACACAGCACCTTCTGACTGGACTAGTACGATGCGTCTTCCGTACGCGCCGAACTCGTCGCTACGTCCGGCACGTTTGAGCATCCGGGCGAGCCGTACATAAGCTCCGTTTCGCGCCACAAGACGATCCACGGCTACGAGACGAACAAGCCTGCTACGAGTACGACTCGAAGACACGAGAAACCCGAACGAGACGATCCAAGCATGAATCCCATTGCGCAGGTCCTACCTATTCTCTACATCTATTACCGGCACGGACGCGTACGGCGCAGACGGTAAGTCAAACACCAAAAATACAAACAAACCACACGTACACGAAATATGTCACACACACATAGGGATGCACAAATAACGTACACTAGCAACAGCAGAACCATAGGGGTGGGATGGCCAACACCAATGCCATACACACCCATAGGGGGCTGGATGCCTGCCACTACTACTACCCCTACCCAGGGGTGCCTGGATGCCTGCCACTACTACCACCCCTACCCAGGGGGGCCTGGATGCCTGTCACTACTACCATCCCCACTCATGGGGGGCTGGATGCCTACCACTACTACCATCCCCACTCATGGGGGGCTGGATGCCTACCACTACTACCATACCCACCCTTAGGGGAATGGATGCCTGCCACTACCACCACCCCTACTCAGGGGGGGCTGGATGCCTGTCACTACCACCACCCCTACCCAGGGGGGCCTGGATGCCTGTCACTACCACCACCCCTACTCAGGGGGGGCTGGATGCCTGCCACTACCACCACCCCTATCCAGGGGGGCTGGATGCCTGTCACTACTACCATCCCCACCCTTAGGGGGATGGATGCCTGCCACTACTACCATACCCACCCTAAGGGGGATGGATGCCTGCCACTACCACCACCCCTACCCAGGGGTGCCTGGATGCCTGCCACCACTACCACCCCTACCCAGGGGGGCCTGGATGCCTGTCACTACTACCATCCCCACTCATGGGGGGCCTGGATGCCTGCCACTACTACCATACCCACCCTTAGGAGGATGGATGCCTGCCACTACTACCATCCCCACCCTTAGGGGGATGGATGCCTACCAATACTACCATCCCCACTCATGGGGGGATGGATGCCTGCCACTACCACCACCCCTACCCAGGGGTGCCTGGATGCCAGCCACTACTACCACCCCTACCCAGGGGGGCCTGGATGCCTGTCACAACCACCAACCCTACTCTGGGGGGCCTGGATGCCTGTCACTACTACCATCCCCACTCATGGGGGGCTGGATGCCTACCACTACTACCATCCCCACTCATGGGGGGATGGATGCCTACCACTACTACCATCACCACTCATGGGGGGCTGGATGCCTGTCACTACAACCACCCCTACTCATAGGACGGGTAATGCATGACACAACTAGCATACTCCCACATAAGGACTGTCAGTAAATTACATCCCAGCCTTCAACACCATGACAAGCGTGTGTGGTCTGTGTCAAATGCATACAACACTGAACATGACATTGAACATACAATGTGACCCCCTAACACATGTGTCACACATAATTGTGTGTGTGGCCTACACAATGCAAGCAGACCGTGACCACTGTGGCAATGTGGCCCAAAGCCCTATCACCACAGTGCCCATAAGGTAAGTGTGTGCTCCATAGCTGAAGCACATTTTGAACAGTGTGGCAATGTGGCCCAAAGCCCCATCACCACAGTGCCCATAAGGTAAGTGTGTGCTCCATAGCTGAAGCACATTTGAACAGTGTGGCAATGGGGCCCAAAGCCCCATCACCACAGTGCCCAAAGGTAAGTGTGTGCTCCATAGCTGAAGCACATTTTGAACAGTGTGGCAATGGGGCCCAAAGCCCCATCACCACAGTGCCCAAAGGTAAGTGTGTGCTCCATAGCTGAAGCACATTTTGAACAGTGTGGCAATGGGACCCAAAGCCCCATCACCACAGTGCCCAAAAGGGAAGTGTGTGCTCCATAGCTGAAGCACATTTCGAACAGTTTGGCAATGGGGCCCAAAGCCCCATCACCACAGTGCCCAAAAGGTAAGTGTGTGCTCCATAGCTGAAACACATTCTGAACAGTGTGGCAATGGGGCCCAAAGCCCCATCACCACAGTGCCCAAAAGGGAAGTGTAGTCCTGGTGAAAGCTGCAAAAACATAACTGCAGGCATTATTCCTGGCCACACAACACCAAACACTACAGTGGCATTGTAGTGCTTGTGTCCCATAGCAACATAAATTGTGTGAGGCAAGCAGTGCAGTGACAATGACACATCGTTCTGGCCATGTGCACACAAACATCAGCCATGGGGGCCCACATTGTCTACATTCACAAATAACACAATGACAGAAGTGAGCATCATAATGCAGACCCACATATCAGCACCAATGGACACACAAATGTAGATATCCTGTGGAGACTGTAGATGTCAGGTAAACAAATACCATACCATGGCAGCAATGCGACATACTAACCAAGATCAATGTGCTGACTGATGACCTAGCAGTCCCAGGGCCAGCAGGGGAAAGCTAACAAACAACATACAGCCAATGGCAAACTAAAGATATGCCAATGCAGTGGTGCAAAAGCACAAACACAAACAGGCAGACTCACACTGCATATCATACACAACAGGTGAGGGGGGTTGTGTGCCAGTGTCCCCAGGCAAACACACAACCCATGAGGAGGCCAGATTCACTGATGTCAACACAGTCACAAACAAAAGTAACTCATGGATTGGATTCCCCTATGTGGGCATTGTGAGATGAGAGGGAGCCCAAATTACACATGTCACACAAGCTTGTAGGAACAGCAACACACACAGCAAGAGACCGAACCACCACAGCACTCCCCCCAGGGACCCCACATTGTGGTGACACTAGCCTGCATGACAATCACACTGTGATGACAAAGGTAGATGTCATCCACACTGTGAACCACAGCGATGTGTCCTGAGCAACAAACTACCATCACACCTATACAAGCACAAAGCACTCAGCACAGCCTGCCAGCCAAGGAAAATATGGAGGTAGTGCCCCAGCCGTGCAACAACTCACATTTGCACACACTCAACGCCACACACCTTGAACTCCACCAATGTGCAGCGTTGAAGCTCACATGGACTGCTGACATTGCACATGCACCCATGACAATCCCAGGGGTGGTGGGGGAAATAAGGTGCAGAAACCCATCACACATGGCCAGTCAACAATACTTGTGAATGTCTGACACACTGCACAGTATGCCGTACATGGGCATGACGTAAAATCCACCCCAAACAATGGGATCCTGGCCATAGTCACACACCAATGAAGAAGCCAAGCTGACCCACAAAGGACACACATAGACAACTTCCAACATTACAGCTCTGACCCTGAGGAGTGGCAGCAGTCACACACACAACGTGTCACAATCACTGAAAGCATACACAAACAGAAAATCACATTACTCGTGTAACCAACAAGTGCCAAGAGGAATCCTGACTGTGTCCCATCTGCGTTTGCCCACATCCCCAGCCCTGACAACAAAGACAACTAGGGATGACAACCTCATGAACATTAGTTTGCCATGCACCCACATCCCGGAGTAACCAGGTCCAAGATGCTGGATGAACACAGAGCAACTCAGCAAGCATCACAAACAGGAACATCCGTAGGGACACAGCCTGTGTAGGAAAAGGAGAAGGGAACACGCACAGACAAGCCTACACAACATGGGCACAGCCTATATCACGGAATCACGCACTGCCATGAGGGCACTCCACTCCTGTGGAAGGTCAGCTGTGCCAAACCTTGTCTGTGCACGACTCAAACATGTCAGCAGAACACTCGGTCAGTGAGTCAACAACTACAACACACTGAAGGCTCTGCTCATATCAGCCTGGGCACGAGAGTGTCACGTCAGTCATCTGCATACACCCAAGACACGTGTCAAGCAACTTGCACTGTGTACACAGATGAGTCCTCCAAATTTGATGTGCTAAACTGCATATCCATTGGAGACGGGCACACAGTCAGGGTACTAGGAACATTGGACAGTGGTAAGCCCACCAGATGTGCATCAGTGTAGAACAAAGATGGTAATCTACAAATGCTAAACGTACATCCCTGTGTCAAATGCTGAACATTACACCCTCAGACTGCAGCAAAGGATGCTATAGATCCAGACTAGATTAGGACACATATCCCATGGACCACATGGAGCCCATCACAGCAAAACTTCATTTACCTGATCTGAACACTATTACAACAGCAAATGCATGATTCTACACATCTACATCATGTACCTCCAAAGATTAACCACAAGTAAACAAAAATAGGCTTTATTCAGCAAGTGTGCAACTCAAATCAAAAGTCCAAAATAAACTAAGGCCAATGGCCAGTCCAAATATACAGTCCCAACAGGGTGATGTGTGACAACTTGTCAACAATTGCTTGCCTGCACAGGTACGGACAGGGGACATCCCCTTGGAGGGGCATACGAGGGGCAGGCCAGGCACCGCAGGGACAGGATCAGGGGATGCCAGAAGGAGGCAGTGAAGGGGAGGTGGGTGCAGGAGTGTCACCGGCAACTGCAGTGGAGGTGTCTGACTCAGGGGGGGCTGGCACCACCGCAGGGCTCAAGTCAGATGGAGTTGGTGCTGCAGCAGTGGGCTGGTCAGATGGAGTGGACTGGGTCCTCAATGCAGTGCCCGAGTCAGACGGGGTGGTTGTGGACTCCACCGCAGTGCATGACTCCAAGGTAGTGGAAGGGGGGGCAGAAGAGCTGGGCAGGACAGAGGGGGGGACACGGACTCCACACCAGTGGCACAAACAGGCAGAGCATCTGGTTTGGGGGTGGAAGAGCAAGTGGCAGGGAGGGAGGGCCTAAGCAGTTTGGGGATGCGGTATCGGTGTGTGGGGGAACCTGGGGCAGGGTGTGGCGGTGGAACCTGTGGAGTGGTGGCCTGGAGGATGGAGGTGAGAGACTGGGTGGTTGACTTGCAGGGCGGTGGCGGGGTCTTGCTCTTCTGGGACCGGGGGACTTGCGGGTGGGGGCTCACTCTGCCTGCGCCTGGGGGAGGGTGTCCGGGGGCGAGGGGCACTCCCTCTGTGTGGGTGGACTTCCTCTTCCCCCGGTATGCTGGATCAGCAGGATGGGAGGGGAAGAGGCCGAGGTCACACAGGAAGATCTGCTGTGTAGGTGTGTTAGCAGGCGAGGCAAGGGAAGGGGTCTTGGAGGGAGAGGATTTGGAGGACTGCGGAGTTAATGTGGATGCCTGTGTGTGTGTGTGTTCCCCGTCCCCTGTGTCTGTGGTATCAGTCCCCTGAGGATGCGTGTGTGCACGTCTTGCCTTTCTCTTGGGTGTGTCTGTGCTGCTCGTGTCTGTGTGTTTGGGTGACTGTGCAGGTGTGCATGTGCTTTGGACAGGTAGGGGTGCAGGAAGTGTTGATGGGGCAGAGGTGGGAGGGGTGAGAGACTGTTGGAGGAGGGACACTGCTGCCATCAGGGAGGAGTCCATGGACCTATTGCTCCTCTGTAGGGCAGACATACCCGTCGAGATGCCCTCCATGAACGACACCAGCTGTGTCAACAGTGTGGTGTGTGCATGGAGGACACTCAGCATTGCTGTCTGCCCTACATGGAGCTGCCGAAGGAGGTACACAGACGCCTCACTCAGGGCAGCAGGGGACACAGGGGCAGGGGCTGCGGTGCCTGGCACGAAGGAGACACGCTCCCGAGTACGGGAGCCTCCACGGACCTCAGGAATGGGAGCCAATGGGAGGGCGGTGGTGGTGGTGGTGGTGGCGGGGCCAGACAGACTAGCTGGCCTTTGGTGGCTGCTGAGACCCGCCTCCACAAGGGAGTCATCCTCCGAGCTGCTGTGGTCCTCAGCTGAGGTGGATGGTGCTGAGGACTCCTCGGTGTGGCTCCCCTCGCCCTCCGTGCCACTGGGTCCCTCTGACCACCCGTCCGATGCTGACCCAGTCTGGCTCCGCTGCTCCTCCTGGTCCGTGGAGCTGTCCCCTCCTGTGGCCGTGGATGTATCTGCAAACAATTAGGGAAACAGACAAACATCAGTCACCTGCACTGACCGCACACACCACAGTAAGTACAGCACATTACAGAGCAAGCCCTGGCATCCTTAGTTGAACATTGCCTAAAGTCCTCACACAGATTCGGGGAAGCCAATTGTCAGTCTGATGGTCAACCATGGGACTCACACCCCTCCTGCCCTTGCACCCATCTGTCCGGTGCCTGTCTGATGGTAAGACCCCAGTGTGGACACATGCACCACCTACACAGTTGTTGGACATTGCAGGGAACACGGTGAAGTATGTGAACATGCACACATCACATCTCCTGCCACTGAGTCAGTGCAGGTGTCCGGATAAATGGATGGCCAGAGTCTAAATAGAAATGCATGTGATGCATACCAGCACCAGACACCATGATGCACCCATGTCCGGAAAGTCAATGCCACAATGGGGTGCATGTTGCACATGTCACTCCCCTGCAGGATCAGTCTCAGGAAGTTGAATGCCATGACACAGGAATGCGTGCAAAGTCATACATTACTGTCTCAAGTCACATGGCCATGGCAGCCAGCCAACAAGTCTGCACTGTGTCACAATCTGAGGGCATGGGGAATGCAAGTTATGTGACTGACAAGTGCACATGTCCATCCCCCAAATACCACATCATCTGTACTACTATTTGTCCACGTCATACCAACTGGACATATGGGGGACATGAAACACAACTCTCTGAACATGAGCACCTCACAGTGTGCTGTGAATGACAATACAGCTGACTGAAAGTCAAAGTCGCAAACACCTGTGTGCACAGTCAAGTGATCAGACACCTATAAGTCACAGAAGTATCGTCTATCATGGTCACATCTCAGATGGCATGCTGAGCCCTAACCGATAAACATACCAGTAGTCCTGACAACTAAGACACAGCACAATGACACAGAGGCAGACACCTGAGGGTACATTACACTGATCACAACATGCCAGATGATACACGGGAGTGGGAGTACAGAGTGCATTGCATGCCCTGGAGTAGGCATGACTGTCCAGCTCCACCTGTAAGAGGGATGAGTCCTGGACAGTAGGCAGGTGGCTAAGCATGTGTGACACACTGGATACACATACTCCTGAGGCCCAAACATTGTTCCCACTAGCAGCATGGGTGTGTGCCAAATTCCCCAGGGACATGTGGTGAGTCAGAGCAGCAAGCGGACCACATATCAAAGTTACACCCAGATCACATGTCAGAACTTAGGCATTGTGTAAGCAATTGACCCACCCATGAATCGCACAACATAGTCACGGGAACAAATGCTGTCCCCCAGCTTGAGCAAAGCTAAATGCAATGACACAGTCCCCAAATGACACAATTTCCTGACTATAAGGGCCACACATATGCGTATCTTAGGAGAAGTGGGCATGCCACAAATGAGGGACATGGGTCTTGGACCACATGACTGATGTACTGTGGAAGTTTAACCAGGCCAGAGGAGGGCACATAGCATGTCAGACAAAGTGCACAGTGCAGTCATGGACTCACCCCCTCCTTGCTGCTGTCTGTCCTTCAGCTGCCCATCCAGGTCAGGGAAGACCACCGCCAGGATCCGGAGCATGTGGGGGTCAGGGTCCGGTGTCCGCCCCTCCTGCGAGGAGGCGACAGCTTCAGCTGGACCCTTGCGATCCTCCGGGTCCAGCCACGAAGGTCCTGCCACCTCTTCTGGCAGTTGCAGATCCTGCGCCTGTAGACCCCCATGGATCTTACTTTCCGAGCGATGGTCAGCCAGATTTCCTGCTTCTGGTGGGCATCAACCTGTGAG
This sequence comes from Calotriton arnoldi, assembly GCA_963921515.1. Taxonomy (NCBI): domain Eukaryota; kingdom Metazoa; phylum Chordata; class Amphibia; order Caudata; family Salamandridae; genus Calotriton; species Calotriton arnoldi. The sequence goes on from CAWUFW010004026.1 coordinate 1,410,791, forward strand.
GATGACAAAGTGAAAAGGCCATTACTACACATGCAACATATACGTGCATCACACAGTTGGATATACATGTCTCAATCACAGGGGCATATGATGTACACAGGCAGTGCAACAATGGCTATGAACAGTTTGCCAGCAGTCACTACATGGTATCATTGCATGGGAAGTAAACCTAGTTGGAATGCACTGTTACTGCACTGTACCAGTTCAGTGCATGTGACTACACACTTTGGGGTGTGACAACTACTCAGTGGGCATGCTAGCCAGTGGTGTGCACACTGAAAGCCCTGCTAGTCAGACAACATGCACAATTAGTGAGGCAGTGGACAGCCCACTCACCTGCTCCCCTGGTTTCCCATACAGCTTGCTGTACTGTGGAAGGAGGCTGTCCAGCAGGGCCTGGTTCTCCTCAAGGCTGAAGGCTGGGGCTCTCTCCACAGTACGTGCCATTGCAGGAGCCAGAGGATGCATAAACAGCAGCAGTGTTGGTGGCAGATGTCGTCCTGGAGCATGTAGTGCAGGCAAGTGAGCTCTCAGGGGAACAGCCAGCATTATATGTGTGCTGCAGAGGCAGATACTGTCCCATGTGTCCTAAGTGATAGGTCCAAGTCGTTTGCATCTTCTGAATTTGACCAATCCATGGAATAGCAGCACTAATACACGCCCACAGCATCCTTCAAATCTTCAACTTCATGACACCCATGATTTTGCAACATTGTTGTGGCTGGCCAACTGAATTCACTGCATCAGACTCGTTGGAGCTTCAAAACGCGTCCGTTGCCATGCCAGGCCCCAGCCAATGTGTGCGCACCGTTCTGTCCATTGCTGTACAACGCGTACCAGGCATACAACGCGTACCCGCTCACATACAATGCAATGGGCCGGCCGGGCACACCGATCGGTCCATTGCTGTACAACGCGTCCCCAGGCATACAACGCGTACCCGCTCACATACAATGCAATGAGCCGGCCGGGCACACCGATCGGTCCATTGCTGTACAACGCGTACCAGGCATACAATGCGTACCCGCTCACATACAATGCAATGGGCCGGCCGGGCACACCGATCGGTCCATTGCTCTACAACGCGTACCAGGCATACAACGCGTACCCGCTCACATACAATGCAATGGGCCGGCCGGGCACACCGATCGGTCCATTGCTGTACAACGCGTACCAGGCATACAACGCGTACCCGCTCACATACAATACAATGGGCCTGGCGGGCACACCGATCGGTCCATTGCTCTACAACGCGTACCCGCTCACATACAATGCAATGGGCCGGCTGGGCACACCGATCGGTCCATTGCTCTACAACGCGTCCCTGGGCAGGTCACACGCATATGTCACCATGCTGGTCACTGGTGAACCTATGCCAGCCACATTTACTTTCCAGGGACTCAGGGGCACACCTACAACACCACACCCAGTCCACACTGTATATAAGGCATGTGTGGCAGCATAACCTTATCTGTGTATGGGGGTGAACATGTGGATTTTGGGGTGGCACTTGGGGGCAGACACACCCAGGCTGTGCACATGTTCATGGGGACAGGGTCCTTTGTGTGTTGTGCACCTGACCACTGTGGTGTGCAACTTTCCATTTCTGAGCATGTGTCATGGTCACATTTCCAGGTTGTGTATGTGTATGACATGTCACATACCCCCAGGCTCACATGTGGGAAGGCATGTACGTCACAGGGTGGCCCATTCCAACAATAGTGATGTCCCTCCACAGTCTGTGTGCATGTTGTGTATCACATGTCTCTGACTCCATGTGCACAATGGGAGACAGTCTCCACATCCACGTGGTTTGTGCATGAACTTTGATGGTGTGTGTGTGTGTGTCACAGACGTCCATGTCTGTCCTGCAGAGGCTACAGGGGCCACTACCTGTGGGTGTCATGTTTGTTTTTCTGACGTGTACATGATACGCCATGTCATGCCAGTGTCCATGTGGCAAGACAGGGTCCCTGGGAATCTACCTGTCAATGAGCTGTGATGCCTGTGGAGCATCTGTCCAGACATGTCACTGTGGTATGTGTGTGGAACATGAGAGCAGTTAATGGGTACTGTGACACAGCCTAATGTTGTCCCATAGCACACCCTGGAACCTGTTGTCAACACTTGTTGAACAGAGATGTTAGATGATGTCCATGTAGGTGCCATATATGTCCAAACGGAACGACACACACATCAAGTACTTGTGTTTGTTGATGATGTATCATGTGAAATTGAGTATGGTGAACGGCACATAGGTGGGGTGACTGACAATCTTGCTTTCTTCACCTATGCTCTGCAGGGCTCCTGCTGTCCATCGACCATTCCCAGACCTGGCAACGATGGTGGAACGTGACAGCATCCGACGGTACCGCTTCACCAGGCAGCTGATTGAGGATTTGGCAGTGCGGTTGGACCCACATTTGCAGCCTGGCCGGCCGTATCCTACAGCGCTGACCCCCAAGGTGAAGGTGATGGCAGCCCTACACTTCTTTGCCACCGGTACCTTTCAACACACTGTGGCAACTACTGGTGGGATGTCACAGACTATGTTCAGCCGTGTGCTACGCGATGTTTTGGGGGCAATGTTGAGATACCTCAACCAGTACATCTATTTCCCAACACGTCAACGACTCACTGACGTCAAGAGTGACTTCTATGCCCTGGGGAGGATGCCACATGTAATTGGCTCCATTGATGGGACACATGTGGCTTTGATACCACCACAGGCACATGAGCAGGCATACCGGAACCGTAAACATTACCATTCGATCAATGCTCTGGTGGTATGTCTTGCAGATATGACCATCTCACATGTGTGTGCCCGTTTCCCCGGTTCGGCACACAATGCCTACGTGATGAGGAGTAGTCGCATCCCGAGGATGATGTCACAGATGCTGAACCAGCGTGCCTGGCTTGTTGGTGTGTACTGACTTTGTACCATTGTGTGTGTTCTGCTATGTTGTTTTCCGCACACATTTTCAAATCGGCTAATGTGCAATTGTCTGTCTGTAGGTGACTCGGGATACCCCAACATGCCGTGGTTGCTGACACCCCTCAGGAACCCTGTGACACCAGCCCAGATGCGCTACAATGAGGCACATGGTCGGACGAGGAGGGTGATTGAGCGGACCTTTGGTCTCCTGAAGAGCCGTTTCCGCTGCCTGGACAAGACAGGAGGGGCCCTCCCATATGCCCCAGCAAAGGTGTGCAAGATTGTCATCGTCTGCTGCATGCTACACAACCTGGCAGTGCGGAAGGAGTTGCCTCTCATCCTGGATGACGATGACCAACATCCGCCACCTGTGGAAGATTCTGGCCTGGGTCACGTTGCCAGTGAAGATGATGATGATGATGATGGTGATGTCCGCACACAGCTCATCACCAACTTCTTCAGCTGAATGTGAGTCTCCAGAGGGTTGTGATGTCAATGATTTGAGTTTGCATGATATGTGTGTGTGGTGCTCTGGTGCTGTTTGAGTGTGGCCATGTGCTACTTGACTGGATGCATGCAGCGATGTGTCCTTGCAGGTGGTCTGTACTGCCCAACAGTGTTGACATGCTAACTTGGTTTTGTGTAGTTATCTCGTGACATGTATTAGACATGAGTATTGCTGTTCTGTGCTGTTCTTCAGTGGTTTTGACTGTGTGTAATGTCTGTCCTTCACAAGGTGCTGCCGGAGTTGTCTGATCAACTTGGATCCCCCGAATCCATGATTCAACTTCCAAGGTGGAAGCAGTCGTTTCCCTACAGGTGATGTGCCACACACCCCTGGACTTTCTATCTTCTGTATTTTTGACTTTGTGGCCACAGCCAGGTTGGATTAGCTTGCATTTGTAGTGGAAACAACATGTTGCAAATGTGTAATAAACCTGTGCTTCACTTTGGGATGTGTGTTGTCTGTAGTCACACATCTGACTGACATTTGCTTACTGCACCTGTAGTCTAGTTGACAGTGACTGTGAATAGGTGGCGTGTCTGTGCATTCCACTGTATTTAGTTGCAACATCAGTATAAGTGATGAGTCTGATGGCCCTGGTGTGTATGTGTTGTGTGGCCCTAGTGGTGTGTCTCCCTCATATGTGTCACGTCGCCATGACTGACATGACGGTGTTGGACTTGCTGTAGCAGTTAGCATGCACAGTGTCATATAGCAGATCACCATCTACATGACAAAAACCACGTTGGAATCACAACAGAGGCAGATATGGTGTATTGGTGAGTTTATTTACATACAGGTGTGAGGATGGTGCACAGGATGGTGGGTGCTGTACATAGAAATTGGAATCCAAAGTTCCCATGTGTATTGGAAGTCTTGGTAGCTGAAATGTCCAGAGTAAAGTCCACAGTCATCTGATTAATTTGGCCAACTAGAGCTCCCCATGTCATGTGGGAGAGTTGGGTTGGCTTCGACAGGGCGTGCAGTTTGCACACAGAGGAAAAGTTCCAGAACAGGTGTTGGCTTCCTGGGGGATGTAGATGGTCATCGGCCTCTCAGTTTGGCCTCTTCGGACGGCCCCTCTTCTTGGGGGAGGGACCCTCAGGTGCAGGCTGCGGTGGTGCAGGGGACTCTCTGCCATAGTCCTCCTCCCTCCCTGTGGCATTTGCAGTTGTTTCAGCAGCAGTTGTTGTGGGCACACAGGGAGGTGAGGCCATGTTGGTGCTGATCTGGCGGAGGCATGTGAGTATGTCCCTATGCACCGCTGTCAGTTGTTCCAATGTGTCCCACTTGGACTCCATGCCAGACATGTGTGTCTCGACACGTGACATGTGTGTCTCGACATGTGACATGTGTGTGTCGACACGGGACATATGGGAGTCCAAGCGGGCATGATGGGCAGCCTGCTGCTGTTGTATGTCCTTGAGGATCCCCACTACCTGGCTGACCTCTCCGGTGCTAGTCTGGTACGCATCCGCGATGCGTGCCAGTTGTGGGTCATCATGCAGTCCAGACCCCTCTGCAAAGAGCGACCTATGTCTACCACCCCTCCCACCACCCCTGGCGACACGTGCAGGACCTGCGGTGGCACGCACAGGTGACCGTGGGCCCACTTGGGTGTTGTTCCTGGGCTCCTTGTCACCAGCTCCAGTTTGGGCCTGGGTCCCTGCGCTGTTGTCATCTGTGGTCCTTGGTCTGTCCGTGTTGGCAGGGGTGGCCTGTGTGTTGGCAGTTGTTGGAGGGGTGGGTGCAGGGGGTGCAGATGTTGGTCCTGCTGGTGCTGCATGATGACTCACACGGAGGGTCCAGCTGGTTCTTCGCCATCCGAGGAGTGCAGTGGCTGATCCACACCAGTGAGCTCAGTGTTCCCCGGAGCCTGGGACAGGGACTCCTCCTCGTCTGCTGCTGTGTCCCCATCATCACCTGTTTTGGGGCGAGACACAGATTGTATGTTATGTTTCTACTGGCATCAATTGTTCAAACACCTGACTATTGTGACTGTACCACTGGATGTGGGCCAGGACATTGCATTCTCCTAAATTGTGACAGTCAGAGAGTGATATTGGTGTAGCACATTAACCTGCCAACCTGTGGCGTGTCAATGTGTATGTTGAGGTGTGTGCATGACCAGCATTGGTGGTATTTGGTTGCCATCCAGGCCTCCTTCTCCCCCAGCCCAGTTATCCCACCATGAAGTGTGCTTCCATTGCAGGGAGTGCAAGTTGTCTTTCAGGATGTCAGTCAGTGGTGTCCTGCTGTTGGTTGTTGCACAGTTCCCAGCAGGGCCTTGTGCTCCCCCAGCAGTACCCAGTGTCAGCCATCTTGTGAGTCCTTTTCCACTCCCTGTGATGTGAGCATGGTTGAGAGTGGTGTTGATGGGCCAATTGTGAGGGTGAGCAATATCTGTGCCTACAACTCCCATCATGCTATTGCCTCCACCCCCTTCCCAGCATGCCCATCCTTCCTTCCTTCCTTTGACTCTGCTTCCCTGTGGGGTGGGGTGCCTGTGCTGACAGGATGGCTGGGAGTGTTGTCCTGGCAGTTGTTTGGCTACAAGTCCCAAGAGTGTCCCTGTGCTTCACACAGCATAACCCAGGGTGGTGGTTCTTTGTGGGATCTTCAGTTAGGATGTGAGGCATTGCATTCTCCCAGGTGGGTTATGTGGAGTTAGTGTTGAGGGGTGTGTGAAGGGAGGTCCTTGTAACTATGGTCAGTGCTGTGAGTCCTCCTTCCCACCCAGCCAGATATCCCACCATGGAACGTGCTTCCATTGCAGGGAGTGCAAGTTGTCTTTCAGGATGTCAGTCAGTGGTGTCCTGCTGTTGGTTGTTGCACAGTCCCCAGCAGGGCCTTGTGCTCCCCCCAGCAGTACCCAGTGTCAGCCATCTTGTGAGTCCTTTTCCACTCCCTGTGATGTGAGCATGGTTGAGAGTGGTGTTGATGGGCCAATTGTGAGGGTGAGCAATATCTGTGCCTACAACTCCCATCATGCTATTGCCTCCACCCCCTTCCCAGCATGCCCATCCTTCCTTCATTTTGACTCTGCTTCCCTGTGGGGTGGGGTGCCTGTGCTGACAGGATGGCTGGGAGTGTTGTCCTGGCAGTTGTTTGGCTACAAGTCCCAAGAGTGTCCCTGTGCTTCACACAGCATGACCCAGGTTGGTGGTTCTTTGTGGGATCTTCAGTTAGGATGTGAGGCATTGCATTCTCCCAGGTGGGTTATGTGGAGTTGGTGTTGAGGGGGTGTGTGAGGGGAGGTGCTTGTAACTATGGTCAGTGCTGTGAGTCCTCCTTCCCACCCAGCCAGATATCCCACCATGGAACGTGCTTCCATTGCAGGGAGTGCAAGTTGTCTTTCAGGATGTCAGTTAGTGGTGTCCTGCAGTTGGTTGTTGCACAGTTCCCAGCAGGGCCTTGTGCTCCCCCCAGCAGTACCCAGTGTCAGCCATCTTGTGAGTCCTTTTCCACTCCCTGTGATGTGAGCATGGTTGAGAGTGGTGTTGATAGGCCAATTGTGAGGGTGAACAATATCTGTGCCTACAACTCCCATCATGCTATTGCCTCCACCCCCCTTCCCAGCATGCCCATCCTTCCTTCCTTTTTGACTCTGCTTCCCTGTGGGGTGGGGTGCCTGTGCTGACAGGATGGCTGGGAGTGTTGTCCTGGCAGTTGTTTGGCTACAAGTCCCAAGAGTGTCCCTGTGCTTCACACAGCAATAACCCAGGGTGGTGGTTCTTTGTGGGATCTTCAGTTAGGATGTGAGGCATTGCATTCTCCCAGGTGGGTTATGTGGAGTTAGTGTTGAGGGGGTGTATGAGGGGAGGTCCTTGTAACTATGGTCAGTGCTGTGAGTCCTCCTCCCACCCAGCCATATATCCCACCATGGAACGTGCTTCCATTGCAGGGAGTGCAAGTTGTCTTTCAGGATGTCAGTCAGTGATGTCCTGCTGTTGGTTGTTGCACAGTTCCCAGCAGGGCCTTGTGCTCCGCACAGCAGTACCCAGTGTCAGCCATCTTGTCAGTTGTTTTCCACTCCCTGTGATGTGAGCATGGTTCAGAGTGGTGTTGATGGTAACCCTGGGCGTAGTAGCACTTCACGTAGCTACGTGAAGTACATATTGAACTATACGTAGCTATGCAAATTGCATAGTGCGTAGCTGTGTGCTTGACTGCACTGTACAATAATTGCCAAAGGCATCTTGCACAGTGCAAGTTAAGATAAAATAAATATCTCTGTCTTTATATGCTAAAATGCATATAGCATTTCACAAAAGTGAAATCAATAAATTAACAAGCAGTGAGAGAGGTGATGATTTTGGTATCCTCCCTAACCTAGGGAGAGAACCAAGCAGATGCCTTGAAAAGAAAAAGCACATCTTTTGAACGATTCAGTGGTGGTCCCATCCTCTTAGGACCACCCCAAGCACAGTTATTGGCAAAAATACAATCCCAACCAAAGGCCCTGCAAAGCATTATGGGATTGGCAGTGGGCAGTGAATATTATAGTATCCAATATCAAAATAATTCTACAAAGAGCTGCAGTTCCACTAGTCGTTACTAGATGTCCCTCACGAGTCAAATGCAAAAGCTTCATGAAAGGGTTTCAATGCTTTTGCATTTGACTCGTGAGGGACATCTAGTAACGACTAGTTGAACTGCAGCTTGATGTATTAATAATTTCAATGCTTTTGCATTTGACTCGTGAGGGACATCTAGTAACGACTAGTGGAACTGCAGCTCTTTGTAGAATTATTTTGATATTGGATACTATAATATTGGATACTATAATATTCACTGCCCACTGCTAATCTCGTCCCATAATGCTTTGCAGGGCCTTTGGTTGGGATTGTATTTTTGCCAATAACTGTGCTTGGGGTGGTCCTAAGAGGAAGGGACCACCACTGAATCGTTCACATGATATGCTTTTTGTGTTCAAGGCATCTGCTTGGTCCTCCCCCTAGGTTAGGGGGGAACCCAAAATCATCACCTCTCTCATTGCTTGATATTTTCATTGTCAAAGTTCACTTTTGTGAATTTGTTATATGCTTTTTAGTATAGAAAATTGCTTTAAGAAAGCATTTGTATGTGTTTAATATACTACTGCTACGCTACGTTGATTAGCAGAGTTTTTTATTCTGCTACGTGCAATTTGCGTAGTAACACAAACTTTGCATGCTCCGTGAGCGTAGCAAAGTATTATGCCCAGGGTTAGTTGATGGGCCAATTGTGGGTGTGACCAATATCTGTGCCTACAACTCCCATCCTGCTATTGCCTACACCCCCCTTCCCAGCATGTCCATCCTTCCTTTTGAGTGGACTTCAGTGTGTGTGAGTGTGACAGCAATGGCAAGATGGCTGACAGTGTGGTCCTGTTGTTTGTTGGTGCCCAGTTCCCAGCAGGGCCTTGTGCTCCCCACAGCTGTGGCCAGTGTCAGACATCTTTGAAGTGGCTTTTGACTCCCTGTGAGGTGTGCATGCTCCAGTGCTAACTTGCTGGGCCATGTGGGTGTGAGATGTTGATCTGTGACTACCACTCCCATCATGTTATTGCCTACACCCCCCTTCCCAGCATGCCCGTCCTTCCTTCCTTTTGAGTGGACTTCAGTGTGTGTGAGTGTGACAGCAATGGCAAGATGGCTGACAGTGTGGTCCTGTTGTTTGTTGGTGCCCAGTTCCCAGCAGGTCCTTGTGCTCCCCACAGCAGTAGCCAGTGTCAGCCATCTTGTCAGTTGTTTTCCACTCCCTGTGATGTGAGCATGGTTCAGAGTGGTGTTGATGGGCCAATTGTGGGTGTGACCAATATCTGTGACTACCACTCCCATCATGCTATTGGCTACACTGACTTGACCAGCATACACAGAATTCCTTCCTTTCAGTGAGCTTCCCTGTGAGGTGGTGTTCTAGTGGTGGGTAAATATCTGGGAGTATTTGTTGGTTCTATTTGTGCCACTACCTTGCTGTATTTGTTGTTAGGTTTGTAGATGTCATGACACAGTTACATATCACTATGGGATGACAGGTATTGTGTTTGTCTGACTAGCATTCACATCTTGGGATGTATATCTTTTGGTTGCTGTGTATTTGCTAAGTGTGCATGGTTTGCCTATCCCCTTGACTGTGATGTGTGTGTGTTGTCACACCATATTGTGTATATTAGTTGTGTACTCACCAGGCTCTGGGATGTCTGTTAGTCCGTATACGCTCACTGGTGGTAGGATGGCCCGCACCTTCTCCTCCCAGGGCCTGAGGTATACTGGTTTTGCAGGAGGGCCACTGCCGGTGTGCTGGCTGAGGAGGTAGTCCTTTTTGAGTAGGTCCCTGACCCTCCTGCGCACATCATACCACCTGTTCTGGATGTCTTCCTTTGTGCGCAAACATGGTGATTGTGCGTTGACCCTGTCGACAATCCTCGCCCACATCTTGGTTTTCTGCGACATGGGGGTCTGTTGTACCAATGTACCAAACAACTGTGGCTCTACCCTGAGGATCTCGTCTACCAGGACTTCCAATTCACAATCTAGGAACTTATGGTTCTTCTTTGGGGGCATGGTGATGGGTGGTGGTGGTGATTGATGTGTGTGTGTGTGCAAGTGGGGGTGTGTGAAGGTAGGTTTAGCTGGGTGTGTGTGAGGGTGCTATTTGTAGGTGTGGTAATGGTGTGTGGCTTGTGTGATGTATGAGCTGTGAGTGTCTGTGGTTGCTGTGTGATGGTGTTCTGTCTGGCAGGTCAGTGGAATTTGCAAGGGATCATGGTAGGGATTGTGGCCTTTATGTAGGTGGAGTTGGAGGTGTGTCCTTGTTCCATTTTTTTTCCTCCCTGTATTTATTGGCTTAGTGGTTGCTTGTTTGGCCCTTTTTAAAAAAAAAATTCCTTGGTGTTTTTGGTGCATGTAGGAGTCGTTCTTGTGCCCGAGAAGGACGCTGCAGTTGTCTGGTGCGATCTTGTCCGACTCGTTCTCGCTGTGTGTCAGCTAGGTTTCATATGCGGCGTACGAGTCTGTCGCGTAGTATTGGGTTGCTTCGGCTGGGTTTTGTATGCGTGTCAGTCGTACGGCTTGTGCTCCGGGCGAGTCGGTCCTGTTTTGCACACACAGCATCGTACTACGCGGGTCGGAGTTCGCGGGTACGTTTCGCTCGGGTTCAATCCGAGTGCGTGTCGGTCGGTTCATTTCGCGTGATTTCCCGGCCGGATGGCTTGTTTCCGTCCGGCTCGGTCGGTCGTTTTGTATTCCGTCCGAGTCTGTCGGATTTCACATGCATTTCATCGTACAACCCGGGTCGTGCGGCGCCGGTCCGAGTCGGTCGGACTAAATTCCCGTACCGAGTCGGTCGGTATGTTTTCCGGCCCAAATCGGAATCGGCCCGAGGTGTTTATTCCTTCCTTTTCGCAATATGTCCTGGATGAGACTAAGTATGCCTATGCTTCGGAGTAGGCCCTTGCCTTAGCTCCTGCCTTATACCGCAACCAGGCTGGTTGGGATAAGGATTCACCTTTACATGTTGTGCCTGTTCGATCTATTCCTCAGGCGCAACCTCAATATCCAATTAAACATGACACAAAAGCATCAGTTGAAGAAATTCTTACTCAATTGTAATATAAGGGTGTAATTGAACCCTGTGTTTCTGCGATGAATAATCCTTTTTTTCTGATTTTAAAAGCAAATGGTTCATATTGAATTGTTTTGGATTATAGACATTTGAATAGCAATACCCGTACCTTTGCCATACAGAACATGCATGGTACAGCAATAATCAATAATATTGTGAGTAAAAAGTTTAAAACTACTTTAGATATTTCAAATTTGGCTCTAGAGAGCTGTGACTTATCCACATTCAGCAACCTCGGCTCTAAGAGGCGCTATGCGAGATTGCCTATGGGGTATAAGAATAGCCCCGATGTTTTTGCAGCACATATTGTGTCCTTTTTGAATGAAATTGATCCTGATGCTTTTTCATATGTCGATGAATTAAATCCTCATCTTGCGTGAGTGGCTTGCATCACCACTCGTTTCACAGCCTTAGGGTACAAATTTAACTTTGCAAAATCACATTTAGGTTTTTTGGCCAATCTTTTTCTTGGCTATGAGCTAACAAATGAGAGTAGAGGGTTTAGCACACCACTTTCTGAAGAAGTGTGCTCAATCGCAACCTCCATCTACTCTTAAGAAATTGCAGTCTCTGCTGGGATTTTTACATCTCGGCAGAACATGCATTCCTGACTAGTCTCAGAGTATCAAGCCACTCTACGCATTGATACACTCTTCCTTTTCTGCTTCCTCTTGGCTTACGGAACACACCACAGTCTTGGGCACATTACAATCGGACTTGCTTGCAAAACAATATTTACAAACTAGATTAAATGCAACCAATTTAGTCATCTGGATTTTACCCGGAGCAATTGGTTTCACTTACTTGACTCTTAATGAGGGTGACACGGTTCCCATAGCTTATAAATCACTTCTGTACACTCCTGCAGAGTTGCAAATTTCTTCTACTGAGAAGATTCTTAATGCAGTGTAGATGGCGATTCTGAAAGTGTGCTTTCTTGCACAAGGTAAAAGCATTTTTGTCGTTCCTCCCGTGCCTGCCTTAGGGGCGGACACAAAAGGTAGTGTTCCTAACTCTAAAGCTGTACATCCTGATGTCAATTATGTTTTGGCCAGTCATTACAAATTCAAGAGTTTCTTCAGTATGAACATGTTCACGCTCTCCCTTCGTTGGTTCTTTCTTTTGATCAGTACAAATGCGACATTTACACTTATGATTCGGCTCAACCGGCCATTGGTTCTAAACAAGCTTATTCTACAGCTTGTGCTATTGTAGCAGGTACAATTGTGAATGATACATTTGAGTCATTGTTGGTTCACACACAGACCCTTGGGGATTGCATGGCACAATTGGCCGAGTTGCGAGCGCTACTTTTAGCTCTTGAATTTGCTGATCCAGAGTTCCCAACTCTTGTTGTGTGCAACTTTTTTTACTGTGTGCAATCTTTTGATGATAATTAATTTTTTGGGACGCAAAATACCTTTTGAGATTCTAAGGGTGGAGCAATTAAGCATAAAACACTTTGGGTCTGAGTGGCCGCTCTTAAAGATTGGTTGCCACTTATACATGCTATCCATACGTTAGGACATCAGCGTGCAGGAGCTCACACTGTTGGTAACTCTATGGCTGATGAAGCAGTTAAATCCACAGTAGCCATAGTTAATGTAGCAGCAGTTACAAGGTCCATGACCAAGATTGACGATGATATTTTGGCGGCTATTGCCGCTATGAGGGAGGGTACACCTTTTCCACAGGGTTTCCCTTCACATAACACTTATCAGTTGACTGCTGACAAGGTGCCCTTTGTAACTATTCCTACAGTTGGTGATCACTTGATCCCCAACGAAGACCGCAGACTTTCACTTATTGTGGCCGCCCAAGAGAGCATGGCTTCTGCCATTGCTGGGGTGTCGGCTACTGTTTCTCTTTTATAGCAACGCTATTGGTAGCAGGGTTTATACCATCAGACTCGCAAATTTGTGCTTTCATGTGACATTAGTTAACAAAATTAAGAGTTCTACAGTTTCACACCAACCACAGACTCAACTCTTCATTTCTAACCATCCACTTGGATGTATTTATCTTGATCATTGTGGTCCTTTAACATCCGATAATGCTTTCAGATATATTTTGGTTGCAGTGGATTCATGCACTCGGTTCCTCTGGGTTTGCCGCAGCACTCCGCTGATGCTCGTACTGTTATAAAAGATTTGCATGTCTTTGTTGGGACTTATGCCTGTGGTGCTTATCATTCAGACCAAGGTCCAGCTTTTGCCTGTAAGGCTTACCGTGATTCAATGAAGTCCACGGGGGTGCAGGTGCATTTCTCATCTCCATATAGGCCCGAGGGCCTTTCTGTAGTGAAGCAGATGAACTGTGACTTAAAGCAGTCTTTAACAGCAAGGGTATTAGGTACGGGCCGTGGCTGGTTAACTATATGGGGTTTAATGTGCTCTTAATAATCTCTCTCGAAGATCTCTAGGTGGGCATACCACATGCAAAATGCTCTTTGGCATTAAGATGTTTGTGCTGCAACATTTGACATAGATAAGCACTGTGCTATGTTACAGGATCTACAAAAGAATCATGACGCTCTGGAGATGACCCATTTGCCCTCGCCAATGCATTAAGCGGTGCTGATTCCAATTGCTGGCTGGCTACTGAAATAGGTGATCTGGCCCATGAGAAGGTGGTGAGCAAGAAAGAATTTAGTCCCACATACCGTGCTCCAGTTCCAGTCCTTGGTCTTAAGGGCACCCAAACTGTGATTTTACCTCCACTAGCTGGATCTAAAGACAAATGCTTTATTTCAAGTGAACATGTGAATCTACACCATATGGGCAATACTCAATAGTATGCCTACCAGCATCCCACGTTGGGATGTCACACTACATCCTAATAACTCTGTTTGTTCAGATTCTCCCAGGCTGCCAGAAGGGGAGAACGAGTCTTCAATTGACCAGTTATCGGTTGTACTTCAACTTATTCCACCATGGAACTCACTTATGCATCCCCGCTGGCCGAACCTCCTGTGGCAGAAATATATTCAAATATTAATTCTGAACAGCCGCCGTTGTTTCAGCTGAATTCCAGTGGTTATTATATCGATCAAGATAATTTTTCATTTGACAATTTTTCATTGTCTTCAGTTACCGCGTCACCTCCTGCACGGATTTGTGTTTTCATTGCTTGATTTAAACACACTTATCTTGTCCCACCTTGGACTTACATCTGGATCATTTTTTCGATGGTGTTCCTCTTCATGTGGATGGGATTTGTGACTGTGTTTTTCCTTTTGATAAATGGCCACTACCTCCCAGAACGATCTGCAATGGAACTAGTTTATGGAGTATTGGCACCACATTCTTCCTCACATAAAATCAAAAGAGACCAAGCTCTTGTTAACATTTCAGCAGTCCCAATTGCCGACGGCAATGTATGGAATAAAGTGCCATTCGATGTATATGGTCCTACTGAGATCCTACAGATACAATATGTCTTTTGTGTTTCTTTGGGTGATGTTGTTATACTTGGTTTACACTCAGATGATTGGGATGTTAATGCTGTGAATTCCTTGTTTTCTGATTTGCAATATTACACTGTTTTTGATACAGATGATTTATATCTGAATTCAGCTAATTATGCCGATTTATTTTGTTACAAACAATATGGGCATCACTTTCCGCACAAAACTAGTGGAGAGCGTCCACCTTTTAATTATACACAATGGGAACATTGCCCTACTCCATCTTAGGGAAGTTCTAAAATACAAAAACAGAAGTACATATACTTCACCGGTTAAAATCTTTCTGACCCAGCCTCATATTATTTCAAATTGAATACCCCATCATCTACCAAATACATGCTTACCCATACTAAATTAGTTTATTCCTCATCCTTTATTGCCAAATTGGCCCTGACAGGTTATGATTATTGGAGGGAGAATGTAGAGTTGAAATCCTTATGGGGCACTAAGTTCTGGCAAGTACAGGGTACTGAGCCCTTGCAACGTGCTTGTCTGATACCCAAACAAATGATATTTCTTAATCAAAAGACTACTTGTTTGGGATTGGCAATGTTCAAAGATTTGAATACTCCGACGATTCCGTCCCTGGCACTTTACAAGACATGGCAGGCACACACCAACTACACTGCAGATCAATTAACTTGTATGATATCTAATGGCTCCTTTAATTCTTCCTTGATAAATCCAGATGGGTAGGTATTGTGGCCAACAGACACGGATGTTTGTCATTTGCGCTTTATTAATGCTACCAGCGGATTTACACTACATAGGCCAGATCCACGGTACCCACATTCCCCCAATTCCAATACTGTTACAATTTATTCGGATGGGAAATTGTGTCACTAATGGTTGGAACATTCTGCACTGTTTTCTGTAAAACAGCATCTTTCCCTTTTATCGAGAGCCATTGACCTTTCTGACTTCCTTCTGGGCCCAAAGTCCCCTCATGCTAAACACTTTGTTTATGCAGTCTACAATGAATTATGGAAATTGTCACAAATAGAAGCTGCTGTATGCCTACGTCAGATTGATCAAGATAATTTAGATAAAGTGCTTGCTGCTATCAATAACAGTATTAACACATTATCATCTTGTATATATATTTTAGATTACATTGTATCTTCTGTTATTGATATTGTTCAAAATGAAATGTCTACATTGCATCATGACTAGAATCAACTTCGATCCGTTATGCAATTTTGTGGACACTCCAAACACCGAAAAACGGGAGGGTACCCTGGGATTACCTGAATGCATCAGCATTATTTTTACCCTTTAATGTGATGGACAAACAAAAATTGATGGCCATGAAAACGCTGCTTACACTATGCTACATATTGAGAAACTAGAACGATTATCATTCACTGTGGCAGAGACTGATTCAGCAGTATTGTTAATACATTGGGTTATTTCATTGCCAATCTCACTGTTTCAATTCTCTGCTTGCATGAAACATTATCCAGTGGGTAGGTAGGAGTCGCTTGGGAGCAGCTACATACATGAACTATGGTCCTTGCCGTTTACATTTCAATGTCAGTATGCTGAAATAGAGGTTTTTCTTACAGGGGAGGATTGTGATTCTACTGTCAGACATTACCTTGTATTCCAGCAGGCGCATGCAATGTTTCTGCCCCTAATTTAGCTTGTTTTTTAAAAGGAACCCCTGGTTCCGCTATTATTCCAACTTTTACTTTGCATTCCAACGGCAGTTATCTCATCCTAAATAATCAGAACTGCTGCGGTTTGCGGGCAGACATCCTGTATATATTAACAGTTTCACAATAGGTTACTTGTTGCAACAACGTCCTGTTTCCCCTTCCACATGGGAGTGGAGATAGTTCACTGTGGCCTTCCATTCCAACTTTGACAACAGATTTCAATAAGCTAAGCAGACCCAAAGTGCTATTGTTTCAACAAGAAGTGTCTGTCACGTCAGCTCCTGAGTCCTTCGAATTGGAGGTGGCAAGAACATCCAGTGAAATACAATCATTGTTGAACACAAATCTCCCCCTTCATTTTGGGGAATTAATACAACAAATATTTAATGTGTCTGATACCGCAGGCCTAGGCAATTTTTTTAAACTTGTGGGATCCGGCCTTGTGACCTCTTTTCAAACTATTTTTGGAGTAATCCCTGCCTTTATTCATTCTATTTTTTCGAGTGTGGTTGGTGGGTTCACTCTACTGTTCCTCTTGGTTTGTGGTGTACTTGTTCTACTACTACTGCTCTGCAATAGCTGATCGATTTGTGGTTCTACCAGGCCTCAAACAGCAGCAGTTGTACCATGATCGGATGCAACAGCTCTTTGGTTTGATGCCATTGAAAGCTCTAGATGTCGATTTTTGGCTAATCTTCCAATACTCTTACTTTACCTGTGTGCAACATGTGTTATACTGCATCCGGGCCCCTTCCAGTGGACCATGAACGTCTTCCTGGCTACCACGTCATGTGCTGCCCTAGATTTTGAACTGTTGATGGGTCTGCTGTTGTCCCATAACCAGGACTGTTCCTTGGGTATGCAGCTTGTGTACAATCCTTCTCTGGGGCCTCTGGCAAAAACGAGTCTCTGTCCCAGTGCACAGCACCTCCTGGATCTCAGTTTCATTGAAATCGACACAGGTTCACCGTGAATGCTCCTAACGGCAACTGGATGCGAGGAGCATGTCTGTTTATTTGAATTACTTAATTGTATTGCAACACTTTTCACTCTGGAAGGTTCGGAGGCCTTGTTGGAGGTTATGTCATTCCATTTGGTGACCTATATATTGGGCCCTGAAGATACGCTGTATTGGATATATTTTTGCATACAAATATTTTTTGTAACGCAACGCCAATTCCTTTCTCACGGTTTGGTCACTTTTTTGCATTGGACACTCTCCAGAGACGCTTTGGTTCTGCTTACCTCTGACTTCTGTAGCTGCCTAATGCTAACGTCCTGACCGAAGGGAGGGTGTCACGTGGCCCATACGGGCATTGTCATCTTCTCTATGTTAGCATGAGCACATTGCCGACTATCTGCTGCTTTGCGCACATTACTACACAGATTTATTTTGCTTGTGCCACACTGAAACTTTCACATAGAACATGCTATTGTTTTTGTGCTTTGATTGTTCCTGGGATTTAGTCTGAATATTGTGAACAAGGTCGAGCAACAATGCCTCTGTTATTCTGTTCTGGTCAGGCCCTAGCACCTAGACACAACATGCAGATGCAGCTGTTGTTTGAGAACATGTACTTTGGTCATATGAGGGTACAAGGATAGGTAGCACACACTTGGAGAGGGATCTTTCCAGGGAGAAGAGCGTTACAGCACCTGCGATGTAGATCTACCATCTATAGACTGAGGTACAGGGTCCGCTGATAAAACCCAGAGATCTTCTAATATCTAATCATTTTGCTTCTATGCAAAGAGAGGGAGGTTAGGCTATTCTGTTGTTTATCATGAAAGCTCCTTTTATGATTTACGGACTACTTGCTATGCTGACCATATTGGTGCTAGGCATTTTTCTACTGGTTGTGGCATGTATACTGCATACTAGAGCACGTTAGTTAAAATAAACATTTTAAGCTTTTTCGTGTCTCTGTCAGATCTTATTGTGGATGAGTACAAGAGCGTGAGTGAAAGAGTGTGTTGCAACTGCGATTTTTGAAGAGAGTCAGGATTGTTATGTTATGCGGTGTCTAATCACTTGTTCCTCTGTGAGTGAGTAGGAGGGCAAGTGACACACTATAGCTAGTCAGTCCCTTCCTCATGGGTACTAAGGTGGTAGGATAACTCAGTCCCTGCCTACTGAGGTCCCATAATCCCAAGCATAGTTCTGTGATTTTTAATTATACTCAATGGGAACATTGCCCTACTACATCACAGGTTAGTTTCAATATGCAATAGGGGAAGTACACTTACTTTACCGGTTATAACCTTTCGGACCCAGCATCATATTACTTTAAATCGGTTCCCATTTCTTCAAAAAAATATATGCTTACCCAAACTAAGTTAATCTATTCCTCTTCTTTTACTGAAAATGTGGCGCTGAGGAATATGACTATTGGAGAGATAACATTGATTTAAAATCAGTATGGGGCACTAAGCTTTGGCAAGTGCAAGGCACTGAGGGGTATATTTACAAGAACATGTGCTAAACATCTCCAAAAAATGTTAACTCAACTTTACACATTGCAGCCTATTGCGGGAAAATAACCCCGTGTTAACGTGGAAGGCGGTACCATGCGATAGTCCCCCGAAAACGCGGCCAATGTCCGCGATACAACCACTGCGACGGAGATAAAAACACAAACCCCAACGCGTAAAAAGACGCGATGTGCCCAAACTCGATAAGAAAACAGTGACAACCAGCGAGAGGCCAGCAATATCCATGCGTAATGCGGGAAAAAGCACAAGAACAGCATACGGAAAATGCAACTAAAAACGAAATCAACTGCGGAGTACCACGGATGCACCCTGACCGACTGCAGAGGACAACATGAACCCCACATTCCCCACGGAGGAACACCCAGGAATACAGGGCTCGTGGAAGGGCAATGAGAAGAGGAAGAGGAAGATGGGGTACAGTCTACAGGAAAACCCGATTATCGCCACGGATGAGACAGAACACCACCACCAACTGTACGTCACCTCCAACGTGTCATTGGCAACAAAGAGGCAAAGATGGCACACCACCTCGGACCATGTGAATGCCATCGCATGGCAGAGGAGGACAATGGAAGAGCACAAGAGGCGCTGGACTGATGTGAATGTCAAAACCAAGCAGAAACTCGCTGCCAACACGAAAGCAGCAACGCACCCCGGAGGAGGGGGGCCAGCAGAACACCAGGAGCTGAATGACATGGAGAAGATGGTGGCCACAGTCACCAGTCGGGAGACGGTGACATGAGTTGGTGATCTGGACACTACCTAACATGACCCAACATTACATCAACATGGTGCGTAGCGACCTGGGAGTGGGGGGACGGGGGGAGATGGGCACAATGGCACACATGCACAATCAAGCAGGGCACACTACACACCCACAATGACTCTGGATCATGTCCCTGATCCCACGGGAACACTTCAGCACACACACAAACACCAAGTAGTCCCACAAACACCATGTGCCCAAAGGGGCACCCACCCAACACATCAACATTCACACAACAAACACATGCCCACGTGCGAAACACAGCAAACATGCATATACGTCAGCCACACTGACAATGCAAGAGACACCACATGACAAGTAGCTTGGCTGCAGTCATATCATCATGGCAATGTACACGGCACGACACTGAGGTGGCTGAGTGCGGACAACACCCGAAAAGGAGCAGGTCACACTCGGACACATCTACCTGCACAAACAACCCCTGACGTCAACGACACATCTGCGGACAAACCATGCCCCAGAGTCACAACTCGACAAAGAGCACAAGTTACCCAAGTCTGCAACATCTCAGCACTGTGGAAGCACAGAACTGACAGGCACACCGCATGAAAGGGATCAGTGGCAGACAAATCAGAGCCGCTGGAGCGAATCACCCACCGTGCAGCATACGCACATAAGTATAAGTGCACCTCGACATTGACAACATCCCGGTACAAACAGCAACACCTCCACAACAGAACACAGGACACAACTGGTGCTGCAAATGTGCACAACATGGAAAATCACATCTGGCACAGTAGGAAACTGTGACATGACAATGTACAAGTACAACCTGTAACCTGCAAATATGTTTTATTCACACATGCTGTGCTTGTGGACATTTTGTACTGTCCCATGATTGCCAGGGACGGCCACAATGTGACGTTCTCATGAGAAGAAATTGGCAATGATGGTGTTCCTACAGGCCATTCCTGCCGCAGCTGCAGTGGGATGTGGGCCACCTGCCCCATTGTCCCCATCATCGTCTGGTACTTCTGGAACTGGGATCCTTGGGGCATTGGTGCATACACAGATGTTGTGCAACACACAACATGCAACGATCATCTTGCACACGATGTCCGGGCTGTACAGGAGCTTTCCACCTGTGCCATCCAGGCACATGAAACGTGACTTCAACACGCCAAATGTGCATTCAACGATGCCCCTGGTGCGTATGTGGACCGCATTGTACTGCCTCTGGGCGGGTGTGTTCGGGTCTCGGAGGGGTGTCATCATCCAAGGGCAGAGTGCATATCCTTGATCACCTGGGACAGTGCAGAGAGAAAAGAGTCAATACTTGGTTCGGCATGATGTGATGGCAGGCCCACTAATCCAGTGATGCCTGTGCTGGCTGTGTGTGGGGTGAGTGTAAGCCAGCCCTCAGGTAGTAGCCGGTGCTGGCAACAACTCCAACAGTCATCAGGCACTCAGAAATGCAATGTCAGAACAACAAGGGAGCATGACTTGAGTCGCACAGGGTTAGTGGCCCCGGATGCACAGTGGCCGACACGGGCCTACCGCCATGGGACGCTGACCTGCGGGAGACTGGGGTAGGGTCATGAGGGCAGAGCAGGGTCTCGTATGTCTCAGAGGTGCCTTCCGCGGAGTGTCTCGGGGGAGAATGGGAGGTGTACCCCAGGGCATGATGCAGAGGGCACATGCCAGCTGTGTCCGGCAACATCGCGGATATGAATGCCACAGACTCATGCCAGACACCAAGTCCGTACCTGCCCGTTGCTGATGACAACCCCCAGGCCACAGGCTCAGACACCAACGATGTTCCGCCGGAGGCTGACGGTCACTCATGGCGCACAGGGTTAGTGGCACCAGGTCAGTCCTTGCTACTGGTTGACCTCCTCCGTAACCGTGATCCGTGTTTCCACCGGACTGTGACGCATCTCCCTCTCAGTCCTCCCCCTGCGTACACTGGCATGGACCCTGCCATTGATTAATGATGACTCAGTTCAAGATGTGGGACATGCTGGACTGCAGTGTAGCCCGGCTGCAGCGGTGGAGTATGTCAACGAATGGGGACCCCTGGGGGCCTGTGTCACGGAGGACAGCAATGGCCTGAGGAGGCCGCCAAGGTTGCGGGCATGGGTTTTGGAGCTCGCACCGGCACGTGGTGGGCCCTCTTTGACACACAACGGTGTCGGCAGGTGAGCAGTGCGGCCTTGGAGTGCTGGGGCGGCCAGGCCTGGTCTGGGTATCAGCGTCGTGGGGTGCAGCAGGCGCACAGGCTTGCAGGCCCCGCTGCTCACGGCGTCGGCCTCGTGGCGGACTGCGAGGCGCCGCCCTGGCAGTGAAGTTGGTCTTTCCGGGAGTGAACCACGCTCTGCGCCACGGGGTTTTTGTCCACACCCCTGCGCAGGCCTGGCGTACTCCGGGCCAACCCACTACGCTCACGCACACAGGGGGGGACGCAGCAAGTGACATTCCCATGCTCTGACCCATGGCCTGGGGTGACATGGTTGCATCCACTGTTCACTACTCTCCAGTCACCAGCAGTTGATGTCTGCATGGACATATCTGTGGTTTGCATACCCATGTCTGTCCAGCACATCCACGCCTCACTTGTCGTTGTGTACATTCCCATTCATGGGTCACTTGCATCCTTCGCACATGGCTGCATTCCGCATCTCCACACGTTCAGCTGTTGTGTGGCTGTGGTGCCATGATATAGCTGTATTGTGTGCAGGGGAAGCCCAGGATCCCAATGGAGCTGTGTTGTCGTGTCTGGTAGGTGGGCATGTTGATTGACATGTTGTATGTGGTTTGGTCACGTGTGCATTCCCACAGTTGTGCGTTGAGTGATGGTGGCTTTGAGGTGTGTGGTGTGTTGATTTGGCACTTACCAACGAGCAGTCCTGTTCCAAGGATGCCATCCTGGAAGCGCTGGTTGATGATGGACTGTCGGAAGATGTAGGAATCGTGCACACTGCCGGGGTAGTTTGCGATGACATTGGTGAACATTCCCCGGTGGTCCACTATTGCCTGCACATTGATGGTATGCATGTGGTTTCTGTTGCGGTAGTGGTGTGCAGTATCCACAGGGGGCACAAGTGGGACATGTGTGCAGTCAATGGCCCCCAACACGTGTGGGAAGCTAGCAAAGGCGTAGAAGTCTTGCTTTGTCTCCAGCTGTTCCTGCGCAGTGTGGGGGAAGTGAAGGTACTGGGCTATGAAGCTGATGATGGCATCCAGGACAGGTGTGATGAACTTTGATAGGGCTGGCTGTGAGACTCCTCCGACTCTGGCAGTTGTTGGTTGGAAGGTACCAGAGGCCAACAAGTGCAACACAGCCAGCAGCTTTGTCTGTGGAGGGATGTTGGTTCTCCGCTGGGTTGGGACCGTCAACCTGTGGGCGATGTGGGTCATGATGCGGATGATGGTTGTCCTTTTGAGCCTGTAGTGGGCAATGACTTCCTCGGGCGTTAGGTCTGTGAGACTGGTGTGTTTTCGGTAGGTCCGCTGTCTTACTCTGCGCTGCCTCTGTGGTGGTCCGGGGGGTGCGGGTCCGGGTCCTGGGGGGTGGCGGTCCTGGGGGTGGTGGCGGTAGGTGTTGTGGCCCTGTTGGGGCTCCGAGCTGCATGATGAGTAGCTCCATTGCGTCGTTTGTTCTTCGGGTGTGGCTGTGTGCGGGGCTCCGTTGCCTACTGCAGGTAGTCGTCCGGCTTTACACCAGCAGGAGGCTGCTGCTACCGCGGCTTATCGCGTGGTTTTGACTCGCATCGCAGATCTGGCAGTTCGTTGTGAAAGTGGTGTTGTGGTGTTTTCGTGTGTTTTTGCACGGGAACGCCTACTCTGCATCTCATTAGGGTTAGTTGGTGGTGTCCTCCGTGGGGATAAGTTTTGGGGCAGTAGTCGCGGAAATACTGGCGATGTCTGCAGTTTGCACCCACTTGTGAATGGGGTGTTAAATCTATCTCCACTTTTGATGGGTTAAGGTGGAGATAAATCAGCGGTAGGTCCTTGTGAATATGCCCCAGAGTCCTTGTCCGTACATGTCTAATACCGACTCAAATAATTTTTCTCAATAACAGTCCAACAAACTATTTGTCTGGGATTGGCTAAAATTAAAGACTTGAATACTCCAGCTATTCCATCACTAGCCCTTTATGATAACTGGAAGGCTTATACGAATTAAACTGAAGATAACTAAATTGCATGATAAGAAATGGTACGTTTAATTCCTCTATGATAAATCCACCTGGGTGAGCTTTGTGGCCGATGGACACACATGTTTGTCATTCACGTTTCATGAATACCACTTCAGGGTTTACACTACATAGACCGGATCCATGCTACCTGGAGAACAGCCATTCCAATTCTGTCACCACTTATTCAGTTGGTAAATTATGTCAAAATGGTCAGAACATTCCACACTATCTTCTGTAAAACAACATCTTTTCTCTGGAGACATAAACCTTGCTGATTTCCTTTTGGGTCCAAAGTCCCCTCGTGCAAAGTGTTTTGTTGATGCTGCATATGATGAATTTTGGAAATTGTCACAAATGGAAGCTGCCGTACGCCTATGACAAATAGATCAGGACAATCTGGATAAAGTTCTTGCCATTGTTAATAATAGTATTAACACATTGTCATCTCATATTTATACTTCAGACAATATTGAATCTTCTGTTATTGATATTGTACAAAATGAAGTGTCTACTTTATATCATGGTCAACACCAACTCAGCTATGCAAATTGGGTGGACACTACAAACACTTAAAAATGGGTGAGTTCCCAGGGAGTACCTGAATGCAAGTGCGTTGTTTTTACCTTTCAATTTAACAAGTAAACAACAATTGATGGCCATGAAAGATGCTACGTATACCATGCTCCATATATAAAAACTTGAAAGACTACCATTTACGGTAGCCAAAATTCATTTTGCAGTCGGGTTAATACATGGGAATATCTTGTTGCCCATCGCTATGTTTCAGTTTACTGCCTGCATGAAACACTTTCCCATAGGTAGATATGAGCCCCTTGGGAGCAGTTACATACATGAGTTAGGGTCTTTACCATTTACATATCGCTGTCAATGAGCTGATAGAGAAGTTTTTCTTACAGGGGAAGAGTGTGATTCCACTGTCAGACATTCCCTTGTATGTCAACAGTGGAATGCAGGAAACACCATGGCGCTTGTAATGCTTCTGCCCCTAATTTGGCTTGTTTTATAAAAGGAACTTCTGTTCCCACTATTATTCCCACTCTCACATTGCTTTCCACTGGCAGTTATCTTGTCCTTAATAATCAGGACTGCTGTGGTCTGTATGCTGGGTTCTCATACATAGTGATTGTTTCCCAGCTCGTTACTTGTTACAACAGCGTCCTGTTTCCCCCCCACATGGGAGTGTAGATAGTTTGCTGTGGCCTTCCATTCCAACCCTGAAAACAGATTTCAATAAGCTAAGCAGACCTCAAAGTGCTCATTTTCAGAGGCACCGCCATGGGAATGTCAAAAAAGAGTCCACCAGACATGAGGAATCTGGCGGACAGGCCATACACAGGTTTGGCAGTGCAGGAGCAGACCGCCAGCATGGTGGTCCACTCCGGCTCTGCCAAATTCATAATCAGGACCTTAGCCTATAATACCCCTAGGGCGGGGCAGGGGAGGTGAACCCCTCTCCTGAAATTCCACCATCTTGGAATGTTTTAAAAACCTCCAATCAGGGCTAGGGTAGTGCCCTCTCCCATCGGAAGAGGTCACTAAATGGTGTAGACACCCTAAAGGAAAGTAGCCCATTGGCTACTACCAGTCATCCCTTTCAACACCCATAAATTTAGCATTTAGGTGGCTCCCTAAGACCTGAACCTCAGATTCATTGGACCAAAAAAGAAAAGGACAAAGAAGACCCGCTGCACAAGAACAAAGCCCTGCTGCAGAAAAAAAAAACACCAAACCCTGCCAGCTGCAAGAAGGACTCTACCATCACTCCTGCTGTGTAGTCCAGAAACCTGAACCAACTCCAAGAACCTCTGAGCACCTCCACGCTTTGAGAAATCACCATGAAGCTCCCTAGGAGTGAAGGAATTACTGCCCTGCACCCTGCAGGCACCGATCCCAAGAAGTCCAGTTTGTCGATGTGCTGCTTCCCGACAACCACAACATAGCACTGAAGCAAGAAAAGGTAGAACATCTCCAGAAGGTCATATCTTCCTCTCCACCAAGTTTGGAAGCACCAGGGACTACCAGAGCTGTGGCGTACCAATACCCGTGGTACTGGACCCCCAACAACAAACAGCAAGAAGATGAGTCAACACCAGACTACCAAAGCTCCAGAAGCAAGCACCCATCAAGGGTCATCGAGACACCCAAGACCCATTTCCTGAATGGCCCAGCTGTCCTGAGACCACCTCTCCAAGTTGCGTGCTCCTGACCACCTAAAGACTCACGAAGCCTGGCTGTCCTGTTAGCACTGCACCTGACACCACTGGCCCCGGCATTGACTAACCTGCTGTGCCCACATGAGCCCAAGGCCCCTGCGACCTCCTCCCTCCAAAGAGAACCATTGGACTTAACTTTAAGTCCTCCTGTGCAGTCTACTTTCAAGTGGCCCCCTTTATCTTTGCTCACCAGCTTCCAAGACCCTCAACGCTTTGCTCCCAACTGATCTGGGAAGTGCCCAAACTTCTCCTGCTGGAACTTTTGACTTGGTCCCAACATCGACCTAAACCTAGAAATTGACCTCCAAGAAAGCATTGCCTGAATTTCTGTGTATTTTTCTGCTTTTCTCTCATTAGTTTCTATGGTGTGTAATTGCGCATAAAAGTGATATATTTACCGAACTTTGAAAATTCGTAACTCTGAATGTACTTAACTTAGAACTGTGTTCTTGGTCATAAAAATTATATAAAAATGGATGTTATTTTTACAAATTGGTCTCAGATTTATTCATGAGTGTATGTCTCATTTATTGACTCTGCATGTACAACAATTGCTTAACACTACCCTCTGATAAGCCTAACTGCTCAACCACACTACTGCAAAAAAAAGTTAGTATTATCTACTTTTACCTCTTCCTGCCCATTGTGTACTTTATTTTAGTACACTGTACAGAGAGGTGGTTTCCTACACCCATTATTTGTTTCATATCTACGGACTTACAGACAAGTTTACGTCTAGCATCTTTGGTGGACAATATCTGCTGTTTCCCCATACTTGATCTCTGGCCCTTCATATACAGAATAAGATGGAGCATATTCCAGGAGGCAAAAATATGATATAGTCTATGAATGAACTACACCCCTTAACAATATATGTTGGGATGACTGAAGATATTGAATCAGAGACAGCACTCTCCCGATCATAAGCGAATAGTAATTCACACAGTTAACACCACCACGGGTCCATACCATCCTCGCCAAATTAGCTCATTCGTGGCTGGTGAAAAAGTGGCAGAGAGAAGGGTGGGCACAGAGCCCATCTTCGCATTGAAGTCACCGGTCAGTATTGGGTTAAATGGACCTCGTGAAGATGCATGCTTGAGGACTAGATTTTATGTCAGGGAGAATAAGCCATAAAGGCTCTGATTGAAGTCATTGTTATAGTAATTAACCATTTAATGCCACAGTTAAAGCCCCAGCTACGATCAAAGGCCTGCATGCATTCCCCTTCAGTCATAATTGCAGACATTTTGCAGCCAATGCCTACTTTCAACCAGGCAGCCAGACCTCGCTTTGCTTGACCTGCCATGGAAGGAGTTACGGGAAGATTAAAGCAGGTAAACCCATATATGCAAATGTCATCCTGTACCCATGTTTCCTCTAAGAAGACAATATCAAAGGATTTCATCAAGGTATGCCATTTTCAATATGTAATTTTGAGGATAGGTCAGCTTTACTCCAGCTTTACTCTAGCTGAGAAATTTAAGTTGACTGTTGTCAGGACTTGGAGAGGCAATCACCCAGCCAGCCAAGCTGTTTGTGGGTGTAGGGGGGCTGGAAACTGTAACATGACTACCCTTAGCACTGATGTCTTGTGGAGCACCAATCCAGAAAGACATAGTGGGACAGTTTGGCAAACTGTGGGAGAGCCCTGAGCTATCCTGTATTGCCAAAGGACGAGGGGTAGGCATTTTGTTAGGAAGAGTATTAGATGCTCATACGGGTCCTCTGCTATCTGAGTGCTTGGCAAAGTCACGCTTCCCCTCAAATTGTCAATCTTTATCCTCCATTTCAGAGAGGACCATCAACCTATTCCATTGCAGGGGTTGGTCTTTGTGTTGCGATCGACAGTGTGGTTGGGTTTTCTCATATGTTGTGGCTTTAGGAACGAAGGGCCCAATTACGATGTCAGTCCGAAAGGCTCCGAACAGCATTTGAATTTCCCTAAACCGTGTCGGAACCCATGTTTCCGACCAACTCAGAAACATTTCCGACCGACTGTCTGTCCGAATCGGTTCCGCCCTGCATTCAGAGACGTGGAGTCGGTCGAAGCTGAATCGTACAGGTCTATAGACAGCGTTTTCAACCGACGTATTACGATGTCGGATTTGGACAGCCTTTCCGGATCGGTCTGTCTGACAAGAAACAGCTGTCGGAATCTGACTTTGGGGGCCCGTAGCAGGCCCCCCTTCACCTGGAGGCCTCCGTTTGGGGCCCGTGGGGGTACCCATGCATCCTCTTTACAACCATGCACAGTGTGGCAGGCACCATGGGGTGCCTGCGACAGGGTTCAAGGTTTTCCGCAACCACCCATTTTTCAATGGGAGCATGTGTTGTCGGTCGGAACACATGCTCCCATTGAAGTAAATGGGAGTCTTAATGAACGCTGTTCAGAAACATCGTAATCGGTCCGTCTGAGTCTCCGAACCCGAGTCGGTCAGAATCGATTCCGAATAGGAGTCAGTCAGAATGTTTTCCGATCGACATCGTAATGAAGCCCTGAATATTTATAAAAATAACCCGGTGGCACGACAATTATTTTCCCTAGCTGTGCTGTGCGAATCTTGGCTTAGCACAGAACTTCTCCTGCTACTAAGGGCCTGCAAAAATATATTGTAGTGCAATTCCCTTGGGTTTGACCAGGTAGTGGCCTATTCCCCCAACTCTGCATACAAAAAGGATGTCTTCATGGAGATTGTGACCACTTCCAAGATTACTATAAATCCAATGTGTCACCTTATTTTTTAATTTGAGGGTTGACTCTGTCATCCCAGGTGACATACTTGGCACATTGGCCAATATAGCCACATAGAGGCAAGAAGCTGGGAGGAAGTTTATCATTGGCAGGGTTGCCATACAGGTGTAGTCCCTAGCCACAGCAAGGGAAGTAGTGGGTTTCAACAAGCTCTCATGATTGGGATGCCCCTTACTTTTATGCACAGGTGGGAGCCAAAGGGAGCAGACACACTCAGGCTTATTTACAAGCCCAGTGCGCTGCCGGAATGTCATTTTTTATTACGTTCCAGCAGTGCACTGGGATTACTGATATCTACGAGGTCACATAAAGCCACCCTGTATGGCTTTTCATAGCCTCATAGATATGGTGTGAGGCAACACAGCACAAGTTGCTGCATTGCCTCACACTGCAATGGGAAGGCGTGCCATGGGTGTTACGGTGGGTGTTCCCACGTAATACCCATGGCATTTGACACATTCCCAGATTTACAGCATGCTGTAAACCTAGGAATGCATCAAAAGCCTACGCCTCCCCGGGGAGGCACAACAAGGAGAAAAAACATTATTTCTCCTCATTTTGTTCCTCTTTCTATGTGTGCTGCATTCAGAAGCACACACAGAAAGAGGAAATCACCTCCATTGATTGTATTTGTGCCTGAAGGTGTCCCTTCTTGCACAAAAGCAATCATTCCTACAACGCTAACACCCTTGCACCCTGGTGCAAGAGTGCCTACGTTGGCCCAAGGAAGCCATTTGAGCGCAAGTGCAGTAAAAGAGGACCGGAATGTGCCATATCTCAGACATATGGTAAATTCCAGCCCTTTTCTTTTGAGGTAGTGTTGTATTCCTCTTAGGGTGTTCATAAACGGGCTTTCCAGTATCATGTCCTTATATAGGCACAATTCGCCCTGCCCTTATATAGGCATAAAATCCCAGCCCTTATTTAGGCATTAAACCATGCACTCCAAATACAGGCATGGTTTCTGACATCCGTCCACCCTAACGTCACAACGAGTTCATGAAGAACAGACCCTTAGGCTGCGGGAGTTTCCCTAGCCCAGGACTATTGATTTCTTCAAGGACTCATATATTATGCATGAACCATTATTCCTTAGGGGTTCATTCATGACGTCTTCCGCTGTCCGATCCACGTCAATGCTAACATTCTGAGGTACCTCTCAGGTATAAATATACCTTCCCTAGCCCTTGTAAACTAGAGGAGACCTCGACTTCAGAGGAGCCCGTTTCCTGGCCTGACGCACTGAGAAGACGCTGTCATCCCTGCACGCAGAGAGTCCAGCTTCCAGTGATCTGACTTCCCTTGCGGGGTGTTGGAGTTCGAGTCTGGCAAAGAGATTCCTACCTCTCTCATTCTTCAGGTATGGAGCTGACTAGAACCTAGAGGGACTCTTGGCATACTAGGCATACTAGGCTTAACATACTCTTAGTATACCATAGTAAGGAATACTTCACCTACTTCATACCTCTCCCTACACCTAGGTTAGGTTAGGTACATTGGGGTAGAACTAGATTAGAAACGCATCGTATGAGTACTCGCATTTTTAGTCTGTGTTATTTATGTAAAGGCATATGAACTAAAAGATAATGCTATTGCAGTATTATTTATTTCTACTGCTCACACTGTACATTATTTATCTCGCATACTGTCTTGTGATCGTAACAGCACATTTTACTTACACCAGAAACAAGACTGTTCAATAAATCTTTTATTGAAACGCCCGTCTGTTCTTTCTGTGTAACTTGGAGAAAACTAAGCATGCACGATTGAGCTGAGTGAAATTGTTATCTATTGTTTCCACGACTCTGGGACACGTTCTGATTCTAAAGGGAAACAAAGTGGTCATGTTTTGCGGCTGCCAGAAACTACTCCCTTCTTGTTATCCAAGGAGTTTCTAGTGGCCTCTGAGCTAGCTGGCACAAGTAATTAAGTTTAATATACTCGATAGGGATATACCGACCTCAGTCCTATGTCAAACCTATAGGATATATTATTCCAATGCGCAGAGCCTATTAGGGAAATAGGAGCTACACTACATGGCGCCCAACGGTTTGGTAAGGCGGTAATTCAACGTTAGATACTGAGTAACTCAGCCGTGCTTTTTCTCTCAGAGACCCCTACCCATATACTCCAAAAGACGTCTGGAGTGGGCAGGGTTAAGTATCCACCACGGCTACATAGGGGAAACACCCTATATATTAGCTGTTTGGTTTGCTCAACGTTGAAGGATACAGTGTTCCAAAATATTGTGCACCTTATCTTTGTTTCCTTGAAACTTGTTCTACATTTTTCAAAAAACAAAATGACTGAAGCCGGAAACGGTAAAGCTGTGGCTGATCCAGCCCAAGCAGCAGTTTTTAACATTACAGGTTTAAATGAAACCGAGGAGGGTGTTATAGACATCGCTCCAAACTTAAGAAGAGCCATCACTCTAAAACTTATAAAACATGGCCTACCACCAAGAGGCGGTAGAGCAGTTTTCGTGATAGAGGCACATGAATCCTTTCAGACAGAGGTATTCTATTCATGGGTAATATTTCCTGAATCCAATCCAGTAACACACATGTTTCACTTCTACAAAGAAGATGATCCACCAGAGGAATACATTCCTTTCGAGGATATTGAAATTCCATTAACATACCAGGAGCATCAGCTCTGGTTTAAAGGCGCCCTAAAACATCACAAAAACATTACTAGGCTCGGTCCACTAGGTAGACCAGGAGCAACATGGCCGATTCTAGCCGGCTACACACCTCATCCTGACATTGAAGAGATGTCAGACGAGGATTTACTTACTCAACTCACAGAGTTAATAAAAATCTACAGACAATTGGTCCAATATGTCATGCGGACTTTTACAGTCCAGCAACCATTAACAATTCCAAATCCAACTCCCCAACAGGGGAATACACTAAAAATTACACCACAGACTCTATACGCAGTCATGGGTAAAATGCCCACAAAACGTAAGCAAATTCCATTCTGGATAGCTCAAAAAATTACTCAAATCGAAGCAGTATTTCCAAATACTAGCCCGTATGAGAAACACAGAATCCTAACAATCAGTTTACCGATGGGGATCACACCACAACTGGAAGACTGCACCACTTGGGGCTCAGTCTTTGCTGTCATCTATACTAAAACACATGGCATTCCGTCAATTGCGGTAATACCTGATGTCCTGAAACAAATTCAAAACGAATACGGGGCAGAGCCTGCTCTAAATTTAGGTATGAAGTTACTGAAAAATTTCGACCAGGTCTCAACAATAATATTATCTAATATTAAAGGGAGGCAGCAGCAGTGGCGATCCGCCAAAAATTAAGGGAATTCGATGTTACAGAACATCAAACTGAGCTACCCAGAATAATTGAACAATCTTATGCAGAATTAGGCAGAGATAGTTTGGGTGGAAGACCTGTGAAGCCGAAGCTATCTGAAAGTCCTGAGAAGGACTCTATTAAACAAACTCCTACATCTTCTAAAAAGAAGTGGGAGACTAATAAACAAAATTCAAATGAGAAACGTTCTCAATCCCGAGGTAGGTCTCCTCAAAAGGAGCCCTCTGAAAGGAGGTATAACCTCAGGAATAGGGATAATTTGAGAAAGCCTGACAGGTATCAAGATACTGATACACGTTCCTCTCGTCCCTTTCAGATCTCATCACAGACTTCGGAAAGAAGAGGACGATCGGAACATAGAGAAGAACGCGTGAAATCCAAAGAAGAAAAACACGCTCCAAAAAACAAAACAAAACCTCAATTCTCCAAAAGAAAGTAGCAGGTCTGAAGATCAGACATGCCGAGAATACTGAGAAAACAACTCAAGAACGGAGAATGGGCTCAGACAATGCTGGACAGTGCAGCAGAAGTCACAATAGCTCACCAGAACCTGAAGGAACTTCTGGAGATAGTGGACTTGAATGAGTACATTAAAGTAGAGACTGTAGACACCAGGGTTAGTACTCCACAAAAGTTATATGAAATAACTCTCCGGATGGAGGGAGACAAACCTAGACAGGTGAAAGCACTTTTTTGGGAAAGACTATCAAGGGGCTATGACATACTTCTAGCAGAAAAGGACTGGCCACCACAATTTGTCAGGGAGTGCCCACATGGCGAGGACATTATTATGCCTGCCTTCTCCAACCATATTCCAATTCATCTAAAATATACATATGCAAGGAAATGGGCAGTGGCCCAGGCCCCAGCATTATATAAAAATCATGTAGGATGGGATGATGACTCCCTCACCATAAAATATATCTGAAACATGAACCAACTGCACAACGGCAGTACCCAATAAAGCAAGAAGCTAAAAAACAGGTCAGGGAGATCTTAGATCAACTTGAATATCAAGGGGTGATTGAAACATGCACCTCCTCAATGAACAATCCTTTGTTTCCTGTCTCCAAACCAGACAATACATATCGTCTAGTTTTGGACTACAGACACCTAAACACTTGTTCTAAAACTTTTGCAGTGCAAAATGCACATAGCACAGCATTAATGAATAACATTGTGCGTAAAAAATATAAAACAACATTAGACATCTCAAATGGTTTCTTTTGTCAAAACATAGCACCTGAAAGCAGGTACTTAACAGCATTCTCCATAATGGGGACACAGCGTCACTTTTGTCGACTCCCACAAGGGTTCAAGAACAGCCCAGGTTTATTCTCAGCGAGGGTAACGGAGTTACTACAAATTTATGACAATGAGGCATTGTCCTATGTCGATGGCATTTATCTGACAGACGATGACCTGGAAAAACACTTGAACAGGATAAGCACCATTATACTGGGCTTCGCCTCTGAGGGCTACCAATTCAACTTTAAAAAGTCCAGAATTGCCCATCTCAATGTCCTATTTCTAGGATATGAGCTTTCAAGTGAAGGCAAGAGCTTGGCAGCTAACTTTCTAGAGAAATGTGCGCTGCTCCAACCTCCAAAAACGCTAAAAAACTTACAATACATCCTGGGTTTCCTAAATTTTGGAAGAACATACATTCTAAATTACGCAGAAAGGGTTAAACCTCTCTACGCATTAATTAAACCTGATTTTTCAATCAGAAACTGGACACAGGAACACACAGAAATCTTGCGTTCACTCCAGGCTAACATGTTAGCAACAAATCACTTACAAACACGCGTAAGTCAACGCAATTTGGTGATCCGAATAATTTCGGGTCAATGCGGATTCACCTACTTAACCTTCAATGAGGGTGAGAAAATACCAATCGCATACAAATCTCATTTGTACACACAAGCGGAAATGCGCTTCAGTTCAACTGAAAAAATTCTGACAGCAGTTCAAACCGCTGTAGCAAAAGAAAGAGCCTTAGCCCAAGGGAAACGCATTATTGTCGTAACCCCAGTACCAGCTTTAGAAGCGGTCACAAAAGCAAGCATTCCAAATGCTAAAGCATTACATCCAAGATGGATACAATGGGTTAATTCTCTTGCTGCAACAGATGTTGAATATGTTTTTGATCCAGATTTAAAAACACAAGCATTCCTGCAATATGAACAAGAATGTCCTCTTCCTACTGAAATTCTGCCTCTCGATCAGTACGAATTCATAATTTACACTGACGGATCCGCACAACCCGCAATAGGGAGTAAGCAAGCTTACAGTGCAGCGTGTGCAATCGTTAAAGGTCGCATGCGAAATGGCATCTTCAGACCTATGGTCACAAAAACTCAGTCTCTAGGAGATTGTACAGCTCAGCGAGCTGAACTACAAGCATTCAAACTGGCACTTGAAAGTACAGATCTAGAATTCCCCACACTAATAGTGTGCGATTCCTTTTACTGTGTTCAGTCGTATAATGAATATATACAAAACTGGCTTGAAAATGGTTTCAAAGATGCGAAAGGTGGCACAATAAAGCACAAAACGCTTTGGGAACAAGCAGTTCAGTTGAAAAACGAACTACCAAAGGCTCATGTGATCCACACACTGAGTCATCAATGTGATGGCGTTCACGTTGCAGGGAATTCATTGGCTGATGAAGCCGCAAAGGGGGCTGTGCAGATGGCTTCCGTAGCTGCGATCACTCGTTCAAAAACAAAAATAGACGGTGAGATAATGTTGGCTGTCAATGCTTCAAGCAAAGGCAGCAGTGCAGCGTTACCAAAAAAGTTTCCACTCAAGTACTCTTATGTAATTGATGTGAACAACGTTCCTTTTGCTCGAATCCCTGGAGTGGGGGATAGGGTAATTCCAAACATGGAACGTAGAGCAGCCTTGATTTATGAAACACATTTGGGGGAGGGTCTGTCACATCAAGGGATCTCTAAAACAATTTTAACGTTAAAAGAGATGTACTGGTGGCCTGGAATGAATACAGAAATTCACATATTCATCAACAACTGCTTAGACTGTAAATTACAGCGAGAGAGCCACCAGACACCATGCTGCGAATGCGGTAACCCAGTACAGACACCATTGTTAGACAGCATTAGACTATCTACGCGCCTGCGTCCTACTGGACAAAGGCATTCCCACAAATAATGAATCTAGGTTCCTATGGATATGGCCTCAGCGCTCGGCTGACGCTCGAACTGTTATAAAAGGTTGCGAGTCTTTATCGGCACATACGCAATAGGCACACTACATTCTGACCAGGGTCCTGCGTTTAGCTCTTGGGCTTACAAAGAAGCCGTGGCCAGTCTGGGCGTTGCATTGCGGTACTCCTCTCCATTCCATCCTGAGGGAAATTCGGTTGTGGAAAGGAAAAACCGGGACATAAAGCAGTCTATAACAGCTAGGGTATTAGGTTCGGGTGATGGGTGGGTCAAACACCTTAATGGGGTCCAACGCTCATTGAACAATCTGCCAAGAAGTTCTCTAGGGGGGGGTCACCCCATATGAGGTCCTATTTGGGACAAGAATGTGGGTACCAGACCTTGAACACGTAGGCACAGTGGTGGAAAATAAACCGTTTGATATCAAAGATCGTTTGGCTGTTTTACAGGATCTGAATGAGTTAAGAACGAAACAAAGCAACGTATTCCTACAGCCAACCACCACTGGGGAAAAATCGGCGGTCCCAGCAAGGCCTGTCTGGATTCCAAAAGTTGGGGATCTAGTCAGAGAAAAATTGCGGACAAGAAGGAATTTGGACCTTCTTACAGACAACCAGTACCTGTCCTAGCAGTTCAAGGAACAAGAACAGTACTTCTGCCGCCCCTTGCTGGAAGAAAGGAGAAAAGATTTGTGTCCATCGACCTGATCAAACCACAGTATGTGGCCAATACTAAATAGTAGGCCTCGTGGACTCCGACCTAGTAGCAGACGCACTCCTCTCGCTACTATCCAAGAGGTTCAGACTGAAAGACTGATAACAATCGAGAATTCAGCTGTAACAGATGGAGGACTAAGCAACAACGCTATGGAACTCATCCCTCTTGAACACCAAGCAACAGTTCGTCCAAATACACCTGTCTACACCAATGTAGCAAGTGATGAACTGGTTCCAGTGATTTCTACAAATCCTGATGCAATTCCAACAATTGATAGAACTGCTTCTGGCTATTTCATTAACTTTGATACGTTCTCAGAAGATCCGAGTGAACCTGAAACGACGCCAGCATCATTCAAATTCAAGCAGCAAGTACAAGACTTTCTTCACTTTCTGAAAAAGACTTATTTGGTTTCTCCATGGATTGAACTCTGGATTATATCTGTATTTTTTGTTTTTCTGCTCTGGCTAGCTTTGGTTACAACTGTGAGCGTGCTTATAAGTGGCAGATACATCCATGTGAATACTGAAGGAAAAGGCGTGAACGTACTTTTGAAACCTCATAAATCCTCCCATCGTGAAGCAAGAGACTTGTCATCAGTGAACATCACAGCTGTTCCTATACAGGATGGCATAGTGTGGGACAAACAGATTTTGACATCTTCAGCCCGACGGAACAATTGAACATTCCACATTTGTTTAAAATTTCACTAAGTGATCTAATTTCGTCCAGTACCTATTCTGATGATTGGGACTTTGAGACTGATAACGACATAATGTATGACCTAGAAAAATCTGCTGCATTTTCTAAAAATGAATATTTAGAGGGTTCATCAGACTATGAACAACTGTATTGTTATAACCACTATGGTCATCATTATTTGCATAAATCTGCATATCCAAGAAATGTGTTTATGTTTAACCAATGGGAACATTGTCCTACACCACTAAAGGTAGTTCAAAAACATTTGCTAGTAAATTTCCATATTTTTCAGGTTACAATACATCTAATCCAGAAATGTTTTACTATAAAAATGTAAACAAGACAGGACTGAAAATTATGTTAACAAATACAAAACAGATTTATTCTGCATTATTTAATGCCCAACTGTCTAGACAGGGTTTCGACTTTTGGAAAGACACAATAGACACAAAAACTGTCTGGGGTACTAAAGATTGGCAAGTGCAGGGGATAAAAGCTTTATTTAGAGCCTGTATCATCCCTGAACAAATAATGTTTTTGAATGAAACCATCCAACAAACATCTTGTCTTGGATTAGCCAAGATCAAGGAGATGAACACACCTTCTGTACCAGCACCTGCAAGTGATGACGATACACAGGCAGTGGTGACAGTTGACAATATACTACAACTCAACAGATCTAATCCTGATTGGAAAAAATGGTTGATCTGGCCCACAGACACGAATAACTGTCAGGAAAGATTCCTGAATAAAACTCAGGGCTTTACTATTAATAGGCCAGACCCAAGATACGTCCAAAGACAACATCCGGGGGTAGTAACAACATACAGTGTAGGAAAATTATGCCTCGATTGGCTGCATAAATCTACACTACAGGATGTGAAACAACACTTAACCTTACTTAAAAAGGACGCAGACCTTAGGGAATTCTTGCTTGGACCAAGAAAACCGCATCAAAAACGTTTCATATATGCCGGCATTTATGCTGCCTATAATGAAGCATGGAAAGTATCACAGATGGAGGCCGCAACGAATACGTGAACTTGATCGTATTAATTTTGAGAAAACACTCTCTGTGGTCGACAAATGGTTAACAAGTTTGTCCTCCAGAATATATTCATTGGATGGCATTGTATCCTCTGCTATCGACATACTAGAACAAGATTTGGCGATGTTACAACAAGGCCAGTCTCAATTACGTTCTATTGTGTTATTAAGCTGGACGCTGCAATCTTTGCGAGCGGGCTATGTGCCTTGGCGTTTTATCAACACAACGGCTCTGTTTGCAGAATACAATCTAACTGATAAACAGATCGAACTGGCACAAAGAGGAGCAAGGTATACAGTGCTGAGCATTGAAAAACTGGAAAAGTTACCATTCACAGTGGCAGAAAAACCAGCTACAGAATGGCTCATTCATGGCAAAATCACATTACCTGTGACTACTTTTCAGTTTCAGTATTGCCTCAGACAAATGCAAGCAGGCAAATATGAAAGGTTGGGTAAGGAATACATTAAGACATCTTGGGATTTACCGTATACATATAGATGTTGGAGTGGGGATCGTGAAGTGTTTTTGAGCGGTACACACTGTAAACATGCACTGAGCGGTTCACATATATGTCAGGACATTTCTTTACACGGGGCTTGTAATGGTTCTGTGGCAAATTTGTCTTGCCATCAGCAGGGTACACCAGCTGCTGTGATTAATCCAACGTTTGGACAACTTTCTAAGGGAGTTACCTCATGTTGAATGATCAGAGTTGCTGCGGCATGCTGCCAGGCATCCCATATCTAGTAACGGTCAACTCCAGGGTCACTTGCTGTATGCAAGTATTGTTTGCCCCAATAGACACAGTCAGGGAGTCGCCTCTATGGCCTTCGCTGAATGTCTCTTTTATAAGATTTGATACTTTAATCAGAATGAAAGCCATGCTTTTACAGCAAACAGTGCCTTTGACCTTGGCCAAAGAAACCTATGATCTACAAGTAGCAAGGACTTCGGCTGAGATACAGACTTTAATACGTACAAACTGCCCTATACATTTTGTAGAAATGATAGGACGTATCTTCAATATGTCTGATAGAACCGGAATTGTACATGTATTTAAGAGCATCTGCTCCGGTCTGTTAGCACCTTTCCAGGCAATACTCGGAATCATCCCGAACTTTGCACATTCGGTGTTTGGTGGCATACCATTAATTCTAGCACTTGTTGCCGGAATTCTATTTCTCTTCCTGCTATTGCGCTATGGCCAGCCTATTCGCAGACATCACTCCGAGCGAAATGGAGAAAGCTCTCCTTGAACGAAAGTGCCGTGAGCGAATAGTACAGCTTTTGGGCATGACTCGTCTACGGGAACTTAATACCACGTGGTTCCTGTCATTCAGACCAATCTGGCAAGATTGCGTCTTACCTGTTCTACGATGCCTGCTATGCGGTGAAGAATGCGTGTTGGACACCTGTCTAACATTTCCATCAGCTACGCCAATGGATGTCGATACTCTGCTGGTCCCGATAACGGCCCATGCTCTGTGTTGTCCCCAGAGGCTACCAATCCTGATGTCAGCATTCATTGAGATCTCACAGACGCTTCCGGCTCCTGCTGAGGTACGAGAAAGATCTACAGTCACACAGGTAACAACGGACGGGAACATTGCTGCGGCAACCTATGCTGGAAGCGATGCTTCTCATCTCTGTGCAATTAATCTACTACACGAGGTGTTCCAATTGACACCAACTACAGTGGATGATGTTTTGTCTATAGAAATAGATGATCTCATGTTTACACCAGACCCGTAAACTGACTCTGATTCAGCATACAGTGTTCCAGAGATGTAGTAACAATTTGGCCTTCATTTTTAAAAAAAACTTGGAACTCTACCAAAATTGAACTTTTTCCCATTTTTCGAACGAAAATGGCACTACAATCTGCTTAAAGTAGAACTAGCCTTATAATACAGACTTCACGGTACTTCCACGGACACTTAGTCATCTTGTGTGTCTAAAACAGGTCATTAATTTTCATGACATGAAATGACTTTGATTTTTGAACAACTTATCGATCATTTTCTGTCACATTTAAATATTACTACTTATTTCATTCCAATTGCATTTATTTTCTAACTTTATGCCTGAAATGAAAAGCATTTGCTTCAGATGTACAGTACCTTTTGCATTTTTTACTATGTTTTTTAATGCTTTTAAGAAATATTTTTAAATATGCGGTACTCGATTTAATGTATAGCATTTTAAATGTTTAACATTTTAGTATTATCGTACACACGAAAGTGGAGTGGGTGTTGTATTCCTCTTAGGGTGTCCATAAACGGGCTTTCCAGTATCATGTCCTTATATAGGCACAATTCGCCCTGCCCTTATATAGGCATAAAATCCCAGCCCTTATTTAGGCATTAAACCGTGCACTCCAAATACAGGCATGGTTTCTGACATCCGTCCACCCTAACGTCACAACGAGTTCATGAAGAACAGACCCTTAGGCTGCGGGAGTTTCCCTAGCCCAGGACTATTGATTTCTTCAAGGACTCATATAATATGCATGAACCATTATTCCTTAGGGGTTCATTCATGACGTCTTCCGCTGTCCGATCCACGTCAATGCTAACATGCTGAGGTACCTCTCAGGTATAAATATACCTTCCCTAGCCCTTGTAAACTAGAGGAGACCTCGACTTCAGAGGAGCCCGTTTCCCGGCCTGACGCACTGAGAAGACGCTGTCATCCCTGCACGCAGAGTCCAGCTTCCAGTGATCTGACTTCACTTGCGGGGTGTTGGAGTTCGAGTCTGGCAAAGAGATTCCTACCTCTCTCATTCTTCAGGTATGGAGCTGACTAGAACCTAGAGGGACTCTTGGCATACTAGGCATACTAGGCTTAACATACTCTTAGTATACCATAGTAAGGAATACTTCACCTACTTCATACCTCTCCCTACACCTAGGTTAGGTTAGGTACATTGGGGTAGAACTAGATTAGAAACGCATCGTATGAGTACTCGCATTTTTAGTCTGTGTTATTTATGTAAAGGCATATGAACTAAAAGATAATGCTATTGCAGTATTATTTATTTCTACTGCTCACACTGTACATTATTTATCTCGCATACTGTCTTGTGATCGTAACAGCACATTTTACTTACACCAGAAACAAGACTGTTCAATAAATCTTTTATTGAAACGCCCGTCTGTTCTTTCTGTGTAACTTGGAGAAAACTAAGCATGCACGATTGAGCTGAGTGAAATAGTTATCTATTGTTTCCACGACTCTGGGACACGTTCTGATTCTAAAGGGAAACAAAGTGGTCATGTTTTGCGGCTGCCAGAAACTACTCCCTTCTTGTTATCCAAGGAGTTTCTAGTGGCCTCTGAGCTAGCTGGCACAAGTAATTAAGTTTAATATACTCGATAGGGACTTACCGACCTCAGTCCTATGTCAAACCTATAGGATATATTATTCCAATGCGCAGAGCCTATTAGGGAAATAGGAGCTACACTACAGTAGGTCAGCACAGCAGAAAGGTTTGCTGCACTGCACTTCGCCAAAATATAGTGAATGAGGCCCTCAGCTTTCTTTTTTCCCCCTTTCGTGTGTTTCACCAGAGCTGGTCCGTCTAGAAATCCCAGCAGAAGTAGCTTGGTTTGCTGATCTTATGCATGTGATAGACTCTTCCTTAGATGTGTCAGATAAACAAACCTCACCGTGCTTATCAATTATACCTAGGCGATCCTCAATGGCGGCTAGGTGATCTTACAGGGGCGAAGTTTGAGCTCAAGTAGCTCACTCAGCGGCCCACTTATGTTATCCCAGGCAGTTGTATCAGGTTTCAGGGAGCTGGTTACCCCGCTCTTTTGTTTTACACTTGTCAGAGGAGTTTAAAAATGTCCTGCCTTAGGTGTGATACCCCCTTTCTACGTTTGGCTGTAGGGCCGGAATCAGGGGACAACATATCCAGGGTTGCACTGATTTGGGATCCCTCTCCACATGTGCTATCACCACAACCTGCTACGTCCTCATTGCCTACAGTAGAGATGAAGGCATTAGTATGTTCATCCACCAGGCTGTCAATATGAACATCCACAGAGGGGGGAAGGGGTGAGAGTGGAGAGTGCAAGGGAACCAGATCATCTGCTGAGAGGTAGGTAGAGTCTTCTTTAAGCCAATTGAATGTCCTTGGAGATAACATCAAAAGCCAATACCAAAAAGCTGTCAATAGTGGTGCGAGTAAGTACTTGAGAGGCGCCCAGGACCACTGGGGGAGCTTTCTGTGCCACAGGTGTCTTCCAGTGCTTTTGAGCGAGATCAGGCCCCTCCTACAGGACAGAGGGAAGCTGGGTTTCTAAAGTCAGTGTAGGCATGACAGACTGCCCAGGATCAAACAACTGTGCATCCTGTGCAGCGGATAACATCCAGCAACTGTAGCACCATCTGGCCCCTCTTAGAGCACAGTGGGAAGCTGGGGGTTAAGTCCCACCACAGCAGGGTCATGAAAGTCAGTGCAGACAGGACAGACTGCCCAGGATAAAAAAGAAATGTGTGTCCCACACTGCGGCTGTCTTTTAGAACTTTTAGCACAATCAGGACCCTACTACAGCACAGGCGGAGGCTGGGGGATGAAGTCCCACCCCAGCAGGGCCACGAAAGTCAGTGCAGACAGGACAGACTGCCCAGGGTCAAACAAATGTCTGTCCTGCCCCGCTAGTGTCTTCCTGTGCTTTATCATGATCAGGCTCCTCTTACAGCACAGGAGGAAGCTGGGGAACAAAGTCCCACCCCAGGAGGGGCACGAACGTCAGTGCGGGCACAGGACAAACTGCCCAGGATCAAACAAATACACGTCCCTAGAGTTGTTATCAATTTCTTAAACCGTTGGTATCCCTGAAAAGAATTGTAGCATGATCAGCTTATGCACTTTGGATGAAGTGCAGTATGGTTGGTTAACATCTCCAGGATGCTGCTCATTTTGGTACATTAGTGCCCCTATCAGCAATGTTTTGTGGTGTGTTAGATTTCTTAAAGAGCTGTGAGCTTCCCTAGAGTGTGTGTCCACACGATGTCATCCAGTGAGGTTGTTTCTGTCCCTAGGGTGCCCTACAACAGAGAGGATTTGTGCCTCAGGGATGTTACACAATGCCCATGGTGTGCTCTAAGGTAGACAAAGTGAAAAGTGGTGAATTAGCATCCGTACAAGGCCATATTCTGGGCTAGTAGACAGAGATTGCCATTCAGGGTCTTCATTTTGAATTTAATTATGGAGGATTAATGTTTCATGCATCAACCCCACAATAAACTGCAGAGTGGGAGTTGGTGTTTATGGAATGTGTGGAATGTGATGTGGCCACTGAGGTGGTGGCTCAGTGAAAGCGCTCTGGTTCTGGGGGACTCGGAGGCCATTTTTTCCTACTGCAGTGATGGTCTTTTGATGATTATCCAAGGCTGGAGATGTACTGGCAGGGCGCACCCCAGTAAAGACCTCGCTGACACTAATAGAACCGTGTGATTGGTACAGATCTCAGCAATTTCCTTCCCTCTCCCACCCTGCCCGGAGCCAGAGAACACACAGATCTCCTCACAGCATACATCACCCTCGGTTCGGCGGCCTGGATCGAGTGCCAGTCAGAGATCCTGTGAGACCTGGAGAGCCAAGTGAGAGGGTGGGGCACTCACCCTGCTAAGGCTGTGGAAAATGACTGACATCGACCTGTGTGGATAAGCGGCCTCCCCGTCTCTCCTGCATAGTACGTGGAGTCCTGCGGGATTGAGAAGCCTGGTGGATTTACTCCTTTTACTCTTCTAATGCACCTGACCGACCCCTGACTGCCACTGGTGATGATTATATGGTAGTGGCCTTCTGGGGACTGGGCCTAAGAGGATGTAGCTAATTTTTGACATGCATTGGAACTAGGGAGCATCCCCCTGTTGTCAGTTGCCCCTGAATGCCCTCTGGATACCAAAGCCTTGATCTCCAACACCAGTGTTACCCGGGCCCGACCAGTGGAGCTTCAGCCTATGACATGGTCAGATTGTCACTGTTTTATTGGTCCCCAGTGGATTAATCCCTGCTTCAAGGTTTGTGATGTGATTGTCCTTCTGTGCCCAGCTATACTTGACCTGCCTCCAGGAAGGGGCCCTCTCACAATTTGCATGCCCTCTGACAATTGGCACCCATCTTGCCATTACTCGCTACACCGGTGATCTGGATCCACTATGGCTGCATGGGGCTAGTGCCTGGGGACCTAATCGGAATAGAGCTCTTCTGCATTGAGTGCCCTACTCTCACTAGTGCACGCTGTGGACAACACCGTACAAGTATATCCGCCTGGGCTTTTGTAAACTCTTACTCATACATTCCATTTCGGACTCTAAGGTTACCAGACAATGTCCCTTGCAAAAGCCCTATCTGGACTTGGAGGACAGCGCCTGAAGGGACAATATCCGACTATATGGAGTTCAGATGGGCATGGATGGTGATGATATGCTTAGATTCCCTTGCTCTATCCTACCTACCCTGACATGCTCGTCCTTTGCAGAACCCCTTGGAGAACCAGCTGGTGCACTGAATGAGGGCCAGCTCGGCATGCTCTTCCAATATTCCTAGAGCAAGCATAGTATGCCGCTTATGCCATCAGGACACCAGGGCCATCCTACAGGTGGCCTAAAAGAATGGGGGGAAGTTTCGATAAGACATTATCCACCTCACTGCAGATTTTTCGCATGAGTCAGCGGTCAAACGGGAAAAACTGCTTCCAATTCGCCCATGCCTGCATGATGCAGGGATCATATTCGGCCTCCTGGACCCTGCCATGTTAAAGTTAATTGGGACATTGCAAAGCCATATTACGGAGTATGAT
The DNA here is from genome assembly GCA_963921515.1 of Calotriton arnoldi. Lineage (NCBI taxonomy): Eukaryota > Metazoa > Chordata > Amphibia > Caudata > Salamandridae > Calotriton > Calotriton arnoldi. Next base: position 1,455,188 of record CAWUFW010004026.1, read on the forward strand.
GACCCAGACCGGTTAGCGGCCTACTATGACTCTCTGAATGACTCTTCATCTGAAATGTCCAACGAGAAGGCAGAGGTGAGTACTGGGTCCATAAGGGCCTCTAGCCCGAAACGTGCTCATCACCAAGGCAAGCCTTGTTCTACCCAACGCCACCTGGGTCTGGACCGAGTGTTTGATGTCCTGAACCTAGAGAGGGATACATTTAAATCCTCCTTGAAAGACCAACCTGCAGTTGCACTTGAAGCCTCAACCGACCACTGTTAAGGACTTTGAAACGGATGGCCCTTGATGCAATCTGTTCCTCTTACCTGACATGTTTAACGTGGTTCTTACTACTGTCACGTTTACTGGGGGTCTACTCAATTTATGTCTGTTTTTCTTCATTGTTATGCTTTTTGTTGATTTTTTGCATTATTGTTATTTGCTGTGCTCATTTGAGGCCTCCCACAATGATCGCCTGCAACTGGGAGGAGGGACCACCTAGCATTGGCGGAGAAGGCTGGGTTCGGGGCACCTTTCTTCCACCTGTAGCTCAGGAATTAGCTGGAGGGAGCACTCTACAACCATTCACCCCCTCCCTACCCTTTTCATATGCACCTAAGTGACTGATCACATACTCCCAATCCAAGGCAATATAGGGGCCAATGAGATCCCTCAGCTGCTGAGGTAAGGTATAGTTCCACAGATCACAGTTCCCTAGGTATTATCTCTTTTTCTTGCACATTAGCCATGGTCATATATACTTCACCGCTCCATCCACTCACATCCCTGACACTACCTTTCTCACACTCAATTAACAGATACTAGACATGACACCTTAGGGCGAGCATTTCTGTACATATCCACTCTTAGACTGAGACATCTACTTCAGCTTCATAGCATATGCAGGAACTCTTTTTGTTCCCTAGCAATGCCTTCTCCACCACTCACAAGTCAACCACTTCATATCATGTTTAAGAATGTTAATGGCTTATCCAGCTTTGTAAAATGCAAAAAGATCCTTAACTGCTTCTGCCACCATGAAACAGATGCAGCATTTCTACAGGAATAACACTTACCCACACGTAAGGTGGATACATTGGATAGGGACTAGGTGGGATGAGAGGTGGGGAGCAGTCCAACAACAGACCTAGATTCTGGGTCCCTTGGCCATCTGGCCCCTTCCCAACCATATAAAAAATGTGGTGTTACCATCTTGATTCACAAGTCACTTGCCTCCTACATATCCTGCTGAAGATCTGGACAGACCCTGAGGGCAGGTACTCCTTTGCGAAACTGAAACTTGGGTCCCCTGCTGTTATTCTGGGATTACAATATACACCTGTAGGAAGCAAGATTGCCTATTTCTGTTGACTGAATAGACTCATTATGGAATTTGGTACGGCTAAGCTGATAGCACAGGGTGACTGGAATGTTTAGTCTAACACTGCCCTAGACTGGACTGACCCAACTGACCATCAAAATGCTTTGTTCAGGGCACAGCTTACAGACTTGTTGACTGACCATGGCCTGGAGGCTGTTTGGCACCCAAACACCCCTCTGAAAAGGACAATACTTACAGTTTGACCATCTACAACACCTCCTTTCAACATGACTATTTCATACTGAGCCACTCACTCCTTCCCCTCCCATTGCACTCAGCCATCATGCCACATTACCTTTTGGACTACAGTCCAGTATAACTGGATGTGACATTAGGGACTAGATGGCCAACGACCAGAAGACAAGGAAATGCTGAAAGCACATGTCAGAGACTAACGTATCGAAAACGAACACTCAATCATCTCATAACAAGTGCTTTGGGCAGCCAGGAAACTCACCTGGATGAGCTTCTTAATGAGAGACAGTGGATTAGCAAAGTGCTGTCACACCACCAGGAGGAAACATTCGGAGACTATAGTGTCCACCCTTACAGTGGAATTCAATAAGGCCCCTACATTCACTAACTGCCGCACACTGGAAGCCGCCAAATTGGAATATAACCCACTTTACACTTCCACTGAGGAAAAGGCACTCATGAAGCTCATTTGGAGACACTGTGAGTAGGGCGAAAAAGCTGATTGACTCTTAGACTTCCAGCTTTGTCAACGGGAGACTCAACTCTCTATACCAGCTATTTGTAACCCTATGGGCTGTCTTATCACACACCCAACTGATATCACAGAGCCATTTGCCTCTCTCTACAAACAATTCTACAACTCTTACAGCAGTGACCCCACACCAGTAGACAAACAGTTCATGGCTTCCATTTGTCTCCGATTGTTGTTGGATGAAGGAAGGGCTTTGTTGACAGGGGACATCTCCCTTGAAGAAATTGAGGATCCCATAGCCACCCTGCCAACATGCATATCGCTAGGTGAAAATGGCTTCCCGGGGAATAATACAAGTTCGACAAACCTCAACCAGCACAAATGGTACACCAAAACCTTCAAAATGCATCCACGTCTGGAAGCCTGGGTCCACTTTCTAATAACGGTATCATTACAATCCTCCCTAATGATGGGAAAGATCCTCTTGAATTTGGGTTCTATCAACTCATCTCCCTACTAAACATGGATATGAAGATCTTGGCCAAGATTCTTGCCAACAGGCTCCGGAAGGCGATACCCTCCCAGATCCATGCATCCCAGGTGGGCTTTGTGCCCAGGCATTACTTCTGAAACCACACGCATACTTTGGGCCTCCTTCTTTGAGAGTCAAAAAATGCAGATGACGAATGGGTGGTGCTGTCCCTGGACTCAGAGAAAGCGTTTGACCACATTGACTGTCCCTATTTGTTCACAGTCATGAAATTCTTTGGTGTCAGTCGAGATTTAACAATAAAGTTAAATGGCTCTAAAAAAAGACAATGGCACAAATTATCCTTGGGGGCCTCCTATCCTGTATAATTCAAATTAGGCGGGGTACACACCAGGACTGCCCGCTATCCCTCTTACTGTGCCTCTTGGCCCTTGAGCCGTTGGCCATTGCCATCAGAACATTTCCTCTCAAAAGGGGCGGTGGGGCCCATATACTCATTCCTGTATGCGCACAACATTTTACTAACAATCTTCCACCCACGGTCATCCATCCTCGCTCTGATGAACCTGCTAAATTATTTCTCAAACGTTTTCAGATACCTAGTGAATTGTGGGAAATGTGAGGCAATGCAAATGTCCATAGGCACAATCCAAGCCTGTGTACAGGGAGTAGGAGGGAAATAGATACCTAAAGGCATGAAATACCTAGGCATATTTCTATCCAGACGGCTGCAACACCTGGCAAAGGATAACCTGTCCCCTTTACCGGCTTCTGCCCACTTGGACTTTGCAAACTGGGCCCCTCTTTACTTATCCCTGTGGGGCCACATGCAGGCCTTGAAAAAGGTAACAGACCCATGGTTCAACTATAAGTTAGAGATGCTACCAATTTGCATCCCACGCTTACTCTTGACCTCCATCAACTTGGTGATCAAGGGCTTGATGAAGGGGGTGGACAACCCCATCTTTGAATGTCCAAACTTTATGCCCATACAGAGATGTGAGGATTATGCCTTCCCCACATTGGTACGTAGTACTGGCCAACCATATGTCACAAATGGTTAGCTGGTTGGAGATGATCACAGACCTGCCAAACTGGCACAGAATTAAGAGTACCACGCTACAGTCTATGCCCTTTATACTGCATCACTAGAGACACAGGCAATCAACAGTCCCATCATTGTCCATATGTGCCGTGACTGGAAACTGCCATCCCTAAAAGTGGATCCATGGATCCAAACAGCAACCCTTATCTAGAAAAATGTGAGGATGTACGTCGGTGTCCTAGTGATCAAAATGGTCATCCTGGTGATAGGACAGCACACCAGCACTTGATCTAGGCTGATCTGTGGATCCTCGCTCCACTCATTCACCAACCTTTCCTAGGAATATCACCTCCCAAACACAGCTCTTTGGCAATACATCCAGCTTTGTCACAGCCTCTGCGGGATACTAGGCAAAAACCTGATCCTACTAGCTACCTCTTCAATTCATACTTATCTCACAAATTGGGATACGACCAATGGGGTAATGTTCAGACTCTATGGTTTACTGATCACGGGGTTCCGGAGCAAGGTAGGACGATTACTAGTTGACTGCCTACACCTCAACCGGAGCAACGATGTGCTCTGGTTACCCCCGTTAGCCTTGAACCTTGCTACTAGGGGTCTACGGTACTCCCCAGTACAAGTTTACTAGGGCACCCCTACCGCTTCTGGTAATCTATATCATAAAATTCGATACCAGACGGTAGTGCACAATTCACACGTAGTTTTCGGTCCTGATGAAGTGCCATTTGACCCGTTAGGGGCATACTGGGCACGAAACATGTTGACCATACACCTAGCCCTTTAGGAACATTATTTCCACATAGGGGCACATACACAGTTTTTATCTAGGCTAGAGCTACCCAATACATTAAACAATTTATTCCGGTAGGACTGCTCCAGACCTATTTTACCTTTACTTATCTCACTTCACGTGCACTACCCAGCCCCCACACCCGCACACACCTAACGGCTTCTTCTAAAAGATCCCCGATAAAGAGCCCCGATTTCGGGAGCCCATCAGGCATTGCAGCGCCGGCCTGACGAGGGGCAAACGCCCTATGATGAAGCATGACATCTCTCGGGGTGTGTGAGGGCAACATGAAGAAAGACCTGTCTTCCCCATGTCCAGATAGGAACTGCACTTTCCCTTTAGACATTACTGATCAACGCTACCTTCTCACAATCCACCCTGGAAATGTCTTGGCTCTTTAGTCAGGGACCATTAGGTAATTCATACTCTGAAAAGCCTGGGTTGGCGCTTCTTGATTCTCACAGCGACACAATTGGTACTGGTCCCCGGTGCCATTTCACAGGTCGGGCCTGTTGTGGCGCAATGACTGCTGGCGATGTGGACAGGGGGGGTACGACATGGTGCACATGCTGTGGTCCTCCCACGCGCTACTGGTTGGTGGTTTAGGCCAATCTCTGTGACTCAGGGGTAGTCCGTCTGACACTCTCGGCCAGGCTGGCTCTTCTTCACATGTCTGGCTGCAAGATACCAACAACCAACAACCATTTAATGCCACAGTTAAAGCCCCAGCTACGATCAAAGGCCTGCATGCATTCCCCTTCAGTCATAATTGCAGACATTTTGCAGCCAATGCCTACTTTCAACCAGGCATGGAGCTGACTAGAACCTAGAGGGACTCTTGGCATACTAGGCATACTAGGCTTAACATACTCTTAGTATACCATAGTAAGGAATACTTCACCTACTTCATACCTCTCCCTACACCTAGGTTAGGTTAGGTACATTGGGGTAGAACTAGATTAGAAACGCATCGTATGAGTACTCGCATTTTTAGTCTGTGTTATTTATGTAAAGGCATATGAACTAAAAGATAATGCTATTGCAGTATTATTTATTTCTACTGCTCACACTGTACATTATTTATCTCGCATACTGTCTTGTGATCGTAACAGCACATTTTACTTACACCAGAAACAAGACTGTTCAATAAATCTTTTATTGAAACGCCCGTCTGTTCTTTCTGTGTAACTTGGAGAAAACTAAGCATGCACGATTGAGCTGAGTGAAATTGTTATCTATTGTTTCCACGACTCTGGGACACGTTCTGATTCTAAAGGGAAACAAAGTGGTCATGTTTTGCGGCTGCCAGAAACTACTCCCTTCTTGTTATCCAAGGAGTTTCTAGTGGCCTCTGAGCTAGCTGGCACAAGTAATTAAGTTTAATATACTCGATAGGGATATACCGACCTCAGTCCTATGTCAAACCTATAGGATATATTATTCCAATGCGCAGAGCCTATTAGGGAAATAGGAGCTACACTACATGGCGCCCAACGGTTTGGTAAGGCGGTAATTCAACGTTAGATACTGAGTAACTCAGCCGTGCTTTTTCTCTCAGAGACCCCTACCCATATACTCCAAAAGACGTCTGGAGTGGGCAGGGTTAAGTATCCACCACGGCTACATAGGGAAACACCCTATATATTAGCTGTTTGGTTTGCTCAACGTTGAAGGATACAGTGTTCCAAAATATTGTGCACCTTATCTTTGTTTCCTTGAAACTTGTTCTACATTTTTCAAAAAACAAAATGACTGAAGCCGGAAACGGTAAAGCTGTGGCTGATCCAGCCCAAGCAGCAGTTTTTAACATTACAGGTTTAAATGAAACCGAGGAGGGTGTTATAGACATCGCTCCAAACTTAAGAAGAGCCATCACTCTAAAACTTATAAAACATGGCCTACCACCAAGAGGCGGTAGAGCAGTTTTCGTGATAGAGGCACATGAATCCTTTCAGACAGAGGTATTCTATTCATGGGTAATATTTCCTGAATCCAATCCAGTAACACACATGTTTCACTTCTACAAAGAAGATGATCCACCAGAGGAATACATTCCTTTCGAGGATATTGAAATTCCATTAACATACCAGGAGCATCAGCTCTGGTTTAAAGGCGCCCTAAAACATCACAAAAACATTACTAGGCTCGGTCCACTAGGTAGACCAGGAGCAACATGGCCGATTCTAGCCGGCTACACACCTCATCCTGACATTGAAGAGATGTCAGACGAGGATTTACTTACTCAACTCACAGAGTTAATAAAAATCTACAGACAATTGGTCCAATATGTCATGCGGACTTTTACAGTCCAGCAACCATTAACAATTCCAAATCCAACTCCCCAACAGGGGAATACACTAAAAATTACACCACAGACTCTATACGCAGTCATGGGTAAAATGCCCACAAAACGTAAGCAAATTCCATTCTGGATAGCTCAAAAAATTACTCAAATCGAAGCAGTATTTCCAAATACTAGCCCGTATGAGAAACACAGAATCCTAACAATCAGTTTACCGATGGGGATCACACCACAACTGGAAGACTGCACCACTTGGGGCTCAGTCTTTGCTGTCATCTATACTAAAACACATGGCATTCCGTCAATTGCGGTAATACCTGATGTCCTGAAACAAATTCAAAACGAATACGGGGCAGAGCCTGCTCTAAATTTAGGTATGAAGTTACTGAAAAATTTCGACCAGGTCTCAACAATAATATTATCTAATATTAAAGGGGAGGCAGCAGCAGTGGCGATCCGCCAAAAATTAAGGGAATTCGATGTTACAGAACATCAAACTGAGCTACCCAGAATAATTGAACAATCTTATGCAGAATTAGGCAGAGATAGTTTGGGTGGAAGACCTGTGAAGCCGAAACTATCTGAAAGTCCTGAGAAGGACTCTATTAAACAAACTCCTACATCTTCTAAAAAGAAGTGGGAGACTAATAAACAAAATTCAAATGAGAAACGTTCTCAATCCCGAGGTAGGTCTCCTCAAAAGGAGCCCTCTGAAAGGAGGTATAACCTCAGGAATAGGGATAATTTGAGAAAGCCTGACAGGTATCAAGATACTGATACACGTTCCTCTCGTCCCTTTCAGATCTCATCACAGACTTCGGAAAGAAGAGGACGATCGGAACATAGAGAAGAACGCGTGAAATCCAAAGAAGAAAAACACGCTCCAAAAAACAAAACAAAACCTCAATTCTCCAAAAGAAAGTAGCAGGTCTGAAGATCAGACATGCCGAGAATACTGAGAAAACAACTCAAGAACGGAGAATGGGCTCAGACAATGCTGGACAGTGCAGCAGAAGTCACAATAGCTCACCAGAACCTGAAGGAACTTCTGGAGATAGTGGACTTGAATGAGTACATTAAAGTAGAGACTGTAGACACCAGGGTTAGTACTCCACAAAAGTTATATGAAATAACTCTCCGGATGGAGGGAGACAAACCTAGACAGGTGAAAGCACTTTTTGGGAAAGACTATCAAGGGGCTATGACATACTTCTAGCAGAAAAGGACTGGCCACCACAATTTGTCAGGGAGTGCCCACATGGCGAGGACATTATTATGCCTGCCTTCTCCAACCATATTCCAATTCATCTAAAATATACATATGCCAGGAAATGGGCAGTGGCCCAGGCCCCAGCATTATATAAAAATCATGTAGGATGGGATGATGACTCCCTCACCATAAAATATATCTGAAACATGAACCAACTGCACAACGGCAGTACCCAATAAAGCAAGAAGCTAAAAAACAGGTCAGGGAGATCTTAGATCAACTTGAATATCAAGGGGTGATTGAAACATGCACCTCCTCAATGAACAATCCTTTGTTTCCTGTCTCCAAACCAGACAATACATATCGTCTAGTTTTGGACTACAGACACCTAAACACTTGTTCTAAAACTTTTGCAGTGCAAAATGCACATAGCACAGCATTAATGAATAACATTGTGCGTAAAAAATATAAAACAACATTAGACATCTCAAATGGTTTCTTTTGTCAAAACATAGCACCTGAAAGCAGGTACTTAACAGCATTCTCCATAATGGGGACACAGCGTCACTTTTGTCGACTCCCACAAGGGTTCAAGAACAGCCCAGGTTTATTCTCAGCGAGGGTAACGGAGTTACTACAAATTTATGACAATGAGGCATTGTCCTATGTCGATGGCATTTATCTGACAGACGATGACCTGGAAAAACACTTGAACAGGATAAGCACCATTATACTGGGCTTCGCCTCTGAGGGCTACCAATTCAACTTTAAAAAGTCCAGAATTGCCCATCTCAATGTCCTATTTCTAGGATATGAGCTTTCAAGTGAAGGCAAGAGCTTGGCAGCTAACTTTCTAGAGAAATGTGCGCTGCTCCAACCTCCAAAAACGCTAAAAAACTTACAATACATCCTGGGTTTCCTAAATTTTGGAAGAACATACATTCTAAATTACGCAGAAAGGGTTAAACCTCTCTACGCATTAATTAAACCTGATTTTTCAATCAGAAACTGGACACAGGAACACACAGAAATCTTGCGTTCACTCCAGGCTAACATGTTAGCAACAAATCACTTACAAACACGCGTAAGTCAACGCAATTTGGTGATCCGAATAATTTCGGGTCAATGCGGATTCACCTACTTAACCTTCAATGAGGGTGAGAAAATACCAATCGCATACAAATCTCATTTGTACACACAAGCGGAAATGCGCTTCAGTTCAACTGAAAAAATTCTGACAGCAGTTCAAACCGCTGTAGCAAAAGAAAGAGCCTTAGCCCAAGGGAAACGCATTATTGTCGTAACCCCAGTACCAGCTTTAGAAGCGGTCACAAAAGCAAGCATTCCAAATGCTAAAGCATTACATCCAAGATGGATACAATGGGTTAATTCTCTTGCTGCAACAGATGTTGAATATGTTTTTGATCCAGATTTAAAAACACAAGCATTCCTGCAATATGAACAAGAATGTCCTCTTCCTACTGAAATTCTGCCTCTCGATCAGTACGAATTCATAATTTACACTGACGGATCCGCACAACCCGCAATAGGGAGTAAGCAAGCTTACAGTGCAGCGTGTGCAATCGTTAAAGGTCGCATGCGAAATGGCATCTTCAGACCTATGGTCACAAAAACTCAGTCTCTAGGAGATTGTACAGCTCAGCGAGCTGAACTACAAGCATTCAAACTGGCACTTGAAAGTACAGATCTAGAATTCCCCACACTAATAGTGTGCGATTCCTTTTACTGTGTTCAGTCGTATAATGAATATATACAAAACTGGCTTGAAAATGGTTTCAAAGATGCGAAAGGTGGCACAATAAAGCACAAAACGCTTTGGGAACAAGCAGTTCAGTTGAAAAACGAACTACCAAAGGCTCATGTGATCCACACACTGAGTCATCAATGTGATGGCGTTCACGTTGCAGGGAATTCATTGGCTGATGAAGCCGCAAAGGGGGCTGTGCAGATGGCTTCCGTAGCTGCGATCACTCGTTCAAAAACAAAAATAGACGGTGAGATAATGTTGGCTGTCAATGCTTCAAGCAAAGGCAGCAGTGCAGCGTTACCAAAAAGTTTCCACTCAAGTACTCTTATGTAATTGATGTGAACAACGTTCCTTTTGCTCGAATCCCTGGAGTGGGGGATAGGGTAATTCCAAACATGGAACGTAGAGCAGCCTTGATTTATGAAACACATTTGGGGGAGGGTCTGTCACATCAAGGGATCTCTAAAACAATTTTAACGTTAAAAGAGATGTACTGGTGGCCTGGAATGAATACAGAAATTCACATATTCATCAACAACTGCTTAGACTGTAAATTACAGCGAGAGAGCCACCAGACACCATGCTGCGAATGCGGTAACCCAGTACAGACACCATTGTTAGACAGCATTAGACTATCTACGCGCCTGCGTCCTACTGGACAAAGGCATTCCCACAAATAATGAATCTAGGTTCCTATGGATATGGCCTCAGCGCTCGGCTGACGCTCGAACTGTTATAAAAGGTTGCGAGTCTTTATCGGCACATACGCAATAGGCACACTACATTCTGACCAGGGTCCTGCGTTTAGCTCTTGGGCTTACAAAGAAGCCGTGGCCAGTCTGGGCGTTGCATTGCGGTACTCCTCTCCATTCCATCCTGAGGGAAATTCGGTTGTGGAAAGGAAAAACCGGGACATAAAGCAGTCTATAACAGCTAGGGTATTAGGTTCGGGTGATGGGTGGGTCAAACACCTTAATGGGGTCCAACGCTCATTGAACAATCTGCCAAGAAGTTCTCTAGGAGGGGGTCACTCCATATGAGGTCCTATTTGGGACAAGAATGTGGGTACCAGACCTTGAACACGTAGGCACAGTGGTGGAAAATAAACCGTTTGATATCAAAGATCGTTTGGCTGTTTTACAGGATCTGAATGAGTTAAGAACGAAACAAAGCAACGTATTCCTACAGCCAACCACCACTGGGGAAAAATCGGCGGTCCCAGCAAGGCCTGTCTGGATTCCAAAAGTTGGGGATCTAGTCAGAGAAAAATTGCGGACAAGAAGGAATTTGGACCTTCTTACAGACAACCAGTACCTGTCCTAGCAGTTCAAGGAACAAGAACAGTACTTCTGCCGCCCCTTGCTGGAAGAAAGGAGAAAAGATTTGTGTCCATCGACCTGATCAAACCACAGTATGTGGCCAATACTAAATAGTAGGCCTCGTGGACTCCGACCTAGTAGCAGACGCACTCCTCTCGCTACTATCCAAGAGGTTCAGACTGAAAGACTGATAACAATCGAGAATTCAGCTGTAACAGATGGAGGACTAAGCAACAACGCTATGGAACTCATCCCTCTTGAACACCAAGCAACAGTTCGTCCAAATACACCTGTCTACACCAATGTAGCAAGTGATGAACTGGTTCCAGTGATTTCTACAAATCCTGATGCAATTCCAACAATTGATAGAACTGCTTCTGGCTATTTCATTAACTTTGATACGTTCTCAGAAGATCCGAGTGAACCTGAAACGACGCCAGCATCATTCAAATTCAAGCAGCAAGTACAAGACTTTCTTCACTTTCTGAAAAAGACTTATTTGGTTTCTCCATGGATTGAACTCTGGATTATATCTGTATTTTTTGTTTTTCTGCTCTGGCTAGCTTTGGTTACAACTGTGAGCGTGCTTATAAGTGGCAGATACATCCATGTGAATACTGAAGGAAAAGGCGTGAACGTACTTTTGAAACCTCATAAATCCTCCCATCGTGAAGCAAGAGACTTGTCATCAGTGAACATCACAGCTGTTCCTATACAGGATGGCATAGTGTGGGACAAACAGATTTTGACATCTTCAGCCCGACGGAACAATTGAACATTCCACATTTGTTTAAAATTTCACTAAGTGATCTAATTTCGTCCAGTACCTATTCTGATGATTGGGACTTTGAGACTGATAACGACATAATGTATGACCTAGAAAAATCTGCTGCATTTTCTAAAAATGAATATTTAGAGGGTTCATCAGACTATGAACAACTGTATTGTTATAACCACTATGGTCATCATTATTTGCATAAATCTGCATATCCAAGAAATGTGTTTATGTTTAACCAATGGGAACATTGTCCTACACCACTAAAGGTAGTTCAAAAACATTTGCTAGTAAATTTCCATATTTTTCAGGTTACAATACATCTAATCCAGAAATGTTTTACTATAAAAATGTAAACAAGACAGGACTGAAAATTATGTTAACAAATACAAAACAGATTTATTCTGCATTATTTAATGCCCAACTGTCTAGACAGGGTTTCGACTTTTGGAAAGACACAATAGACACAAAAACTGTCTGGGGTACTAAAGATTGGCAAGTGCAGGGGATAAAAGCTTTATTTAGAGCCTGTATCATCCCTGAACAAATAATGTTTTTGAATGAAACCATCCAACAAACATCTTGTCTTGGATTAGCCAAGATCAAGGAGATGAACACACCTTCTGTACCAGCACCTGCAAGTGATGACGATACACAGGCAGTGGTGACAGTTGACAATATACTACAACTCAACAGATCTAATCCTGATTGGAAAAAATGGTTGATCTGGCCCACAGACACGAATAACTGTCAGGAAAGATTCCTGAATAAAACTCAGGGCTTTACTATTAATAGGCCAGACCCAAGATACGTCCAAAGACAACATCCGGGGGTAGTAACAACATACAGTGTAGGAAAATTATGCCTCGATTGGCTGCATAAATCTACACTACAGGATGTGAAACAACACTTAACCTTACTTAAAAAGGACGCAGACCTTAGGGAATTCTTGCTTGGACCAAGAAAACCGCATCAAAAACGTTTCATATATGCCGGCATTTATGCTGCCTATAATGAAGCATGGAAAGTATCACAGATGGAGGCCGCAGAACGAATACGTGAACTTGATCGTATTAATTTTGAGAAAACACTCTCTGTGGTCGACAATGGGTTAACAAGTTTGTCCTCCAGAATATATTCATTGGATGGCATTGTATCCTCTGCTATCGACATACTAGAACAAGATTTGGCGATGTTACAACAAGGCCAGTCTCAATTACGTTCTATTGTGTTATTAAGCTGGACGCTGCAATCTTTGCGAGCGGGCTATGTGCCTTGGCGTTTTATCAACACAACGGCTCTGTTTGCAGAATACAATCTAACTGATAAACAGATCGAACTGGCACAAAGAGGAGCAAGGTATACAGTGCTGAGCATTGAAAAACTGGAAAAGTTACCATTCACAGTGGCAGAAAAACCAGCTACAGAATGGCTCATTCATGGCAAAATCACATTACCTGTGACTACTTTTCAGTTTCAGTATTGCCTCAGACAAATGCAAGCAGGCAAATATGAAAGGTTGGGTAAGGAATACATTAAGACATCTTGGGATTTACCGTATACATATAGATGTTGGAGTGGGGATCGTGAAGTGTTTTTGAGCGGTACACACTGTAAACATGCACTGAGCGGTTCACATATATGTCAGGACATTTCTTTACACGGGGCTTGTAATGGTTCTGTGGCAAATTTGTCTTGCCATCAGCAGGGTACACCAGCTGCTGTGATTAATCCAACGTTTGGACAACTTTCTAAGGGGAGTTACCTCATGTTGAATGATCAGAGTTGCTGCGGCATGCTGCCAGGCATCCCATATCTAGTAACGGTCAACTCCAGGGTCACTTGCTGTATGCAAGTATTGTTTGCCCCAATAGACACAGTCAGGGAGTCGCCTCTATGGCCTTCGCTGAATGTCTCTTTTATAAGATTTGATACTTTAATCAGAATGAAAGCCATGCTTTTACAGCAAACAGTGCCTTTGACCTTGGCCAAAGAAACCTATGATCTACAAGTAGCAAGGACTTCGGCTGAGATACAGACTTTAATACGTACAAACTGCCCTATACATTTTGTAGAAATGATAGGACGTATCTTCAATATGTCTGATAGAACCGGAATTGTACATGTATTTAAGAGCATCTGCTCCGGTCTGTTAGCACCTTTCCAGGCAATACTCGGAATCATCCCGAACTTTGCACATTCGGTGTTTGGTGGCATACCATTAATTCTAGCACTTGTTGCCGGAATTCTATTTCTCTTCCTGCTATTGCGCTATGGCCAGCCTATTCGCAGACATCACTCCGAGCGAAATGGAGAAAGCTCTCCTTGAACGAAAGTGCCGTGAGCGAATAGTACAGCTTTTGGGCATGACTCGTCTACGGGAACTTAATACCACGTGGTTCCTGTCATTCAGACCAATCTGGCAAGATTGCGTCTTACCTGTTCTACGATGCCTGCTATGCGGTGAAGAATGCGTGTTGGACACCTGTCTAACATTTCCATCAGCTACGCCAATGGATGTCGATACTCTGCTGGTCCCGATAACGGCCCATGCTCTGTGTTGTCCCCAGAGGCTACCAATCCTGATGTCAGCATTCATTGAGATCTCACAGACGCTTCCGGCTCCTGCTGAGGTACGAGAAAGATCTACAGTCACACAGGTAACAACGGACGGGAACATTGCTGCGGCAACCTATGCTGGAAGCGATGCTTCTCATCTCTGTGCAATTAATCTACTACACGAGGTGTTCCAATTGACACCAACTACAGTGGATGATGTTTTGTCTATAGAAATAGATGATCTCATGTTTACACCAGACCCGTAAACTGACTCTGATTCAGCATACAGTGTTCCAGAGATGTAGTAACAATTTGGCCTTCATTTTTAAAAAAAACTTGGAACTCTACCAAAATTGAACTTTTTCCCATTTTTCGAACGAAAATGGCACTACAATCTGCTTAAAGTAGAACTAGCCTTATAATACAGACTTCACGGTACTTCCACGGACACTTAGTCATCTTGTGTGTCTAAAACAGGTCATTAATTTTCATGACATGAAATGACTTTGATTTTTGAACAACTTATCGATCATTTTCTGTCACATTTAAATATTACTACTTATTTCATTCCAATTGCATTTATTTTCTAACTTTATGCCTGAAATGAAAAGCATTTGCTTCAGATGTACAGTACCTTTTGCATTTTTTACTATGTTTTTTAATGCTTTTAAGAAATATTTTTAAATATGCGGTACTCGATTTAATGTATAGCATTTTAAATGTTTAACATTTTAGTATTATCGTACACACGAAAGTGGAGTGGGTGTTGTATTCCTCTTAGGGTGTCCATAAACGGGCTTTCCAGTATCATGTCCTTATATAGGCACAATTCGCCCTGCCCTTATATAGGCATAAAATCCCAGCCCTTATTTAGGCATTAAACCGTGCACTCCAAATACAGGCATGGTTTCTGACATCCGTCCACCCTAACGTCACAACGAGTTCATGAAGAACAGACCCTTAGGCTGCGGGAGTTTCCCTAGCCCAGGACTATTGATTTCTTCAAGGACTCATATAATATGCATGAACCATTATTCCTTAGGGGTTCATTCATGACGTCTTCCGCTGTCCGATCCACGTCAATGCTAACATGCTGAGGTACCTCTCAGGTATAAATATACCTTCCCTAGCCCTTGTAAACTAGAGGAGACCTCGACTTCAGAGGAGCCCGTTTCCCGGCCTGACGCACTGAGAAGACGCTGTCATCCCTGCACGCAGAGTCCAGCTTCCAGTGATCTGACTTCACTTGCGGGGTGTTGGAGTTCGAGTCTGGCAAAGAGATTCCTACCTCTCTCATTCTTCAGGTATGGAGCTGACTAGAACCTAGAGGGACTCTTGGCATACTAGGCATACTAGGCTTAACATACTCTTAGTATACCATAGTAAGGAATACTTCACCTACTTCATACCTCTCCCTACACCTAGGTTAGGTTAGGTACATTGGGGTAGAACTAGATTAGAAACGCATCGTATGAGTACTCGCATTTTTAGTCTGTGTTATTTATGTAAAGGCATATGAACTAAAAGATAATGCTATTGCAGTATTATTTATTTCTACTGCTCACACTGTACATTATTTATCTCGCATACTGTCTTGTGATCGTAACAGCACATTTTACTTACACCAGAAACAAGACTGTTCAATAAATCTTTTATTGAAACGCCCGTCTGTTCTTTCTGTGTAACTTGGAGAAAACTAAGCATGCACGATTGAGCTGAGTGAAATAGTTATCTATTGTTTCCACGACTCTGGGACACGTTCTGATTCTAAAGGGAAACAAAGTGGTCATGTTTTGCGGCTGCCAGAAACTACTCCCTTCTTGTTATCCAAGGAGTTTCTAGTGGCCTCTGAGCTAGCTGGCACAAGTAATTAAGTTTAATATACTCGATAGGGACATACCGACCTCAGTCCTATGTCAAACCTATAGGATATATTATTCCAATGCGCAGAGCCTATTAGGGAAATAGGAGCTACACTACAGTAGGTCAGCACAGCAGAAAGGTTTGCTGCACTGCACTTCGCCAAAATATAGTGAATGAGGCCCTCAGCTTTCTTTTTTCCCCCTTTCGTGTGTTTCACCAGAGCTGGTCCGTCTAGAAATCCCAGCAGAAGTAGCTTGGTTTGCTGATCTTATGCATGTGATAGACTCTTCCTTAGATGTGTCAGATAAACAAACCTCACCGTGCTTATCAATTATACCTAGGCGATCCTCAATGGCGGCTAGGTGATCTTACAGGGGCGAAGTTTGAGCTCAAGTAGCTCACTCAGCGGCCCACTTATGTTATCCCAGGCAGTTGTATCAGGTTTCAGGGAGCTGGTTACCCCGCTCTTTTGTTTTACACTTGTCAGAGGAGTTTAAAAATGTCCTGCCTTAGGTGTGATACCCCCTTTCTACGTTTGGCTGTAGGGCCGGAATCAGGGGACAACATATCCAGGGTTGCACTGATTTGGGATCCCTCTCCACATGTGCTATCACCACAACCTGCTACGTCCTCATTGCCTACAGTAGAGATGAAGGCATTAGTATGTTCATCCACCAGGCTGTCAATATGAACATCCACAGAGGGGGGAAGGGGTGAGAGTGGAGAGTGCAAGGGAACCAGATCATCTGCTGAGAGGTAGGTAGAGTCTTCTTTAAGCCAATTGAATGTCCTTGGAGATAACATCAAAAGCCAATACCAAAAAGCTGTCAATAGTGGTGCGAGTAAGTACTTGAGAGGCGCCCAGGACCACTGGGGGAGCTTTCTGTGCCACAGGTGTCTTCCAGTGCTTTTGAGCGAGATCAGGCCCCTCCTACAGGACAGAGGGAAGCTGGGTTTCTAAAGTCAGTGTAGGCATGACAGACTGCCCAGGATCAAACAACTGTGCATCCTGTGCAGCGGATAACATCCAGCAACTGTAGCACCATCTGGCCCCTCTTAGAGCACAGTGGGAAGCTGGGGGTTAAGTCCCACCACAGCAGGGTCATGAAAGTCAGTGCAGACAGGACAGACTGCCCAGGATAAAAAGAAATGTGTGTCCCACACTGCGGCTGTCTTTTAGAACTTTTAGCACAATCAGGACCCTACTACAGCACAGGCGGAGGCTGGGGGATGAAGTCCCACCCCAGCAGGGCCACGAAAGTCAGTGCAGACAGGACAGACTGCCCAGGGTCAAACAAATGTCTGTCCTGCCCCGCTAGTGTCTTCCTGTGCTTTATCATGATCAGGCTCCTCTTACAGCACAGGAGGAAGCTGGGGAACAAAGTCCCACCCCAGGAGGGGCACGAACGTCAGTGCGGGCACAGGACAAACTGCCCAGGATCAAACAAATACACGTCCCTAGAGTTGTTATCAATTTCTTAAACCGTTGGTATCCCTGAAAAGAATTGTAGCATGATCAGCTTATGCACTTTGGATGAAGTGCAGTATGGTTGGTTAACATCTCCAGGATGCTGCTCATTTTGGTACATTAGTGCCCCTATCAGCAATGTTTTGTGGTGTGTTAGATTTCTTAAAGAGCTGTGAGCTTCCCTAGAGTGTGTGTCCACACGATGTCATCCAGTGAGGTTGTTTCTGTCCCTAGGGTGCCCTACAACAGAGAGGATTTGTGCCTCAGGGATGTTACACAATGCCCATGGTGTGCTCTAAGGTAGACAAAGTGAAAAGTGGTGAATTAGCATCCGTACAAGGCCATATTCTGGGCTAGTAGACAGAGATTGCCATTCAGGGTCTTCATTTTGAATTTAATTATGGAGGATTAATGTTTCATGCATCAACCCCACAATAAACTGCAGAGTGGGAGTTGGTGTTTATGGAATGTGTGGAATGTGATGTGGCCACTGAGGTGGTGGCTCAGTGAAAGCGCTCTGGTTCTGGGGGACTCGGAGGCCATTTTTTCCTACTGCAGTGATGGTCTTTTGATGATTATCCAAGGCTGGAGATGTACTGGCAGGGCGCACCCCAGTAAAGACCTCGCTGACACTAATAGAACCGTGTGATTGGTACAGATCTCAGCAATTTCCTTCCCTCTCCCACCCTGCCCGGAGCCAGAGAACACACAGATCTCCTCACAGCATACATCACCCTCGGTCCGGCGGCCTGGATCGAGTGCCAGTCAGAGATCCTGTGAGACCTGGAGAGCCAAGTGAGAGGGTGGGGCACTCACCCTGCTAAGGCTGTGGAAAATGACTGACATCGACCTGTGTGGATAAGCGGCCTCCCCGTCTCTCCTGCATAGTACGTGGAGTCCTGCGGGATTGAGAAGCCTGGTGGATTTACTCCTTTTACTCTTCTAATGCACCTGACCGACCCCTGACTGCCACTGGTGATGATTATATGGTAGTGGCCTTCTGGGGACTGGGCCTAAGAGGATGTAGCTAATTTTTGACATGCATTGGAACTAGGGAGCATCCCCCTGTTGTCAGTTGCCCCTGAATGCCCTCTGGATACCAAAGCCTTGATCTCCAACACCAGTGTTACCCGGGCCCGACCAGTGGAGCTTCAGCCTATGACATGGTCAGATTGTCACTGTTTTATTGGTCCCCAGTGGATTAATCCCTGCTTCAAGGTTTGTGATGTGATTGTCCTTCTGTGCCCAGCTATACTTGACCTGCCTCCAGGAAGGGGCCCTCTCACAATTTGCATGCCCTCTGACAATTGGCACCCATCTTGCCATTACTCGCTACACCGGTGATCTGGATCCACTATGGCTGCATGGGGCTAGTGCCTGGGGACCTAATCGGAATAGAGCTCTTCTGCATTGAGTGCCCTACTCTCACTAGTGCACGCTGTGGACAACACCGTACAAGTATATCCGCCTGGGCTTTTGTAAACTCTTACTCATACATTCCATTTCGGACTCTAAGGTTACCAGACAATGTCCCTTGCAAAAGCCCTATCTGGACTTGGAGGACAGCGCCTGAAGGGACAATATCCGACTATATGGAGTTCAGATGGGCATGGATGGTGATGATATGCTTAGATTCCCTTGCTCTATCCTACCTACCCTGACATGCTCGTCCTTTGCAGAACCCCTTGGAGAACCAGCTGGTGCACTGAATGAGGGCCAGCTCGGCATGCTCTTCCAATATTCCTAGAGCAAGCATAGTATGCCGCTTATGCCATCAGGACACCAGGGCCATCCTACAGGTGGCCTAAAAGAATGGGGGAAGTTTCGATAAGACATTATCCACCTCACTGCAGATTTTTCGCATGAGTCAGCGGTCAAACGGGAAAAACTGCTTCCACTCCGCCCATGCCTGCATGATGCAGGGATCATATTCGGCCTCCTGGACCCTGCCATGTTAAAGTTAATTGGGACATTGCAAAGCCATATTACGGAGTATGATGACCCAGACCGGTTAGCGGCCTACTATGACTCTCTGAATGACTCTTCATCTGAAATGTCCAACGAGAAGGCAGAGGTGAGTACTGGGTCCATAAGGGCCTCTAGCCCGAAACGTGCTCATCACCAAGGCAAGCCTTGTTCTACCCAACGCCACCTGGGTCTGGACCGAGTGTTTGATGTCCTGAACCTAGAGAGGGATACATTTAAATCCTCCTTGAAAGACCAACCTGCAGTTGCACTTGAAGCCTCAACCGACCACTGTTAAGGACTTTGAAACGGATGGCCCTTGATGCAATCTGTTCCTCTTACCTGACATGTTTAACGTGGTTCTTACTACTGTCACGTTTACTGGGGGGGTCTACTCAATTTATGTCTGTTTTTCTTCATTGTTATGCTTTTTGTTGATTTTTTGCATTATTGTTATTTGCTGTGCTCATTTGAGGCCTCCCACAATGATCGCCTGCAACTGGGAGGAGGGACCACCTAGCATTGGCGGAGAAGGCTGGGTTCGGGGCACCTTTCTTCCACCTGTAGCTCAGGAATTAGCTGGAGGGAGCACTCTACAACCATTCACCCCCTCCCTACCCTTTTCATATGCACCTAAGTGACTGATCACATACTCCCAATCCAAGGCAATATAGGGGCCAATGAGATCCCTCAGCTGCTGAGGTAAGGTATAGTTCCACAGATCACAGTTCCCTAGGTATTATCTCTTTTTCTTGCACATTAGCCATGGTCATATATACTTCACCGCTCCATCCACTCACATCCCTGACACTACCTTTCTCACACTCAATTAACAGATACTAGACATGACACCTTAGGGCGAGCATTTCTGTACATATCCACTCTTAGACTGAGACATCTACTTCAGCTTCATAGCATATGCAGGAACTCTTTTTGTTCCCTAGCAATGCCTTCTCCACCACTCACAAGTCAACCACTTCATATCATGTTTAAGAATGTTAATGGCTTATCCAGCTTTGTAAAATGCAAAAAGATCCTTAACTGCTTCTGCCACCATGAAACAGATGCAGCATTTCTACAGGAATAACACTTACCCACACGTAAGGTGGATACATTGGATAGGGACTAGGTGGGATGAGAGGTGGGGAGCAGTCCAACAACAGACCTAGATTCTGGGTCCCTTGGCCATCTGGCCCCTTCCCAACCATATAAAAAATGTGGTGTTACCATCTTGATACACAAGTCACTTGCCTCCTACATATCCTGCTGAAGATCTGGACAGACCCTGAGGGCAGGTACTCCTTTGCGAAACTGAAACTTGGGTCCCCTGCTGTTATTCTGGGATTACAATATACACCTGTAGGAAGCAAGATTGCCTATTTCTGTTGACTGAATAGACTCATTATGGAATTTGGTACGGCTAAGCTGATAGCACAGGGTGACTGGAATGTTTAGTCTAACACTGCCCTAGACTGGACTGACCCAACTGACCATCAAAATGCTTTGTTCAGGGCACAGCTTACAGACTTGTTGACTGACCATGGCCTGGAGGCTGTTTGGCACCCAAACACCCCTCTGAAAAGGACAATACTTACAGTTTGACCATCTACAACACCTCCTTTCAACATGACTATTTCATACTGAGCCACTCACTCCTTCCCCTCCCATTGCACTCAGCCATCATGCCACATTACCTTTTGGACTACAGTCCAGTATAACTGGATGTGACATTAGGGACTAGATGGCCAACGACCAGAAGACAAGGAAATGCTGAAAGCACATGTCAGAGACTAACGTATCGAAAACGAACACTCAATCATCTCATAACAAGTGCTTTGGGCAGCCAGGAAACTCACCTGGATGAGCTTCTTAATGAGAGACAGTGGATTAGCAAAGTGCTGTCACACCACCAGGAGGAAACATTCGGAGACTATAGTGTCCACCCTTACAGTGGAATTCAATAAGGCCCCTACATTCACTAACTGCCGCACACTGGAAGCCGCCAAATTGGAATATAACCCACTTTACACTTCCACTGAGGAAAAGGCACTCATGAAGCTCATTTGGAGACACTGTGAGTAGGGCGAAAAAGCTGATTGACTCTTAGACTTCCAGCTTTGTCAACGGGAGACTCAACTCTCTATACCAGCTATTTGTAACCCTATGGGCTGTCTTATCACACACCCAACTGATATCACAGAGCCATTTGCCTCTCTCTACAAACAATTCTACAACTCTTACAGCAGTGACCCCACACCAGTAGACAAACAGTTCATGGCTTCCATTTGTCTCCGATTGTTGTTGGATGAAGGAAGGGCTTTGTTGACAGGGGACATCTCCCTTGAAGAAATTGAGGATCCCATAGCCACCCTGCCAACATGCATATCGCTAGGTGAAAATGGCTTCCCGGGGAATAATACAAGTTCGACAAACCTCAACCAGCACAAATGGTACACCAAAACCTTCAAAATGCATCCACGTCTGGAAGCCTGGGTCCACTTTCTAATAACGGTATCATTACAATCCTCCCTAATGATGGGAAAGATCCTCTTGAATTTGGGTTCTATCAACTCATCTCCCTACTAAACATGGATATGAAGATCTTGGCCAAGATTCTTGCCAACAGGCTCCGGAAGGCGATACCCTCCCAGATCCATGCATCCCAGGTGGGCTTTGTGCCCAGGCATTACTTCTGAAACCACACGCATACTTTGGGCCTCCTTCTTTGAGAGTCAAAAATGCAGATGACGAATGGGTGGTGCTGTCCCTGGACTCAGAGAAAGTGTTTGACCACATTGACTGTCCCTATTTGTTCACAGTCATGAAATTCTTTGGTGTCAGTCGAGATTTAACAATAAAGTTAAATGGCTCTAAAAAAAGACAATGGCACAAATTATCCTTGGGGGCCTCCTATCCTGTATAATTCAAATTAGGCGGGGTACACACCAGGACTGCCCGCTATCCCTCTTACTGTGCCTCTTGGCCCTTGAGCCGTTGGCCATTGCCATCAGAACATTTCCTCTCAAAAAGGGGCGGTGGGGCCCATATACTCATTCCTGTATGCGCACAACATTTTACTAACAATCTTCCACCCACGGTCATCCATCCTCGCTCTGATGAACCTGCTAAATTATTTCTCAAACGTTTTCAGATACCTAGTGAATTGTGGGAAATGTGAGGCAATGCAAATGTCCATAGGCACAATCCAAGCCTGTGTACAGGGAGTAGGAGGGAAATAGATACCTAAAGGCATGAAATACCTAGGCATATTTCTATCCAGACGGCTGCAACACCTGGCAAAGGATAACCTGTCCCCTTTACCGGCTTCTGCCCACTTGGACTTTGCAAACTGGGCCCCTCTTTACTTATCCCTGTGGGGCCACATGCAGGCCTTGAAAAAGGTAACAGACCCATGGTTCAACTATAAGTTAGAGATGCTACCAATTTGCATCCCACGCTCACTCTTGACCTCCATCAACTTGGTGATCAAGGGCTTGATGAAGGGGGTGGACAACCCCATCTTTGAATGTCCAAACTTTATGCCCATACAGAGATGTGAGGATTATGCCTTCCCCACATTGGTACGTAGTACTGGCCAACCATATGTCACAAATGGTTAGCTGGTTGGAGATGATCACAGACCTGCCAAACTGGCACAGAATTAAGAGTACCACGCTACAGTCTATGCCCTTTATACTGCATCACTAGAGACACAGGCAATCAACAGTCCCATCATTGTCCATATGTGCCGTGACTGGAAACTGCCATCCCTAAAAGTGGATCCATGGATCCAAACAGCAACCCTTATCTAGAAAAATGTGAGGATGTACGTCGGTGTCCTAGTGATCAAAATGGTCATCCTGGTGATAGGACAGCACACCAGCACTTGATCTAGGCTGATCTGTGGATCCTCGCTCCACTCATTCACCAACCTTTCCTAGGAATATCACCTCCCAAACACAGCTCTTTGGCAATACATCCAGCTTTGTCACAGCCTCTGCGGGATACTAGGCAAAAACCTGATCCTACTAGCTACCTCTTCAATTCATACTTATCTCACAAATTGGGATACGACCAATGGGGTAATGTTCAGACTCTATGGTTTACTGATCACGGGGTTCCGGAGCAAGGTAGGACGATTACTAGTTGACTGCCTACACCTCAACCGGAGCAACGATGTGCTCTGGTTACCCCCGTTAGCCTTGAACCTTGCTACTAGGGGTCTACGGTACTCCCCAGTACAAGTTTACTAGGGCACCCCTACCGCTTCTGGTAATCTATATCATAAAATTCGATACCAGACGGTAGTGCACAATTCACACGTAGTTTTCGGTCCTGATGAAGTGCCATTTGACCCGTTAGGGGCATACTGGGCACGAAACATGTTGACCATACACCTAGCCCTTTAGGAACATTATTTCCACATAGGGGCACATACACAGTTTTTATCTAGGCTAGAGCTACCCAATACATTAAACAATTTATTCCGGTAGGACTGCTCCAGACCTATTTTACCTTTACTTATCTCACTTCACGTGCACTACCCAGCCCCCACACCCGCACACACCTAACGGCTTCTTCTAAAAGATCCCCGATAAAGAGCCCCGATTTCGGGAGCCCATCAGGCATTGCAGCGCCGGCCTGACGAGGGGCAAACGCCCTATGATGAAGCATGACATCTCTCGGGGTGTGTGAGGGCAACATGAAGAAAGACCTGTCTTCCCCCATGTCCAGATAGGAACTGCACTTTCCCTTTAGACATTACTGATCAACGCTACCTTCTCACAATCCACCCTGGAAATGTCTTGGCTCTTTAGTCAGGGACCATTAGGTAATTCATACTCTGAAAAGCCTGGGTTGGCGCTTCTTGATTCTCACAGCGACACAATTGGTACTGGTCCCCGGTGCCATTTCACAGGTCGGGCCTGTTGTGGCGCAATGACTGCTGGCGATGTGGACAGGGGGGGTACGACATGGTGCACATGCTGTGGTCCTCCCACGCGCTACTGGTTGGTGGTTTAGGCCAATCTCTGTGACTCAGGGGTAGTCCGTCTGACACTCTCGGCCAGGCTGGCTCTTCTTCACATGTCTGGCTGCAAGATACCAACAAAGAACGGAAAACGGTAGCTAGCAACAGGTCTTGCTGCAGCCAAGTCCTGCGTCTTAAATCACTGGAGGAAGCTGACGGTATCCAGTGGAACCTATTGGCTCCCCAAACTGGCTAAAATTGCAGACTTTGAATGCATTATCTACAAGAGAAACAACCAAAAGGATGTAGATGTCCAGGTCTGGGAACCCTTCTGCACCCGCAGGATTCACTGGGATTGACAACAGAACCTCGCTCACCCGCTACGCATAATCGGGTAGGGATTGGCTCTGGACTTATATAGAATAGACCTGTGGTTACTCTCTCCCACCATAACAGAGAGTGTTGACCACTGACCCTTAACCCCTTCGCTGCTAGGCATTTCCCCCCCCCTGTGCTAAGCCTTTTTTGGCTATTTGGGGTAGTTCATGCTTAGGCCCCTGTAACGTTTGACCACATAAGGTATCCACGCCAAATTTGCAACCTTTTCTTCCAGCATCATGGGAATTTTAAAGGTACCCAGGGTTTGTTGATTCCCCTGGAGGGGACCCAGAAATTAGCCAAAATACAGATACATTTTGTTTTTGGGGGAAAAATGGGAAAAAAGGGCTACAGATGAAAGCGTCTGGTTTTTTCCCTGCAAATGGTATCAACAAAGGGGTTGTGGTGCTGAAATCACCATCTTCCCAGCTTTCAGGGACAAGCAGACTTTTGTCAGAAAACCAAAATTCTTTACACAGTTTTGGCATTTTACTGGGACATAGTCTATTGTTGCTATTTTTTGTGCTTTCAACCTCCTTCCAGTTACTGGTAGAAATGGGTATGAAAGCAATAATGGATCCTGGAAAGCTATACATTTCTGAAAGGTAGACAAAATTTTGAATTCAGCAAGCAGTCATTTGAGCAGATCCTTCAAGGTTTTCTTATAGAAACTAACAGTTGAAAATAGGAAAAATTGAAAATGAGTTAAAAAAACAGCCATTTGTGCCAATGTTTTCACCTGTAACTTCTACTAAGTATGACAGACACCCTGGGGAGTCCAGTGAGGTACGGCTTGTGTGGATCCCCCAACGTTTCCATACCCAAAATCCCCTGCAAACCTCAAATTTAGCTGAAAAAATCACTTTTTCCATACTTTTTTGCGTGGGATCACTGTGCTGGCACAAATGTCCTACCACCCAGCGTTCCCCTTGTTCTCCCGAGTAAAATGATACCTCACTTGTGTGGGTAGGCCTAGTGCACGCAACAGGAAACTGCCCAAACCGCAACGTGGACAAACCACATTTTTCCAGTGAAAACTGACCCTTTTTTTGCAAAGTGCCTAGCTGTAGATTTTGAACCATAGTTCTGCCGGCACCTGGGGACACCTAGCAAACCTATACATTTTTAAAAAGTAGACACCCAGGGAAATCCAGGATGGGGTGACTTGTCTGGCTCTCATCCGGTTCTGTTACCCAGAATCCCTTGCAAACCTCAAACTTTGTAAAGAAAAAAAATAAATTCCTCATATTTCTGTGATGGAAAGTTCTGGCATCTGCGTGGATGCACAAAATTCCACCCACGACGCATTCCCCAAAGTCTTTTGAGAAAAATTATACCTCACTTGTGTGGGTAGGCCTAGTGCCCGTGACAGGAAATGGCCCAAAACGCAACATGGACACACCACATTTTCAGAGTGAAAACTGACCCTTTCTTGGCAAAGTGCCTAGCTGTAGATTTTGAACCCGGAAGACCTTGGGGAATGGGAATGCGGGGTGGGTGGAAGTTTGTGGATCTGCACAGATTCCAGAACTTTCCATCACAGAAATGTGAGGAAAATCAGTTTTTTTTACAAAGTTTGAGGTTTGCAAGGGATTTTGGGTAACAGAACTGAGTGAGAGCCACACAAGTCACCACATCCTGGATTCCCCTGGGTGTCTAGTTTTCAAAAATGTATAGGTTTGCTAGGTTTCCTTGGGTGCCGCCTGCGCTAGGACACAAAATCCACAGGTAGGCACATTCCGAAAAAAGTCTGTGCTTAGTGGGCTTTCTGCCGCCCTGGGGAGGGGGGAAATCGGGGGCTATTGCCCCGATATGCCTCCAAGGGGGGCAGAAAGACCGTGGCTATTTTTTTGGGTGGGTGGGGACATTGGGATGCCCATTCTGGGCATCCCCCACCCCTACGTATAAAAATGCCAGTATAATCGCTGGCGCCTAGTGGACTCTCTGCCCACCCCGTGGGAAATATCAGGGGCTATTGCCCCCATCTGCCTCCGGGGGGGGGGCAGAAATACTGTGGTAATTTTTTGGGGGTGGGGGCATTGCCATGCTGATTCTGGGCAGCCCCCACCCCTATGTATAAAAAACAAAAACAAATCCCTGGTGCCTAGTGGGCTTTCTGCCCCCCCCCGGGGCAGATCAGGGGCTATGCCCCATCTGCCTCCTGGGGGGGGCAGAAATACTGTGGCATTTTTTGGGGGGTGGGGCATTGGCATGCCAATTCTGGGCAGCCCCCAACCCAAACTTTGAGGGAATTAAATCCCTGGTGCCTTGTGGGCTTTCTGCCCCCTCGGGGGGCAGGTCAGGGGCTACTGCCCCCATCTGCCTCCTGCGGGGGGCAGAAAGTCTGTGACATTTTTTTCGGGGGTGGGGGCATTGGCATGCCTATTCTGGGCAGGCCCGCCCAAACTTTGGAAGGAAAAAAATCCCTGGTGCCTAGTGGGCTTTCTGCCCCCTGGGGGGGAGATCAGGGGCTATTGCCCCCATATGCCTCCTGGGGGGGCAACAAATCTTATGCCTTCTTTGGGTGGTAGGGTGGGGACATTGGCATGCCCATTCTGGGCATCCCCCACCCCTACGTATAAAAATGCCAGTATAATCGCTGGCGCCTAGTGGACTCTCTGCCCACCCCATGGGAAATATCAGGGGCTATTGCCCCCATATGCCTCCTGGGGGGGCAACAAATCTTATGCCTTCTTTGGGGGGTAGGGTGGGGACATTGGCATGCCCATTCTGGCCAGCCCCCACCCCTGGCCTATAAAAAAAATCTCTGCCATCTAGGGTGCTTTCTGCCCCCCAGGGGGGGCAGCAAGGCTGTCTGGCAACATTTTATGGGGGGAGCAAAGGCCCTTGCCCAAGGGGCCGCTCCCCCCTCCCTGGTGGCTAGTGGGTGGATCCCTGCTTGGGGATCGCCCTCCTGGGCTCCATGTGCACGGTCGTCATTGCAATGAAAACCCTAACCATGCTTTGGGAGGTTGAGGAAGCTCTTCCCCACCTCCCAAAGCAAAAAAAAAAAAAATGAACAGCAGAGGGATTTTTTGTAAGTGTGCTCATGACGGAATGGTTCCGTCATGAGCACACTTGCACTTGTGCTCATGACTGAACCATTCCGTCATGAGCATGAAAGGGGTTAATGGGATAATGGCTCACTAAACTGCAGCCTCACAGCCAATGCCCCGCACAATAGGTGACCTCCTTGACCTGTCTTTACTTAGTTGGATGCCCTGCATTGCATTATTGGGTTTGCTTACAGCTCTTCAGTGCATGTTATTCTGCACTGTACCTCTGCTAAAAAGTGCGCATTATTTTGACTGTTTATTGTAAAATGTACTGGGCACCACCGAAATACCAACAAAGAATTGTTACAACAAAAGGAATGTGTGGCAGGTTCTGGGTTACTTCCCTCTGGGTTGTATTACATTGTGATTGGTTAGTCTTTCTGGGATACAGTGCACTCCAATGTGATGAGTTAGTGCTAAAAGGATGCATGTAATCTGTAGGATTATTTCACCCTGGGGACGATGCTGTTTGCTGCTTTATTCGATTAAGATGTGATGCAATGCAATGTTGTGGTTTAGTGAATTTAGAACGCAAAGGCTGTTATCCCCAACCAACACCATGGTGGGTTTGTTTCCCTTTGACGCCACAGGTACTATACTTAAAATGTAGTAACATATGTTTTAGTATCCCCTTCGACTCTGCATTATGTTGGTGTCGCTTGGAAGTAATGCATTATTGCAGAATAGTGTGCCTCTTATACACTGAGATGTGGTGGATAAGTGCAACATGTGCATTACAGTCTATAGAATGTAATGGAATATGCTAGGTTGGTGTCCCAACATGTCAGTGTGGGTGTATGGGTTAGTATCCCTCTCATGTAATGCACCGTGGAGTGCTACTGCCCAAGTCAGACAGAACACCCTGGTGGGGTAACATCTGTAAGGTATCCAAAGTCATAATTTACCTACATTATGTGGTTTGGATTGTGGTGCAATTCTTTTAAGAAAGGATTGAAAAGTCTCAAGAACAAATGGATCGAATAAAGTGTTTATTGTACAATTAATTAAAATCATTACAAGTGATTAACATTTTTACAGACAAATACCAAAATAAAATGCTTGAGTGAAATGATCTTGTTCGTATGCCCACTAAAAACACATTTTAGGTTAAACATGTGTCCTACCCCTCTTTTACTGGTGGGATCATGATCGGGTCAGTCTGAATTTTGATACAAGCAATTGTCAAGAATACAAAAAATCTGCCAGTAATTTGTGGTCTGATCCAGTAAAACATACACTAACCAAGTATATATATTTCAGTGTATTTAGCTAAAGAAGCCTTGCTCTTAACAAGAGTCTTATTTCTGTTCCCAGCAATTCACATGTACAAATTATCCACAATAGAAATTCAGCAGCCCGGAAACATGGAGGCAAAGGTGGTCAGAGCTTCCCAATAATTTACCATATCAGAAATCTTTGAAGGGAATCTAAGGGGCATATTTACAAAAGAAGCGGTGGAGAGTGGTGCACTCTGCCACTTCTGAAATGCAGGGCTGCACCGTATTTACAAGAATACGGTGCAGCCTTGCGTTTCCCCTGTGCTGGCGCTAATTTAGTTGCCTAGCACCAACACAGGCACCCTTGCACTGCACCAGAGTGCAAGGGTGCCTGCATTGAGGGGAATGATTGTTTCCCTTCCTGCACATAAACAATCTGAAATGGCGTTTTGAAACTTCTGTGTGTGCTACTTAATGCAGCGCACATAGAAGTTGCAAAGCGTAATTTTTACCCTCACCATTCATTTCTGAATATGATATTTAGGATACAGGCAGTTTTTTCAAGATCTCCTCAAACTGTAATATTTTTATAACCTTATCCAGAGATATACTCCATGGATTCTTCGCCTTCTCCAACATTTTCCATAATATTTCCTTCAAAATTGATGCTGGGGATGTTCTTATTTTCGCACAATATGTCACACATTCTGCCAGAAAAAAGTAAAGTTGTCTCCAAAAACTAAACTCCAGACTCATCTGCTCCGGTGATATGCAGTCTAGCAGGTGAAACAGCAATATGGGGGGCATATTTACAAGCCCTCATCGCCACCTGAGCGTCACTTCTTTAGACGCTCCGGTGACGCAGCTCCATTTTCCATATTTACAAGGTGGCGCCAAGTCACTTTGCGTGGCTTAACGCCACCTTGTGAAATTGCCCATTTTCGCCGCAGTCCTCTGCTGCAAAGGGGCATGCAAAAGGTGTTGCTGAGAGTGTTCCACCACAACACCTATTGCTTTTTGATGCTGCCCCACATTTACAAGGCTGAAGCAGCACCAAAAACAAACTATATGGAATACCAGGTGTTAGAATGGTGCAAAAAGGAGAAATTATTATTACTTTGTCCTTGTTTTTTGCTCTTTCCATATGTGCTGCATTCTGCAGCACACATAGAAGGTGCAAATCGCCATTATTTATTGTTTATGTGCAGCAAGGTGTCCCTTCTTGCACACAAACAATCATCCCTGCAGGGTCCCTGCTAGGGGAAACACAGGGGTGCACTGTATTCTTGTGAATAAAGCACATCCCAGCATTTTCAAAATGTCAGAGCGCGGCGCTACCAAATTTGGCATAGCTCCGTGCTCTGACATTTTCTTGTGAATATGCCCTTGTGTCACCAGCACTGTGCAAAGTCAAATCAACCTCCCATTTTCCCATGAAGAGCTGGCACAACATATGTCAAAGTGGTAGGAAATGTACTTGCCATTACCTATAGCATTGGAGAAAGGGCCAGGCTTGATAAACTTCAAAGCATGATGTAGATATAAAACGCCCCTTTCTTCAAGGAAAAGAAAGCCCTAGATATTAGCAACTATTTACTTGCTCAAGGAATACATTTTCCAGCTGCCATTTGCCTTTTTACAGTTTTCCGCCAAAGATTACAATATGATTTGTTATTGATAGCTTAGTGGATTGACACAATTCGTAAGAATGTGCTTTAATGTGGATGTAGAGCACTGTCATTGTTCAGCTGCTTTGTAAGATTGGAGATTTTGCGATCTCACACTGTCGGGGCACGTAGTAGATCTACCCCTAATTATTCTCCCTTCTCGTATTGGCGATATTGAGTGTGTCTGAATGACGATTATTTTAAATAGCATTTGTTTTTAATTCACTTTTCTTTAAATATACGATGTTTTAATTCTGATTCCTACCTTTCTGGGCGCCGTTTTTCACTCCCCGGTCCATCACAGCTGGTGCTGTTTGTGTGGAGGGAGGATCTTAAAACGCGACCCACTGTATCCATTTTCCTCACTTCCTGTGGCACATTTGAGGGGGCCATTTTAGAATCGGTGACGGTCTAGTCTTCTGACTAGGATCAGTCGCAATCACCTATTTAAACGCTGATGGCGCCAACGCGCAGCGGAACAGCTGCTTTGTAAGATTGGAGATTTTGCGATCTCACACTGTCGGGGCACGTAGTAGATCTACCCCTAATTATTCTCCCTTCTCGTATTGGCGATATTGGGTGTGTCTGAATGATGATTATTTTAAATAGCATTTGTTTTTAATTCACTTTTCTTTAAATATACGATGTTTTAATTCTGATTCCTACCTCTCTGGGCGCCGTTTTTCACTCCCCGGTCCATCACAGCTGGTGCTGTTTGTGTGGAGGGAGGATCTTAAAACGCGACCCACTGTATCCATTTTCCTCACTTCCTGTGGCACATTTGAGGGGGCCATTTTAGAATAGGTGACGGTCTAGTCTTCTGACTAGGATCAGTCGCAATCACCTATTTAAACGCTGATGGCGCTAACGCGCAGCGGGCGCGCCGCTGGCGCGCCGGAGGCGCGCCAGAGGCAAGCCCGTCTGCGCCCGTCCGCGCCGAGACTGGGCCCAGGGCCATACATGCTGTTTCTTCATGTCAAAAACAACTTCTTTCAAGGGACCTTATTTTATCTTTAAACAATGTCTCTGTTAAATGCCATCAGTCTTTGAATGCGGTAAATTAGGAGGGACCTATCAGTTGTAATAACTGTAAAAAGGTCTTTAACTGCATACAATCACCTATAACCTTGGAGAAGGACACACGTAGAAGTCTACGTGGGGGCCTTATAAATGCAAGATCAATGTGCAAGCATGCACTGCATATTTATGATCTTATAGTTGACGATGACCTGGACTGCCTTTTTTAACCGAGACCTGGCTGAAAGCCTGGTGCAGCCCAGACATCGTGAACACACTTCCCCGGGATATCTTATCCAAAGGGCAGATAGACCAGAGCAACGTGGGGGTGGCCTCGCAATTATTTATCGCGACACCTTTAAGTGCACAATAGAGCAGCTACCTGACCTGAAAGGAGCAGAGAGCATTAGTTTTTGTATCCAACTACATGACTCCTTCTCCTTTGCAGGGGCATTAGTTTACCGCCCTCCTGGACAGCACAACAAGTTCCTAGAAAGTATTGGTGATGTGATTAGTACTCTTGCTTTTAGGTTCTCCAATTTCACTCTATTGGGTGATATTAATTTACATCTTGACTCTCCTAAGGACCCTGGTGCAATTCGTTTTAAGGAGATAATGGAGGTCTTTGGCCTCCAACTACTCTCAATGTCTGCCACACACAACGCAGGCCATATTTTGGACTGCATTTGTTCTAATCTAAACACCCTTAAAGTGAAGCCCCCTGTTACGCAAACCTGGTCCGATCATAAATGAATCCCCTTTTAATAAAGGATAAGGCCTCGATCAAGAAAAATATGAATTTCCAACAACAGGACAAAGTTAGCTGGAAGGCACTTATGGGGCGTCCAGACCTCGTCTCTAAAGCCATCATGGGTAGACCCAATTTGGTTGGTGACTCTATAACTGACACCCAGCTCTACGAGAACTGGATGCTTGAGCTAAAAGATCAGTTGACATCTACTACTACACCACATAGGCCTTCAAAAAAGAAATCTTCCGCACCATGGTTTTCCCATTCCCTGAAAGAACTGCAAGCCCAAGTCAGAGTACTAGAACGTAGATGGCGCCGGTATTATGATAGGAGTGATCTCAATACTTATAAAATTGCACGCAGAAAATATCATGCTTTGATCAAAGTTTCAAAAAAACCTTCTATACTGAGGCTGTTAAAAATTCTAAAAACAAACAGAAGGAGATCTTCAAAATAGTTAATCTGTTCACAAATCCGAATAGTCTACTTCAAGAGATCCCTCCCTCACAGAGCCTTTGTAATAATATAGCAGACTATTTTGAAGAAAAAGTCCTGACACTGTTAAAAGACTTTTCTCCCTCGACTTCAGTCATCATAAATAAGAGAACCTCTGTAGACACAGATATCGCTTGTATGAAAACTTTTCAACCTATTACGAGGGAGGAATCACAGTTGGCCATCTTATCCACCAAATCAGGCTCCCTTTTGATCCTTGCCCCCCACTCTGTTACACACCCTCATTGATGTTGTAAACCCTATTATAAACAATATTATAAACTCTTCGCTTCTTACAGCTAAGATTCCAACAGAATGGAAACTTGCGGCGGTAAAACCCCTCCAGAAAAAGCAATTGGCTGATCCCACGACCCTTTCCAACTTACGACCTATCTCGCTTTTACCCACCCTGTGTAAGTTAACTGAAAAATTTGTTAATAAACAACTTACCACGTTTTTAGAGGAAACAAATGTATGGCATGTCAACCAGTCAGGTTTTAGAGCCCAACACTCGACTGAATCTGCCCTTTTGTACACTGCAGAAACTTTACGAGCTGCCCTGGATCAGGGAAAGAAGGCTGTCCTGGTGCTGCTTGACTTGTCCGCGGCTTTCGATACGGTCTCACATACCATTCTGTTAGACCGTCTTGCATCATATGGTGTATCCGGGAATGTCCTTGAGTGGATTGAGAACTTTTGAAAGACCGGCGTCAAGTTATCACGCTAGGACAATATAACTCAGAAGAAAAAGCACTTATATCAGGTGTTCCTCAAGGATCGAGTCTGAGCCCAACCCTTTTCAATGTTTATATGTCCCCTTTGATGAAACTAATATCGTCCTTCAAGATCAATACCATTTCATATGCGGACGATACTCAGCTTATCCTGGTCCTGGATAATGACAATACTAAGGCGGAAGAAAATCTTAGGAAATGTCTTTCAGCAACCTTTAAATGGATGAGTGACAATCATCTAAGGTGTAACTCGGAAAAAACAGAGATTTTGCCATTTGGCAAACAAAATCCCTTTGTGCCTAAACTTTGGTGGCCAGAAGATGCCACCCCCCCCTCCTAATACAATAAATGCAGCCAGAAACCTAGGAATAACATTTGACACCACACTATCTTTCAAACAACAATCTCTGGCAGTTGCGGGCACATGTTTTCATCTTATAAAAAGTCTAAAAAAATTCTTTGACTTGCTCCCCTTCTCAGCCAGGCAAACCGTTGCTGTGGCACTCATTACATCTAGACTGGACTACTGTAACAGTCTTTATGCACGAACAAATAAATCAGTCTTGCACAAGCTTCAGATGGTCCAGCACGCGGCTGCCCGGCTGGTATTGAAGTGGCCTAGGAAATCATCTGCCTCTGCTGCACTAGACATCTTACATTGGTTGCCAGTTCATAAACGAATTTTGTTTAAGGTCCTTAGTATTACCTTTAGGGCCTTTCATTCACGTGGCCCACAATATCTTCAAACTAGCTTCAAACGCTACGTTCCCTCCCGTAGCCTAAGATCATCCAATGCAAATCTATTGACCATTCCATCTTTTAGATTGGTGACAAAGGGAGGAAAATCACTTGTAGTCATAGGCTCAAAGGCTTGGAATAAACTCCCATCTCAGCTCCGTCAGATTGCTTCCGAGTCTGTCTTTAGGAAGGCACTTAAAACTTGGATCTACAGTGCACCTGATACTTTATGTAAAACACTCATTTAAACATCTATCTGACCTCTGGCATGAGTAGTATACCAGTTGTCTCCATCTCTGGTGTTCCGTCCCAGCGCCAAGATGCTCCTTGGAGTGATAGTAGCGCTATACAAGTTTCCATTTACATTACATTTCATGGCTCATTGTCCCAAATAAGTTTGATGTAAATGCATTTTTAGGTAAATGTACAGAATCAGAACTCCGGAACAAATTCCACATTGCTTTGTATATTCATTTACATTGAGCCTATTTT
The DNA here is from genome assembly GCA_963921515.1 of Calotriton arnoldi. NCBI lineage: Eukaryota > Metazoa > Chordata > Amphibia > Caudata > Salamandridae > Calotriton > Calotriton arnoldi. Next base: position 1,490,310 of record CAWUFW010004026.1, read on the forward strand.
TGGTACATGCATCATACTGGCAGGTAGTGCTAAGGTTCTCCGTTTTCTCGACCTAAAAAAGAATGTAAACTTCCTTTCCAACTCTATGAAAAGGTCTCTGATAATCAACCCCATGGATAGAAGGTAACAAAACTCACCAAGGCTGCAGCTAAGCGCCAGACAAACAAGCACGACAAATAGTTTCATGGTGAGAGAGAGAGAGTTGATCCTGCTGCTGCAATACTCAGCTCAGTCTGAAGGTGATTGTGTACGACCAAAGCTCCTGTAATTATACAGAAAGCGGCTGTTTACACCCCTCTCAGAGTCACAGGACAATTCATGTGCTCCAGCCACAGTGCTTAGTATTGTTTGCTTGGAAGCACACCAGAAATGCTAACACACCCTCCTTCAGACTGCTTTTATATGAATAATGGATTACTGTGCCAGACATGCTGCTAAGTCCAGAGTAATAGAAAGTACCATATTTCTCTTTAAATGATAATAAATGGCCATGCTTCCACACCCAATTCCCACTCCCCGATTCACAATTTACACATTTTTTCATTCTGATTTACAGTTTCTCCGGGGAATCTGTAGATTATTCGTAGTGGGGCATGTGTGTTAGTGTGGACCATGTTTCTATGTGGATGACATTCTTCCTGGGATGTTGTGAGACAATTCTTCACATGTTATAGGGGAGGAGCAGGTAGGCTGCTCCTGTCCCTGCTATATCTCATCGATGCAAATATTTAACAATTCAAAATGTGGTGTTCTGATGCTGCCCTAATTCACAAACAGTAAACAGCACAATCTGCAAGCACATTGGAAAAGCACCACATTATGGGATTGGAGCATAGAGAGGAACCCTTACAAACAGCCTACACAACAGTGTATGGGCAGTAGGGGACTAAACCCATCTGTACCAGCCACAAGCCAAACTGATTTGATTCGCTCATGGAAGGGTACTCCTTGTATGTCATTTTCATTAGGAACAATGCTTAATGTGTGAAAGAATAAATCCAACCCATGCCTCTTTAAACCACTGTCAGATATTTCCCGCCTCTTTGTCTCACTCTTGCAGGTTTTTGCCCCTTTAACTCACTCCACGATCAACCACCAGCTCAAATTAAGCGCAGATCAAGATGAAAGGCTGAGTGGTACAGCTGAACATGTAACACAGATCTGCAACACATGTGTACATCCATGGTGATGTCTAACTGGACTCATTTGCCTATGGTCCTCAGAATAACTTGAACATTAAAGGTTTCTAGCTGCAGCATGCTGCAGACAACGGCTAATTCGATGTTGAATACATTGCTTTATCTGGAAATATAGATAGGGATTGTGGTATGATTCATATTCACCCCTATGCGCTTTCCAAACATTTGCTGTTTTTTCCTTAATGGCCACACAAACTATATAATGAGAAAGACGGCCCTCCCTCTTTGATCTTTCAAACAGCGGTGGCTGGCACAGGTAATCGCGGTGGGCGGGGTTGGAGGGGGGGTAAGTCGACAGACAACGGAATAGGTATAATTAAATAAATACTACCTATTCCATCGTCTGTCGGCTTACCCCTGCCGCGCCCCACCGCCCCACCACGCTTACCTGAGCCGGCCACCGCTGGTTTCAAATATAGCCTTAATACAAGAAATGCATTTATCCCTGGGAGTATGAGAAAAATTGAGACAGGATTGGGTTGATAATATGATTTTTGTGTGTGGGTAATAGTCCACCAGTCACAACCAGTAAAGGAGGTGCTGTAATATTGCACTGAATATCTATCTATCTATCTATGAGAGAGCTACATACCTGTTCCAGCACATTGGAGAGTATAGGAAATTGAGGTTTTAGTTGTATGGCCTGCACAAGTAATAGGTCCCAATTTTCCCTTACTGGGAACCAAGCACCCCATAGTAGTGCTGGACTCTTCCAAGGTAGCAAAGCAGAGCAGTCCAAGGCCTACTCACGGGAGGTGGTGAGGGCTAGCAATCACTGTTCGCTGGCACGTAATAATAGCAATAAATGGTTGTTCGGTCACTGCCTTTTCTTTAGAAAAAGGAAAAGTACATTTATTACACACAATGCTAAATACTACAGAGTAATTTACAAATATGTACATAAGCAACTGGAAAATGCCATAGATGATAATACATTATCACCTTTGACTCCTTAAAGTGGTTCATACAAACATATATGTTAAGTCTACTGGCGTGGTCAAAGATCCAAGATCAACAAACCATGTTCAAGACATCATTTTGTATGTAAATGTAATCATCACTAGCAATAATCGTGTGTAAATACCCTTATTATTATTAATAAAACATATTTACTGTAATGAGCATTCATTGTCAACATTATTATCTCAATAAAGTATTTAAAATGAGCAAAACATATCTGTGTATAGATTTATAAACTTTCCAACCATGAAAATGCAATCACAAAAGCAGACCCTAGACAGCATTACGTTTTTACTACATTACATAAAACCAGAGACTTAGGGAAAACGTTATGAGATTTATGAAGCCAGGCAAGGCCACCTTGTTTGGCCCACAGTGGCTTCATACATCTCGAGGAAAGCAACACAGAGCAAATCGCTGTGTTGCCTACTACATGCTGGGAGGCGCTCCACGGGCATTGTGTGGGTGTTCCCATGCAACTCTATGGTTTTTGATTCATGTTCAGATTTACCTGAACTGATAAACCTGGTAATGCACCAAAAAGATAAGCCTGCCCAGGAGAGTTTATTTTTCTTAGTTAGTTCTTCTTTCTATGTGTGCTACATTCTGCAACACACATAGATAGGGGAATTTGCCTCTCAGGATTGTTTTTTGTGCAAGAAGGCGCCCTTTCCTGCATAAAAACAATCCTGCATGAAACACAGGTGCAAGCATGCCTGCGTTAGTTCTAGGCAGCCCAAACGAAGCCAGCACAGGAGAAAAGGCAGAAATGTACAGTATTCTATTAAATACAGCACATTCCTGCCCTTTCCCAGTCATGCAGTGCAGTGCAGCAAGGTGACTTACTGTGCTGCATTGTGTGACAAATGACTGCATGACAAATCTCATAAATATGCCTCTTAGTACATGTATTTCCTTTATACACTTTCATGCCACAATAACTGCATACACAAAGTAAGGCCCTAGAGGGCGCAGCACTGCCAGCTATAGAGCAGAAGCTCCAGCCTAGGGAGTGCTTTGAAAAACATTACTGAAAATCCCAGAGGGTCATTGTCAGAGCGTGTTTAAGTTCTAGGACGTCATCCACAAGGTCGAAGACCAACTGTTGTGGGAGCAGTATTCATCCACCACACCACCACTGGTAGAAGAAGAACACAATAGTGTTGGGATGAACACAAGGGAAAAGGGTTTGGGAACACACAACAAATTAAAGTAGCAAGTTAAAATAAAAGGCTAAAACAATTTACCAAAATAACAAACGTGATGATCCACTATCCTCCAGAGGTCCTACTTGGACCTATTGAATGGGTAATCATAAGGAAAATGTTAGTACAGATAGCAGGTTATTTATATCACCCAACACGGAAACTGACAGATGCTACTTAGCATTTGCTAAAGGTGGGAAATAAGATACTACACCTGCTAATCAAGCACACAGGTGGAGGGGCAAAACACTATGCCCTCACAATGATGTACACAAACAAGAATATCACAAGTGTTCATACATTACTTGTCACAACTCAACATTATATATCACAACACATAATTTATCAACCTTCATAACCAGTAGATGAGTAATTTCCACTAGTCTGCTAACAAAGTGCACACCGATGTTTAGTGTTTCTCCTCACATGAGAGCACACCAGATTGCACAAAAAAAGTTCTTAGGGAGGTTGAAGGAGAACATAACATACACAATAAACAACAAACTTAGCTCTACAACTAAATTACCCTAGTGCAGCTGTTTTTAGAGTGTTTGGTAGCTTGAATATGCAGAGTTTTCACCAGCCGTGAGAGGTACCAAGCTTTTCTTTATCCAGGTTCGCGGCCAGAGGCCCAAGCAAGGCAACAAACCCCTATCAAAGAGCGTGGCGGCCACAGGACTAATATCAAAGCAGGAGATCTATAAATAGAATATTTATCATATCCAGATAGAGATGTGTGATCCAAATTCAGAGGCTGGGCAGGAGATGTGTCAAGTCTGGATTCCTAGATGGGAAGCATCAAATGTTCAGGAGCCAGGCTACTTATAGTTCAGAGCGTTAAAAATGGCTGCAGTCTGATGTTGTTGTTGTGGATGACTCTGCAGCTAAGGATGACTCACTGTTGCTGTGGATAACTTGGCAGCTCAGGATGACTCACCAGTATTCAGCCCCCTGTCCCATGTTTGTTGTGAATGACTTGCCAACTGAGGATGACTCACCACTATTTAGACCCCCTTCTAAGGCGCGGGGCAAAATCCAAGATAAAGGTCAGTTAAAGCATAAATCACCATGTGTGCAGGTAGAGGCATCCCCTAATGTTCTGCCCAAAAGGTGTCCTAAGGTATGGAGCTCTATACCCTACATACCCTGGACCATGATGAACTGACAGTGTGCGCAGAAGGCCACGTGGGTGCAAGTCCTTAAAATGTGGATGAGAGCACAGAATTCCAAAGAAGGCACCAAGAGAACCACAGGTTTTTATCAAAGGCCACTTGCGTGTTTCCCTGGTGGCAAGGATGATAGCTACCTATGAATCCCTGGGTCATGATTTCTTGACACTATAAACATAGAGTCAGTACTTTGTAAACATTCTTAAGGTGGGAACTGCTGCACCCTTGATGCCCCCCCTATACTTCCTTTGTGATGTTGGTGCTGCCCCTGCCATCCTGGGGCCACCATGAGGGGAGAAACACATGTACATTTTGAGAGCCCCACAAGGCATCATGGGGCACTCCTGAGGGAACAGTGAATACTTAATAAGTGACTCTCCCGCTGTGCCAGGGAGAGCTGATGCTTTATTTTGCCCATGGCATGCACTTCCTTTTGTTTTTTTGCCTTTTTTTGGATGCCCAGTCCCACCCTTGCACCCCCATGCCACCTCATGTTGGGGGCAGCTGAGAGACACCACCCCTTGCTGCCCCACCGGCTCCCCCATGACCTGCACGTCAGCATGCAGCTGCAGGAGCCCAAAGCATTTCTCTCCCTGCCTGCTCTTGCAGGCAGGGTATAACCTTCTACGGTGGCTGCTCTGCTTTCCCTAGAGACAGGCATGGTGAACGGGGGCAAGGCCACCACCAATGGGGGACACAATGGTGCTCCCCCATCCTCCTCTGTTTTTGGGGCCAGGGATGGAGTCCCAGCTCCACTTTTAATATAAAATGGCACAGGGGATGGGGTCCCTAGGCTAGTAGAGCGTCTGAGGAGGGGGCCCCATGCACACCCCTTCCCTGAGGAAAAAGTAAATAACTAAATTATGTGCCATCTCTCAGGCCCTGACTCACTCGAGGGGTAAGGTAAGGAATGGCAGTAGAGCCCTACATACTTGATCGAAAGAAAAGATCAAAGGTCACAAAACTTTAAAATGTCAAAACTCCTTCCCCATTCGGCTAATTTTGACCATCTTGGGCTCATTGTACTCCTGGTGGCGAGCTCTAGCCAACTGGGACTGTTGCAGACCTCCTCACCTCCAGAGCAGTGTAATCCTCAGAGACCTGGTTCTCTTGGCTCCACGTGCCTGCCTGCCACCTAGTCTCTGTCTCTGGGTGCAGAAGTCCACAGTGCTTCCCTCATATGGTCCTCAGGGGTGTAAAGGGGCCAGCCTTACTGGCCCTTGGGGAGACTTACTGGTCCTAGGATCAAATGGGCAGAGTCCTTAGGTTTTTGTTGGGCATCAGGGGGCTGTTCCTTCCAGTTGTCCAGGCAGCCCCATGGTCCAGCAGCGAAGAGCAGAGAAATCACCAGGCAAGAGAGAGTCTCCCCCTTGTGCAAGAGATTTTAAAGGGGAGAGGAAGGTTCCAGAAGCCAGGTACCTCTGACCAATCCTAGGGTGTCACATTACTTCTCCATCCCGTCCCAACCCTTGTACACAGAATTCTGTGACAATTCAAAATGGCATCATCAGGAGTTAATAGTCACATCTCTTCCAGATGCCTCAGCTGTGCCCCTCGCTGACATCACTGCTAAGGCCTTTCTCACTTAATTTTGAAAGGGGAGACCACTCCTCTGTTGGCTCCAGAGGTCTGGGCTCCCTCCTTTGTTCTGTGGGCTTGGGCTGGCCCATCACTTTTATAGTATGAGAGCTGATTGATGGATTGATTGATTGATTGATTGAGTGATTGATTGGATTGATGCAGATTATTCATCCCCACCCCCTTCCACTGTAGGATCTGGGTAAAATGCAAATAACCTGGCACAGGAGGATGACAAAAGGACTGGGCTCTGATCCTGAGCTGAGCCAGAGAAATATGACAATTCTGGATGACCCATAAATTGTACAGGTATCTTTTTGGAACTTGTAGAATTGATTTTCCCACACAGGTTACACCTCACTTTGATACATCACTGGTCTGTGTAAGCCAAAGGGAAGCGAAATTGCACTCTAAGGTGGTTTTGTCACTATGTGTATAATAAAGAGTCACTACAGACAAAACAGTAAATCAATCTGACTTTCCCTATTAGTGCACACTAACATTATAAGGCCTACCCCAATATCTAACCTACAGATCCCATGGCAGGCTACCTGTGTGCAGTTTCCGATCTGTGCAACACAGAAGGTTGCTATGCTCAATGGGAACATGTGCGCACATCTATGTCCACATGTTTTAATGTGTAACCAGCCAAGTACCCCCTACCCTTGCTGTGTCAAGGTGGCCTTATCTTAAAAGGTGGACACTGGTGGTAAACATGTGCAGTCCGTTTGCTATGTGATTACAGTGGGTGACACCACAGGTCCAAGAATGGACGTCCTGAACTGCAAGCTTACTCTAGCGGACTCTGAATCAAGGTTAAACATGAGCTCACACATGAGGTCTTCTGCAAAGGTTTCTTTTTATATATTCATACTCCTCAACAAAAGCAAGCCCTTTCTCACTCCAAATGACCTAAAAACTGCAATGCAAGCACTGGTTCTGTCCAGGTTAGACTATGGAAATGCCACATTCACAGGAGCAGCTAAAGCACACATAGCCTCCATAAGAGCCACCCTAAATGCAGAGGAAAGAATGGTCACCTGAGCAAAGAAACATGATCACATCTCCCCTGCACTGCAAAATCTAAAGTGGCTACCAATTGAAGCATGCTGCTGCTTCAAAACTGCCTTCCTACAAAGCCCTACACACTGGTACCAGATTACCTCACAGCCAAACTCACAAAAGCAGACCAATCGAGAAACCTAAGAAGTTCCAACTCACTTCCTCTCAGCCTCCTCAAAAGACATAAACAAAGAGCCCTCTCACGCCCTTTCTCAGGCAACGTCCCCAAAATCAGTAACTCTTTCTCCCAGCTCCCAATACATATCAGAACTAACCCCCTGTGGTATGGCCGTTGGGGACATTGTCGACATTGCTAAGTTAGCATGAGCACTGCTGCCATGATGCTGCTTTTGCGCACGTTCCTACATGGCTTTGTTATGCAAGACTCTTTTTGTGCCTTTCATATGAGAACTGTCTGCTTTTTGCGTTCTCTGCCTGTTCCTGGAGTTTAGTCTGAACATACTGTGCAAGGTTGATAAACAATGCCCCTTGTTATTCTGTTCTGGTCAGTCCCCAGCACTTAGACAAAACATGCTACACAGCTGCAGCTGCTGAAAACTCGTGCTTTGATATTATGGGATTGCATGTTAGTTTAACACACACTTGGAGAGGGACCTATCCATGGAGAAGAGCTATGCTGTTCCTATGATGTAAAAACTATCATCTATGCACTAAGGTATGGGGTCTGCTGACGAAGTCCAGAGATCTTCCTTTATATAATAAAACTTCTTCTTTCCAAGGGGAGGGTGGTTAGGCCTTATAGTCCTTTATCCACTGTCTGAATACGATGATATCCCCTTTCATAGTCTGTGGACTTGCTACAATGCTAACTGTTTTAGGTTTATGCGTTTTGCTGCTGGTAGTGGCTCATATACTGCATTATAGAGCACTTTATTTAAAATAATCATTTTGAACTATAATAGTGACTCTGTCTATTCTTATTGTGGACAAGTACGAGTGAGTGATCGAAAGGGTACATCTTGCTACCGCGATTCCTGAGAGAGTTGGGAGTGTTGTGTTCTGGGTTGTCCAATCATTTGTAGCTTCGTGATTATGTAGGAGAACAAATGAGACACTATAGCTAGTCGGTTCTGGGATTATGGGCACTGAGGCGGTAGAAAGGCTTAGCCCCTACACACTGAGGTCCTGTTTTCCTGTGCATAGTTCTGTGTACGTGCAGAATCCCCTCAACACCCCCGTCACGAGCGTCAAGAGACAAATAAAATATTTTCTCTTAAACCGTGACCTCTACCCCTCCAGGATGTAACTAATAAATTGCACCATGGAAACTCCACTTAGTTACATGTACCTCTCCCGCAAGGTCTACACAACGACTTAACGCTCAACTCCACAATCATAATGCATCATTTCTGACTGAGAATGACTAGACTCTCGAAAGTGTATTTTTACTTTACTGTTATTGACTAATAATTGTTGCTGTAAAGCGCTCTTATACCCTTAGGATCTTGCCAGAACTATATAAAACTCCTATAATAAATTTAAAAAAAATAAAACAAAATAAGAAGTCCAAAACTGGGCGATCCAAAAAGCAAAAAATCCAGGTGTAATGAATAGCAGTAACCAATTACAACATAGCGTTTTGCTTTTGTGAAACTTGAGTAACAAAATTCAAATATCATAGTTAGTTGTGTCTATTCACTGCTCAGGGATAAAGCAGACTTCTTCTTGAGTGTCTCCTGTACCTTACATTCTTTGGGAAACACAATGGTAAACGTTAGAGGGGATTGGACGTTAACAAATGATATGGTCATACATCTGGCAGGACTGATGTAAGACACATGAAAGGCAGATAATAATGGGTGATATTTTAATGAACCATGCAGTGAATGATTCCTGATAACTGTTGAATTCAAGGGAGATGACTACACTTTTACTTCTTATGCCCATGGGATACTTAAAGATATTAGAGGTTTATTTTGACCTCATTCATCCTGGTTAATGTGTCTGACCACATTATGATTGAATTATGAGTCAGCATTTCTTAAGCGCATGGCTACCCGGAGGCATGCCAGCGCTGATAGCAGTACATTCAAGGACTCCGAGCTGGATTTAGGGAAACAGTAAGGTCTTAATTTGTTTTCGGAAGGTCAGATGGTTAGTCTCAAGACGGATCTGTTGAGGAAGGGAGTGTCCTTATGGCTGGCCCTTGCCCTATTCGTATTCCCACTAGGGTAAGGTGACTTATATAACACCAGTAAAACTTTACTTGATACAAATTCTGGAAATTCTCCAGAATTGCAGGGGTAGGGTTTCTAATGCACGGCTGCAAGGATTCAGATCAGTGCACCAGCACTGAGTAAGAAAGGCCCAGTGGACCTCAATCTTAAAACTAGCTTACCAAGCTATCTATGCACTGGAAATATTTTCAGGTTACTATTAGTAGTCCAGTTAAACAAGTTCAGGGACACAGTGGTAATCCAAGCGATTCTCTGGTCTCTTGAATAACACACTCAATGATTGCTCTACGAGAGCGAGACTTAAAATAAAACAGCAGTTAACTCTTGGTGATAACAGTATGAGCATTTCTAGCATTGTATTGATTTTGCTAGTACCTACACCTACTGTTATTTCTAAGCACTGCACTAACTTAGCTAAGACATTAAATAGCATCTCAACCTGTTCGGTTTCTGAGAAGCATTGCACAGCATACCTTTTAAACGATTGTACTGCTGAATTTCACCACCAATAATATTGTGGGATACTAATATCTAGGAAAGAATGTTGAGGGACAAAATATCGAAAGGGAAGTATAGATTTACGAATCCTAACTCCACATCAACGCACCTTGAGATACAGGTACTACATAGGTGCATATATGTGGAGTTAGGTATAGAAAGTTTTGACTGATTTAGCTGTTGATATTTTATTTTTGATATTCTGTCCTTGACATTCTGTCCTATCGATATTGTTGAGTGGATTTTCAGGGGGCATGCCCTTTTAAGCAGCAGGCCTAGCTGTTTGTTATCAGACGTCTGCCTTCAGTGAAGAACAAGAGTATCAGCACAGCTCCCAGCTTCTGCATTTAGCTTTCCAATTGAGAGTGGACCTCGATCGGCAATCTGGCATGATCTCTATTGATAATCTCTAGAGGAAAGACCTCTCCCAATTATTGGTCACTGATTTACTCAAATGGTTTAAAATAAAACACTTTTTGAGACACATTTTACACTAACATGGCCTTAAACATGTAAGCTTTCTCCATGTATTTACATTAAGGAATTTATCATATTCTAATGGCAGCACAGACAGAAAGCTTTAGGAAGATCAATTAGCTAAAGGATGAGGAGTTTTGGAAAGAAACTTGTGCATTCAAACGTCAGTATCAATTCTATGCCTTGGGGGTGTGACATTTTCAAATTATAAGTTCCATTCTAGATGACATCATTTAATTTAATGTCAGTAAGGTTTTTTCTTTTGCCAGTTTGAAAACTATGTTGAGTTAACTTTTAGAATAGAGGGTGTCATTAGCTAATGCCCAAGTATCATTCCACAGAAGTATTTACAGTTTTCACTGCATAGTTCTTAGTTAGACCAGCTACTTTCTTTTTAAGTGTGCTTTGGATTCAGGACCTTCTCCTCTTTCTAAATACTAACTAACCTCAGCTTCTTGTCCTGATTTTTCTTTCAAAATTCCATGAAAGTTTTCAGTGGTACTAGGTTTGTCCAACCTTCTTTGTCTGTTATCGCTCAGAGTAATGAAAAGAATGGAAAGAGCAGCTATCAGAATACTGATAACAATTGGCTTTTTAATTTGATCACAGTCCCTAAAATTATGATCACCCCTACTGGATTCCTTGATTGACAAAGATCCAGTCTTTTTTTCTGTTTTAGCATTTGCTTATTTTCAGATTTCATTGAAATGTAGATTTTTCCATATTAGAATCCTTAGCCTCATCTTTGGCTTCATGATGTGTTTTAATGTCTTCTGATCCCTCAAATGTATAGGTTCAGTAAGAATTTTTGGTAGCTCGATTAGTCGTTGTTGAGTAGGACCACTGCCAGCCTCTGACGACTGGCCAGAGCTGCTGTTTCTCTATGGATGTTGCTAAAAACTATTGAGGAATCATTTCAAAATTCCCCATTAATTTCATTCCTAGGTCCAGAGCTGGTGCAACTTGCTGCTCACTTTGTAATTGTCTTAATACATCTTGAAAAACTGCTAACAAGGGTGTACCTTGCTTAGAAGTGTAAATACAAACAAACATACTTCACCAAGTGTTGCACTTGTCTATGGGTGGCACCCTTTCAAAAGGGGAAGACACAAGGTTAGATTCCTCTGCTTGTTTTGGGGGGCAGTATGAGGATACACTGCTCCCAACTGGTTGGCTTGCAAGTAATCCAACAGGCAATTTTGTCATGGTTCACAGGAACTTTGCCCATGATAGCGTTTGTTTCTATGTACTGACTTTCTTTTATGGCAACTGTCCCTGGCCTGCAGGTCCTTTGGGAGCTGCTGTACATTGTGTAAACTGTAACAAATATTGTATAAGTCTCCTTTATACATTAATGTACATCTTAGCACGCCTACTACATCATTAAGTACAACATTTTCAGTATCTCGATAAGACATACACGCAGCCAATACCGGCCAGCTGGCCCCTTGTTTGCTGATGAAACCCAGTCTGACATTTCTGTATATATGCTAACAACACAAGAAATCAATTTTGGTGTTCAAGATTAGTCAAAGTAAAGTCAAGGTAATGATAAGCGCTGTTTGCAGATTTATATGTGTGAAAGTACCCTGTTGCACCATCTGTAGGATCAAACTACAGCCATGAATAAGAAGTCTCAAAGGCATAAGCATACATTATAAATGTGACACTACCCTACTATCAGAGAAGCCATGATTTTTGAGATGTAGTCTAACTGCATCTCTGTAGTTTACTCCTATAGCAACAGGAGCCACCATTTTTAATGAAAAAAGAATGGAAAAAATACCTTTTCAATGTCAAGCTTGATGAACCCTACAGTAAACGGGGGTAGTTATTTAACCTGAAGCAGGTAATCAATATTACAATGGACATCGCTGTGTATTTGTAAATATTGTTTTTTAAGTGTGTTACCAGAAAAATACTGGAAGAGGGGCCAGAACTTGATCGTGAACAAGACTGCCGACTTCTAAAGAGAGTCCAGATTTCTACTAAGTATTTTCCACACATACTAGAAACTTAATACTGGCTATCTAAAGGACCAGCAGTTTATAGACCTGTCGACACACTCTCATCTATTGAATCTCCACATAATATTGCTGAACGTGTATAGCATGAACCATTACATCAAATGGAAAAAGGTACTAACGTACACATCCACAAAATCCCCAGATATTGCGTTACTGAAACAAATGCATCTTTCAAAACCGAATCAAAAAAGCTAAAGAGATATTGGCTGGTCAGAGTTATTAGTAGCAGCTGTGAGAGCCATGAGAGCAGTCAGTCATATACACCCTCTGACGGCCCTCCACCATAAAATGTTGAGTAACAATTCTATTCAAAAAGACCCTACAGATTACAGTTAAGAAAACTTAGGTTGACATAAAAGACCATATGTGTTTGCCAAGGTCAAAACAATGGGCACCACAATGGTGGTCGGTACTGTCTATTCTTCCAATGAGGACAGAGTTTCACTCTTTTCCACCATCTCCAGACTCTTGGTGGAATAGTAGCATTCAAAGGTAGTGGTTAGAGGGGACTCAAACTTGGGGGTATATTCACAAGAACGTGTGCTAAACAACTCAAAAAAATGTTAACGCAACTTTACACATCGCAGCCTATCGCGGGAAAATAACCCTGTGTTAACGTGGAATTCACAACACGGCGGCACCATGCGATAGCCTCCCGAAACCGCGGACAATGTCCGCGATACAACCACCGCGACGGTGATAAAAACCCAAACCTCAATGCAAAAAAACATGCGATGGGCCAAACCGCGATGAGGAAATCAGCGATAAGCAGCGCCAGGCCTGCAATACACACAAGGCAGGCGGGAAAAATCACCAATAAAGTCGAAAAAACACACAAACACAAAATAACCAACACCGAAGCACCATGGAGGCAGCAGAGGACGAGCACAACCCCACAAGCACCCCACATGCACCCCGGACGACCATCCAGGGACCTCGGGGACAGGGAAGGGAAGGACAAGAAGAAGAGGAAGACGAAGTTCAGTCCGCAGGAAAACAGGATCCTGGTCACGGAGGTGATGGAACACCATCAACAACTGTTCGTCACCTCCAACGTGTCATTGGGCACCAAAAATGGAATATGGCGGGCCATCGTGGACAAGGTGAATGCCGTCGGAGAGCACAAGAGGTCAATGGACGAGGCCAAGAGGCGATGGATTGACATCAAGCGCAAGACCAAGGAGAAACTCGCAGCCAACCAGAAGGCAGCAATGCAGACTGGAGGTGGTAGCCCAGCGCCACAGCTGGAGCTGGATAACATGGAGGAGCTGGTGTCGACAGTCATCAGTGTGGAGACTGTGGCCGGAGTTGGGGGACCGGACACTGCTCGACAGGACACAACACAACAGCAACAGGGTGAGTAACCACCAGGTACTGGGGGGACGTGTGGAGATGGCCACAATGGCACACATGCACAAGCAAGTGGAGCACAGTGCACACCCACAATGACTCTGGATCATGGCCCTGATCCACAGACTGTCACAATGTACAATGCCATGCTGTCTGAATGTGAACATGTACCATGTGGCTACATACATGTGGACACATTGTAATACACCATCTCCCCTTCACATTGCAGGGGCACCGTCAACACCTCCTGCAGAGCAGTCCCAGCCACTCTTCACTGATGACGAGGAGGACACCCCCAGCATCGACACCCAAGCCCTCCAAGACATCATTGACATCATCCGCAAACCATCTCAAGGATCAGGGCAGCCCAGCTGCATCGAGGAGACCCCACCCACTACCCAAACCACCCAGCAGGAGGCACCCACAACCCCGGCTGTCTCCCAAGACCCCCATGAACAACACATGGCCTTCCAACGCCGTGCTGGAGGGCCAGAGGGAGACGGCTGAGCAGGTGTGGGTGGGGTTCGACCTCATGGCTACCAAACTGGACGCCATCCATGGGTATCTAGGTCCCATCAGGGACCAGCTCCAGTCCCTAACGGACACCCACGGCCCGCTCCATGGTCTCCAATGAGCCCTGGCTGACATCGCTGGAGTCTTGACTCAGAGACAAGAACACCTGTCCGCTCAGAGTGGCTCCAGCGATCCCAGCCGTGAGCTGGCACACATGAGGAGGCTCATGGAGGACATGGTGCAGATGGAGGTGGAAAGGATGGCAGCCACTGCTGCACATCAGCGAAATGTAGCTGGGATCTACCATGCCCTGCAGATCCTCATCATGGTATTGCTGCCACAAGGTGTGGCGATGATGAATGCTGCTGCCCCCACACCATCCACATCTCCGCCCCCTGGTGTGTCAGTGCCTCCCAGTGCGGCAGGCGTCTCCACTCCGGCACCTGATGTGTCACTGCCACACAGTGAAGCCGACAATCCACCTCCGGCCCCTGATGTGTCAGTGGCACACAGTGCCGCAGCCGGTACTGCAACACCCACAGGTGGGGCAGAGCACACATCCGAGGACGAGGACGTGGATGGGATTGAGATCAGAAGGAGGCACTAGCATTCATTTCCGCCACCTGGCCTGTTTCTGCTTGGTGCCGCACATGGCCCCATGACCTTCCACTGACCCCCGATACACTCCGCTGCACTCACCTTGGACCGCGACATGGACTGCCATATCCTGTTTGATGACCAATGACACGGCGACCAGACTGCGGACTGTACCCTTCCTCTTCCGCAGTACTTGTCATCCCCAGATGGACTCTGGCTGGCCCTCCACGGGCCCATATTGTCTAGTGGGCTTGGCATGGCCCTGTACTGCTCTAGCTGCAAAACTCCACTGGATGTGCATTAAACATTCAGAAACGCACTGCTGTATCATGTCTGTCATCATTCATGTATGAATGTGTGGATGAATGTAGGGACAGTGATTTCCCTTACGTCAATGATGCTCATCTAGTGGGATGCCAGTCACAATGTGCTACATTGCCGATTGTGTTCCGGGTGCCGTAGACACTACAACAGGGACACACGCATTAGTCCCTTCCTTGTCCGGACATGGACTGAACCACGCCCAGAGCCCCCGAGTCATTGTTGCAAGCCCTGCGCTGGTCCGGCGTACGCAAGGCCAGACCACTCCGCTTACGCTCAGAGGGGGGCCCACATAGCTACATGTCGCAGGCGTACATGCTGGTGGTATGCAGGTCACTGGTCTAGTTGTCAGCATGTCACGGCAACTCCCTGAGGGCAGGTTTGCACACATCCGGCACAGGCATCACAGGCCATGTGACCCCGCCAATATAAGGGGCCGACAACGTCACATTCCCTTCTGCCGGTGGTGACTGGATGACAGACGCTCCACGGTTCTCAATCATAAAGGGCCCATGAGTTGCTGCGCACAGGGTTGGTCGCACCCGAAGCCTTGCACACGTCACGGGCCTACCACCACGTGGCGCTGACTGGGGTTGCACAGGGTTAGTGGCACCGAAATTGCTGAGTGGGTGAGCAGCCTGCGATGATGACGTGTGCACTGATGTGGTCTCTGCCATTGATGCCTCAGGACTCAGCGTCATGTGTGGGACCTGCTGGGCCATGGGGCGGGTCCGCATGATGTGGACCATGCCATGGTGGCGGAACAGGGGCCTGAAGCTTGCACGGGCATGTGGTGTGCCCACTGGTGGACACACCGTTGGCGGCAGGTGAGCAGTGGGCCCGGGGTGCGCAAGTGCGGACAGCCAGCGCTGGCCGGCGGGAGGGGGTAGGGTGCGGCTGCATGCGTGCACAGGGACGGACAGGCGTTGTTGCTGTGTGCAGTGTGATGGACTCTGCCATGATTGACTCTGGCCTCGATTACAGATTGCAGACCTGGTGGCTTGCAGTGTATCCCGGCACGTGGTTGGAGACACACCGGTGGCAGCAGGTGAACAGTGGGGCCTGGGTGCGTGGGGGTGGGGGTGTCTCTCTCTCTCCCTTCCTTTCCTTCCCTCTCTCCCTCTCTCTCTCTCCCTTCCTTCCCTCTCTCCCTCTCTCTCTCTCTCTCCCTTCCTTTCCTTCCCTCTCTCCCTCTCTCTCTCTCTCTCCCTTCCTTCCCTCTCTCCCTCTCTCTCTCTCTCTCCCTTCCTTTCCTTCCCTCTCTCCCTCTATCTCTCTCTCCCTTCCTTCCCTCTCGCCCTCTCTCTCTCTCTCTCCCTTCCTTTCCTTTCCTTTCCTTCCCTCTCTCCCTCTCTCTCTCTCTCTCCCTTCCTTTCCTTCCCTCTCTCCCTCTCTCCCTCTCTCTCTCCCTTCCTTTCCTTCTCTCTCTCTGCCTTTCTTTCATTCTCTGTTTCTCTGTGTCTCGCTCCTTTGATGTGCGCATGACACACGCTGATTTTGTACTTTATTTTCCAGGCTGTGACATCGAGATTGTCCCGGACGGACCCAACAGGAGTCTTCCGCATTGGTGTTTTGTGTTGTATTTCAATAAAGTTTTTGGTTGTTACTTCAGTGATGTGTGACTGTTTCTCATTCTTCTGGCCACACATGTGTGTTTTCTTTTGTCAATGTGCGACATCATGCGCTTTTTGTGGCTCTTGTGTCGTGCACGGTATGTGTTTATCCGGGGGGCTGGGGAGGCTGGGAGTGGTGGCAGTGGGTGTTGTGGCCCTCTTGGGTCTCCGAGCTGCATGTTCATTGGCTCCATGCCATCTGTGGGTCTTCCGATGTGGCTCTGGGTTGGGCTCCCTTTCGTGCTGCAGGTAGTCATCCTGCTTAACACCAGCATAAGGTAGGTGTTAAATCCCTGCTGCTACCGCGGCTTATCGCCTGTTTTTGGTTCGCTTCGCAGATCTGGCAGTTCGTTGTGAAAGTGGTGTTGTGGTTTTTTTGTGTGTTTTTGCATGGGAACGCCTACTCTGCATCTCATTAGGGATAATTGGTGGTGGCCACCATGGAGATAAATTTTGGGGCAGTTATCGCGGGAATACTGGCGATGTCTGCAGTTTGCACCCTCTTGTGAATGGGGTGTTAAATCTATCTCCACTTTTGATGCGTTAAGGTGGAGATAAATCGGCGGTAGGTCCTTGTGAATATGCCCCTTGGTCTTTATCCAAATATAAACTGGTCCGGACCATATGACAAACATAATGTCAAAGACCGTACGATCAAGAACAATGTCCTTACTGATAATGGTCTTTCTGACCTCTGGTGCTTGCTGCACACGAAAGCGAGGAAATAATCTTTTCTTTCATGTGTGTATGGGACATGTTCCAGAATTGACTGTTTTCTATTGAATGACCAGATGCTGGAGATGATGAGGAAGTGCAGAAACTCACAGATTCTTATGCCAATACTTAAGGGATAATAGAACTTCAGTCTCCTCTCCCCAGTTACAATGGGCTGCGGAAAGGCGGCCATAAGAGTTTAAATAATAAGGCATACTACCGTCAGAAAAAGAAGAACTCCAGAACAACAAAGACAGTTCGAAGCAGACGTTGTTAAACTATCCAAAAACTGAAATAATTACCTGATCCACTGATATTTTGAGAACTCTAAAAAGTGGAATTCAAATTTCCCTCAAACAGCGGCACTACAATCAAGTGGAGAAGGTTGGAAGGTTACTGGCTGCACAACTTAGTCTACAGATGTACACTTCCCTATTCCAAATGTAAAGAACCAGAAAGACCAGTTGTCAATTGGTGACATACCCTGTGGAAATTGTGCAGACCTTTGCACAATTCCTAAGTGTGCTGCATACCTGAGAGGCACCCAAGAATATCCAGGGTGATTAACATTTTTAGAGACAGCTCAACAGGGAGAGATAATGAAGGAAGAGATTTTAGATGCCATCTCTGAAATGCCTTATAATAAAGCACCAGAGGAAGATTATTACACCACCAAATTCTACAGATAGAATAAACAACTGATGATCTATTTACTGTACAGTTTCTTCAAGTAAACTGAGCAGACTGGATGGCAATGTACCAAATACAATAAGACAATAATAAGCCTACTCTTAAAAGGAAACAAAAATCTACATAATGTGCCAGTTATCATCCAATCTCACTTATAAACAAGGAAAAGAAGATACTGGCCAAGGTTCTAGCTGCCCGACTGAAGAGAGTCATTTTAAGTCCTATCCATTCATCGCAGGTGGTATTTGTATCAGATAGATAATCAAGATAGCATCCAAGAACACTGGCCAGCATGTTGTGGCAGATGGAAACAGATGTTGATGATCCAATATTGCTATCCTTAGGCATTGAAAATGCCTTTAATGGGGTCGAAAGGGAAAACCTATTCCACACCCTGGAAAGAGCAGGCAGTGGTTCAAGATTTTTTGGCCCTATGAAATGGCTGTACCAAAATCACACATTGCAAATAAACTGCAGTAGCCATGCGTCACATTCTTTTACCATCTAATGAGGAATGAGGTAGGGCTGTCCTCTCTCCCCACTTCTGTTCCTCCTTGCTCTGGAACCGTTATTGGCTGACATCAGGCAACACATCCAAATCAAGGACATAGAGACAGCAATGCGGCATGCAAAAATGATGCACTATGAAAAAGACTTTCTACTAACAATCAGTGACCCCAATACTCAATTACATTCTCTCATCTTCTTGAACAAAACTTTTTCTGTATTTGCCATTCCTACCCAGCCCAGGGCTCCTCCCCTCCTAGGACCTACTTAAGGGTGGCCACTGTGTGACTCAATTGAACAGGTACCTAGGTCTCAGCACCCACTTATCTTGGACTGTTCCTCCTACCAGTCGAAGACCCTTCCAGACGCGGCCGCCTTGCCTGAGTCCCCTCCTCTCTGCACTCTTCCATCATACCTGTAGGTGTCCCTGTTCCTGGATTTCTGTGCCCAATCTTGTCAGTGCCCTCTTTGCTACCCAATCCTTTTGTCTTTTGTGCCGTTTTCTTTACTTGTTTTTGTCTCATTTTTCTTCTGCACCTGTTTTGTCTTTTGTACTTGTTTTGCCTCTGTCTTTTGTACTCGTTCTGCCTTTGTGCCCATTTTGCTATTTGTTTTTGTTCTCATTTGGCTCTGTCTTTTGTGCTAATTTTGTCCATTTTGCTCTGCCCAGTCTTTGTGATTCCCCCTCCTCCACCGCTCTTCCCACCTCCCTCCTCCCTCTCTCATTACCTGATTTCCTGCAGACCGTCTCCCACATGCCTTTTCCTGCTGCCTTCTCCCATTGCTTTCCCGCCCCTCCCTTGCCCCATCCCTGTGCTCTTCCAATCCTAGGACCTACTTAAATGTGGCCACTGAACAACCGCACCACTGATGTGTCAAATGTGCTACACAAACAAATGATCAACGGAATGCTGAATAAATCAAAACATTCATCCACAGTCATGAGATCTGGGTCAAATCTATCATTCTTTTGCTCACCCTGACATCCCAGTTAAGACCCAACCATATGCAAATCAGTCTTGACCCTGTTCGCCATTGGAATAGTCCAGCCTGAACTGCCAAGCCAGGTTCTCCCTGGACCAGAAACAAGCATCCTAGGACCGGTTTTGGGGTTTTCATCCCTCATCAGTCAGGCTAACTTGAATCCAGTGGCACAGAGAGCCCCGGGCTGACACCCAAGTCTGGGCATACCCAGCGAACTTAGGGGGGAAAGCAAAATACATACAGATGATGGATGGAATGAGGAACAAATCAAAACATTCAGCACCAGTCAATATATCTGGGATAAATCCATTGTTCTTTTGCTCACCATGACACCACAGTTTAGACCCAGCCATATGCAAATTAGTCCTTCATGGGAACAGTCCAGCCTAAACTGCCAAGCCAAGTCATCCCTGGACCAGAAACAAGTATCCTAGGACCAGTTTCAGGTTTTCACCCCTCACCAGCCAGGCTAGCTTGAACCCAGTGGCACAGTGAGCCTGGGACCCATGTCTGGCCATACCCGGCGCACTTAGGGTGAGAAAGTAAAAGACACACAAATGATGGTTGGAATCCAGAACAAATCAAAACATTCATCCCCAGTCAATAGATCTGGGTTAAATCCATTGTTCCTCATGAGAACAGTCCAGCCCAAACTGCCAAGGCAGGTCCTCCCTGGACCAGAAATAAGCATCCTAGGACCGGTTTCAGGTTATTCGCCCCTCATCAGCCAGGCAAATTTGAATCCAGTGGCACAGTGAGCCGGGGACCCACGTCTGGGCATACCCAGTACAGTTCATGTTGAATAATTCGAATTTGAATTACTTGGGCATGTTTATTTATTTATTTATTTATTTATTCAGTGTTTTCTATAGCGCAAACATGACCCAAAGAAATGAGTGTCAGAGCGCACTACATTTTCACATAAAAACCTAAACAACCTCCTACTGGGAAAATGAGACTTAAACCCATTGCATGTTCTAAAAGTTACAATACAAACACTTAATAGTAAAAGACAAACTTTAAAACAAATCACATAACCCTTATTTACAAACCAAAACCAATACTGAGCATTACTTGGAATATACAGGTGACGTAATGTATGACAAGTACAGTAAAAGACCAGAACAAAGATGGATTGGTCAAGGAACCTGGGTCGCGTGGGTAATCCTTCTGATATTCGGCGGGAGTGAGTTACAAATCCTAGGTGCAGCTCCCGTGAATGCTCTATCATATGATCTCTTCTTCCGGAATAAAGCTGGTTTCAGTAAAAAATCTCCCGCCCCCCCTAGAGGATCTACAACCTCCAGACAATGTAATTTTCTGGGCCAGGTAATGAGGAGTTGAGTGGTGAATAGCCTTGTGTGTTATACATGCAATCTTTAGCTGTATTCTCGCCTCGAATGATAACCAATTGAGAGCTTTCAGGTAAGGAGTGATATAGTCAAGTTTTTTGGATCCCGATATAAGTCTAGCTGCCGCATTGAGACAGACTTTAAGGGGAGCTGTTGAAATCTTAGCAAGACCTGATAAAGATTGAGCAACCGTATTCAATTCTAGAAATGACCAACGCCTGGACTGCCGATTTTAGGTCCTCTGAGTTAATGAATGGCTTCAGCTTTCTAAGGAAGCTCAGATGGAAGCGGGCATTTTTTGCCATTGTGTTGACATGGGTACGCATGTTTAGTTCCTTATCCATCGTGATTCCTAAAGACTTAGTTGACTCTACTATAATCGGGGAGCCGTTTAGCGCAGTAATCGTCTTATTATTATTATTATTAGGAGCTTTTGTATAGCGCATGGCTACCCGGAGGCATCCCAGCGCTGCGGAGGTGACTAGAGGAGGGGGAAGGGATTATGGGAATAACCAGGTTTTCAAGCGTTTCCGGAAGGTCAGGTGGTTCACCTCCTTACGAATAGGGGGAGGGAGTGCATTCCATAGTTTGGAACCATTGTAGGAGAAACGGCGGCCACCTGTTCTGGCCTTCTTAATTCTGGGGACCTCGGCCAAGTGGAGCTCATCCGAGCGCAGACATCGAGTGGCCTTATATGGTTTGACCAGGTGTTTTGTAATGGGAGGACCTCTGTCCTGCAGACCTTTGTGGGCAATGCAGAGGGCTTTGAAGTGTATTCTCTCCTGTACCGGGAGCCAGTGGAGAGAACGAAGAGCAGGCTTTGCCGAGCAGTGGTTTTTTGACCATTCCTTAATCCTGGTGTCACTTTTGGGAGGGGAGATCAGAAGGAATTCTGTTTTTTGTGGGTTAAGCTTGAGATGATTGCCCTCAAGCCAATGAACAGTCTTCTGAAGAGCTTGGTTCATTATGATGATCTCTTCCAATGATGTAATCTTCATGTACAGCTGAGTGTCATCTGCATACATGTGAAAGGAGATGTTAGCCTGTTCTCGTACTTCAGTTAATGGTTCAATGTATAGATTGAAAAGGGAAGGTGATAAAGTTGATCCTTGAGGAACTCCAATTTTGATCGGGGTAGGCAGAGATAGCTTGTGGTTCACCATGAATCTCTGAGATCTGTTCTGTAAGAAGGACTGGAACCATTTTAAGACTGTTCCAGATAGGCCCATCCTGTTTTCCAGGCGGTCTAAAAGTTTGGCATGATTCACGGTGTCAAAAGCAGATGATAGGTCTAAAAGGACAAGGAGACAAGTTGCATTACGGTCAACAGCGAGAAGAGCATCATCCACTATGTGCAGAATAGCAGTTTCCATACTATGATTAGATCTGAACCCCGATTGGCAATTGTTTAGTAACTTAAAGTCCATAATGTGTTGTCTCAATTGATGATGAGCACATTTTTGAAGAACTTTGGCTAGTAAGGGAATATTTATTACCGGCCTAAAATTGTTAGGATCCGAAGGGTTCTCAGTGGGTTTTTTCAATAGAGGGATGACTTGGCTCATTTTTAGACATTCCAGAACAGATCCTTGTACTAGTGAAGCATTTATTATCTTAGTCCAAAGTGGGATGACCTTGTGATTGAATGAGGGCCAGCATTTTGCAGGAAGAGGGTCATTGTAATGATTGGACGGTTTCAAAGTTAATATAATTTTGGCTATGTCCTCCTGGTCATATAGTTTAAATGTTGACCATTGTGCATTATTTTTAGGCCGTGCTAGTGTTGGTAGTGCTGGCTGCTCCACTAGTGAACTTCTTGAATTAAAGATTTTGTCGGAGGAATTCGAGAGTTCACTCTCCAGTGAGCTGGCTTTAGCTGTGAAAAATGATGAAAAATCATCGCAGCTCAATTCAGATTTATTTGTTAGAAGTGCTGATTTGGCCAGCTTGTTCGATTGGTCTTTTAGCAATTCGAAGAGCTTACTCGGTCTGTTCTTTGCGTTATCCAGTTCACTTCTAAAAAATTCTCTTTTAGAATTAAGAACGATTTTATTGTAAGCTTTCCTGGTCTTCCTTAACTGTGTTAGATGGTAGGATGATGGGTGTTGTCTCCACTTCCGTTCAGAAAGTCTGAGAATCCGTCTTTCTTCATTCAGAGAACCGTTGAACCATGGATTTTTATCCCTAATCTGTATTCTTCTAAGCTTTAGCGGAGCTATATTATCAATTAATTTCGACATCGTAAGATTGTAATGGTCCGTGAGATCACTGACGTTTTCCAATTCAGAGGGCGGTATAAGTTCGATCTCGCACCGCGCTGACAGACTCTCCATGTTCAGGCCTTTAGTGTCTCTAATCCACTGCTTGGATTTGACAAATTGTGACACTGTTTTCTTCTTTCTGTAAGGTATTCGGAAATTGATGATGTGGTGATCTGACCAGTCACAAGGTACAATTGAGATTGATTCCACCACGTTATCTTTGGAGATGATCCAATCTAAAATCTCGCCTTTGCAAGAGTTGGGAGGGCACACGCTTGCCATAGCTCATGAGCGGCTAGGAAAATCATGAATAGGGCTCAGTAGCACATGGTAGCGGACAACCTGCAGCCTTTGATAACAAAGGCAAACAGTGACTTTTTTAGGTTGTCTTCACTTCATTTCTCACTCTGGGGCAAATGGTAAGATGGTAATGGCTCCCATGTTTAAATACATTTTTTGGCATGAAGCCATGCCAATCTACAAAGGACAGTTTAGGTCAATAACTTAAACCATTAAAACATGTATCTTAGCAGGGAGAAAACTTAGACTCAAACCAGCAAAACTCCACACTGACACGCGAGCAGAAAGGTTGAGGCTACCAGATATGTTTGTATACTTCCTAGTTCACCACCAAGCACAACTAGTGTACTTGACAGTGGGCGAAGATGATTGACCTGCACGGGTACCCCTATAGTGTGTTGAGATGGCTGCCCTTCTGGGCATAGGGATACTATTTTGCAATAGACCGACAAACACCATTGCATGCTCCCTGGTGATCAATGTGATGTGGTTGACCTGGAATCACTCCCACAAGATACTGGGAACCAATATGGCCCAATATGAGTATCCAGATTGACCATAGACCAGCAAAATTATCACTATGGCACAGATGCAATAACAAAGCAGTAGGTGAGCTAAATGCCAAAAGTGTCTTCAAGTCCTTCAACCCACTAAACCTGGAGTACTGGATATCGTGCTCCCAGATAAAGCAGTGCCTGAAAAACAGATTAGGGCCAGAACCCTATGATTCTCTATCTCAGTTGCCAATCCAAAAGTCCCCAGCTACATGAGAGAAGTCCAGAGGTATTGTTTTGAACATCCATTAGGTACTTATAGATGCAATATACTCACCTACCAAAACATCTGAGATAAAGACATACTGGCAGATGAGCCTAACAACAGACTACATGGACGATGACTCATCAGCATTAATGGTGCAATACAACGCACTCTGTGAGAGGCTAGATTGAAATACACATACTTCAAAGTGCTCAACAACTTGCGATGATCTCCTTATAAGCTTAAATAAATCTAAAGCAGCACCAAAAAACAAATGCTGGAGTTGCACAGAACCTACATGTGCCTTCATCCATGTTTTATGGTTGTGCCCACAACTAGACCTATATTGGAGACAAATACGGAGTGGCCCTCACAAAACTAGCCTTTGCCTCTTCAAAGAATCAGCCAAACTGCAAATCCTGCATGTCGTCAAAGATGTTGAAGACACCACTCCTCATTGGAGTAGATAGATATCAACTGACCTTGCAGTGGCCAAATTGTGTGTATGTAGTTTATTGTGCTTCCTAAACATGCCCACACAACAATAATGGGTGGCTATAACATTCAAGATAAGTTCATTAATTTCACAAAGGCAGTGTGGAGCCCCTTCATCCATTATGCAGTCCCATAGCAGTTGATCCAGTATCAACCGCCCCTATGGGCAAACATAATCCACAGACATGCAGGACAGAGCTCTAAGGTTCTCTGCAGACATCGGTGGGAAATTGAATGTATTGGGAGGGTGTAGGGAATGGACAGGCACCCATCCTGTCGGTGGCCCCATATTCACTAGAAGATATGACTCTGGAAATGATGGAGGAACTTAACTGATATTTCTGACATTGCTGTTGCATCTAGTGACCAATAACACAACTGGGAATGGATTGTCATGGCTAGGATGGAGTTGAGCATCACCAAATACTCAATTATAAGATGTAGAAGATATATAAGATGCAATAGGGCAAGACAGTAGGGTAATTCATTGGTTATTGATATTTCCTTTTGTTACTTTGTTCTTTCACCCTACTCTCCCTTCTTCACTCATTCCTCAACCAACTCTTACAAAGTGATGATGTGCTGACTTGATATATTATTTGGAAGGGATCAGGTGGCCCAGAGTTTTGAACAATACTGCATTTCATCCTTTTGCAGGTGACAATGCAAAGTGCTGACTGGTAAACTGTTATGTTAACTCTGAGTCAATTCCTGAAAAGAAGATTACTATAAAAGTTCCGAAAAATCAGTTTACAGGCATTGGGCGACAAATTATACAAATTTGGAAAATTCTCCAGAACTGCAGGGGTAGGGATTTTAACACACAGGTCCAACAACTCAGTGCATCAGTGCTGAGCGAAAAAGGCCTAGTGGACCGCAATTCCAACACTAGCCCACCAAGCTATCGTTACACAGGCGATGTTTTCAGGGTACTATCAGCAGTCTTGTTAAAAACGTTCAGAGACATTGTGGTCATCCAATCAATTCCCTTGTCTCTTGAACAGCAACTCAATGATTGCACTATGAAAACACAACTTATAGGTGCATATTTACATAAATATGTTGCAGCGTGGGGCCGCAAGCAATTTTGCTGCGCCGAGCTGCGTCATTTTCAAAACACAGGGATGTGCCATATTAACAAGAATATTGTGCATACCTGTGCTCACCCCTGCACTAGCGCTAAAAAAGCTGTCCATCACCAACACATGCACCCTTATACCATGGTGAGAGGGAGCCAGTGTTGCAGGGACGATTGTGTTTTTTCAGGAAGGGACATCTTTTTGGACAAAAACAATCATTAATGTTGTTTTGCTCCTTCTATGTGTGCTGCAAAAGCGGCACACATAGAAAAAGCAAAAATGAGGAGAAATAAAAGTTTTTGAAAATATAGGCTAGCATAGAGCGCCACTGGAGCTCCAAAAAAAGTGACACTCTTGTGGCACTAGGGGCATGTAAATAGTTTAGATTTTGTTTTTGAAAAGTCTTCATCTTGTACATTAAATATGAATGGAAACCACACAGAGAGAAAATATAACAACACTTAAGATGGGAACTGTCAGTGAGAACGGTATGATAATTTATTGGATTGGCTAAAATCTTATTCTTACTGCTATTTATAAATGCTACAGTAATTTAGGTAGCTAAAGCATTAAATAGCATCCCGGCCTGTTTCTGAGATCATTCACACAGCATAACTTTTCAACAGAGAGCCTGGCTGTTTGTTATCAGCATTCTGCCAAGGGACTAAATGCTTGTGCTCCCTCCTCAAGAAGCCCACAGACAAAAAAAATCAACTGGCAACTACCGACCCATCTCCCTGCTTCCCTATCCAGCTAAAGTGATTGAGAAGGCCATCTACCAGCAACTCAGAGCCCATCTTGAACTTCACCAGCTTCTAGATAACACTCAACAAGGAATTAAAAAGAACCACAGCAATGAAACAACACTCATTGCGACCACCAATAACATTGAAATTATCGTGGACTGAGGAGAAACAAGCGGCCCTTATCCGGCACAACCTCTCCTCGGCCTTCGACACGGAATCCCATACCACCATCATCAGAAGACTCAATGAGATTGGGCATTGAATGATCCGCTCTCAAATGGATCCATTGCTTCTTCACGGGTAGAACACAAAGCGTTAGGCCTTCACATTACAGACTTAGAAATTGATATGCAGAGTCTCACAGGGATTGTCCCTCAGCAACATATACATGACAGCATTCACCAACATCATCTGATCACAAAACATCACTTTCATCTCCTATACCAATGACACCCACCTCATTCTCTCCCTGACAGACAAAGCAACTACCGTCAGAACCAACTTCACCAACTACATAACCATGGTCGCAGACTGGATGAGAGACAACTGCCTTCAGCTCAACTCTGACAAGACGGAAGTACTTACTTTGGAAGCTAGACCTCCCCATGGGACTCCACCTGGAGGCCGTCGGAGCTTGGACCAACACCCACATGCAGAGAGCAAACAAGAAATCCAGGGATCATCCTAGAAAACAAGCACAACATGATGACTCTAGTCAACAAAGTGTGCACCTCCTGCTTCCACATCATATGCATCCTGTGAAAAATCTTCAAATCTTTGTCTCAGAACACCAGACTGGACCATCATACAAGCACTCATCACCAGTAGGCTAGACTACTGCAACATTCATTATGCTGGAATCTCCAAACAACTCCTACACAGACTCCAGACCATCCAAAATAAAGCTGCAAGACTTATACTTGACCTCCCACACTACACCATGCCCACATCACACCACACCTGAAAAAGCTTCACTGGCTCCCCATTCATAAGGGCAGCCAATTGAAACATCTCATGTAGACATACAAAGCCATATACAACATAGGACCAGAATACCAAAACAGCAGCATACACTTTCACCAACCAACCAGACATCTATGCTCTGCCTCACTCTTACTCGCACACATTGCCTACTTCTGTAAAAGCAAAACTGGAGGTCTCTCATTCTTCAACATCACACAAAAGACATGGAATGACCTCTCTCAGCACATCAGAGCCTCCTCCTCACTTCTTGAGTTCTGCAAGAAGCTGAAGACCTGGCTCTTTGTAGCACATTGGAGACCACAAACCTACACACCTGTCCAAGTGCCTGGCTACCTTCTCTGATAATTTGGTGCGCTACACAAATCGATATAATATAACACACACAAATAACACACATATATGTTGATCTCCCTGTGATGCTGTGTGGCAGAATTCACAACGGGGTCTCTTCACAAGCTCCTCTTTGTAATATTTGTTTAGCACAAATATAGTATAACAAACATAGTCCAAAATGCTATTCACAAATACATGAGGAGGCCTACATCTCTACTTCTTCTATTTCTTTCTGTGGCGACTTGTCAGCCCAAAATGCTGAGATCTCCCTAAACATAAATATACATTTTACAAGTAAATGTGGGAGGGGCAGAGAGTAGTGGCTGGAAATTGGTAATATTTCCATCTAGAGAGGAGGGCTTTAAGGAGGATTAAGAAGGCCTTGAGGGAGAGTTAAGAAGGGTTTAAAGAGGGACATGCAAACACCCGCAAAAGAATAAGCCCACTCCACTTCTATAATAACTACTTATAAAAACTACCCAAAATAGTAGTAAATGTACCTCAGCTCATAGCTGGAGTCCAGCACCATACACGGGCACTTTCTTTTAGTACTACATGTCCAATTGAGTCTCCAATAGACACTCATAGGAAATATGTTAATATTATGTTATATAAATACATATATATGTTCACTGAAAAAAAACAAAGGTTACAGGGATGTTATAGTTAGGAAATAGATTTTTTTTAAATTAGTTAGGCTCAGATTTCACTTGTACACACCCAATGAAATTCAACAGTTATAGTAACCTGAGCTAACTATAACTTAAGCCCCTGCAATGCACTGTCTATAACCTCACATATTACATCACTCATGGCATTATTAGTGACATGACTGATGACATCACTGATGACATCTCAAATAACATCACTGTTGACATCATCCAGTGAGTGTAAGTATTTTCTAAGAGTTTATGATTGCTATGCATATATACTAAGCTACTACGACATGGAAATTAGTATACTAGGTGCACTACTAAAAAGTGATACTACTTCTAACATATATTATGTGAGTGGCTGTGTGACTGTGGCTTTTTCAGTGGGTGTTCAGTTAAGTGAGTTGGTATGTGACTGGCTGTATTGGAAAGTGAGTGGGTGTGTCTGTATGGATGAGTGAGTAGCTCTGTGAGTGGCTGTATGGGTGAGTGAGTGGGAGTGGGAGTGACTGTATGGTTGAGTGAGTAAGTGTCTGAACGGTTGTATGAGTGAGTGACTGGGTGTGTAAGTGGCCATATAAGTGAATGATTGGCTTTTTCAGTGGGTGTTCAGTTAAGTGGCTGTATAGGTGAGTGAGTGGCTGTTTCAGTGGGTTTTTGGTTAAGTGAGTTGGTGTGTGACTGGCTGTATTGGAGAGTGAGTGAGTGTGTCTGTATGGATGAGTGAGTGGCTCTGTGAGTGGCTGTATGGGTGAGTGAGTGGGAGTGGGAGTGACTGTATGGTTGAGTGAGTAAGTGTCTGAATGGTTGTATGAGTGAGTGACTGGGTGTGTAAGTGGCCATATAAGTGAGTGATTGGCTTTTTCAGTGGGTGTGCAGTTAAGTGAGTTGGTATGTGAGTGGCTATATTGGAGAGTGAGTGGTGTATCTGTGGCTATATGGGTGAGTGAGTAGCTGTATGAGTGGGTGATAGGGTGTGTGAATGATTGTATGGTTGGGTGAGTAAGTGTCTGAATGGATGTATGAGTGAATGACTGGGTATGTAAGTGGCTATATAGGTGAGTGAGTAGCTGTGTCACTGGGTATTTTGTTAAGTGAGTTGGTGTGTGTGTCTGTGTGAGTTTTTGAGTGGGTGAGTAAGTGGCTGTGTTGAGAGGCTCTATGGGTGAGTGAGTGAGTGGGTGTGTGAGTGGCTGTATAGGTACAAAGTATGTGTGAGTATCTGTATGGGTAGATGTGAGGCTTTGTAAGTGGCAGTATGTATGAGTAACTTGTATGAGTAGCTGTATGAGTGAGTGTAGGAAGCTGGCTCTGTATATACGATACCAAAGTGAGGTATAGTGTGCACAGAGTCCAGTGGAACCCCAAAGGTAGGCAGAGGTAAAGTTAGATGGAACCTTACTCTCTATTTGTGGTAGTTTGGTCAAGCATTAAGGCAGTATCAGAGGACAGTGTTAAGCATTTGTTGTACACACTCATTCAGCAAATTAATTTACACACTCAAAGACTGAACTTCAGACCAATTGTTTTTGTATAAAAATATTCTATTAGTTATTTTATTTTCTAGAACCAAGCAAGCCTGGGACAGGTAAGCAATAAGTACTTTTACAGTAGTAATGCAATTGAAATACAGTTTGAATGATAATTGTATATGCACTTTGATTTGATTTACAGTATGGGTGCAGAGAAATGCAATACTTAGTAAATTCAGTACATAGACTTGAATAGGCTTTTTAGTAAAATAGCAGGTAAGTAACTTTTGAGATTACTAGGCTTACACAGAGTAGTATACCTAGATACTACTCTGGGACATTTCCTGAAAACAGGTAAGTAAAATCGTTTTTGTTAGATTATGCAATTTTAAAGAATTTCTTTAGTTTCTCAAACTCCACACTTAGAAACTTTTCACAGAAAAACAGTCAATGTTATCCTATGGAGGAAAATAGGGTTATCGGTTTGGAGGTAAGTAATCGGTCTTTGGAGTTGAGGTTCTGGAGTTAGAACAATGGTTCCCCCAGGGTCAAGGATGCACTCTCGTTACACCCTCAGTGGCACTAGGGCGGCCGGGTGCAGAGTGCTGAGGCCCAATGTTATCCAATGGGGGATAGGGGGCCTCTGGTTGGTGGCTGCTGGCTAGCAGGCCACTGGGTTGTGGGAGCAAAGCTCCTGGACTTTAGCTCAGGGCAAATGGGGAAACAAAGTAGCACCAAAGGTGCACCCTCAGCGGCACTAGGGCGGCCGGGTGCAGGGTGCTGTTTTGACATCAGACACCCTGTTGGTTTTAATGGAGAACCTCCGGTTTGCAAAAGCACTGCAGGCAGGGAGATGAAGGTCTTCTGGGTGCAACCACCACTTCGAGAGGTAAGTTGGGGAGATAGGGGTTGGTTAGGCATCATCGGTTTGGGCACACAAGGCCATGGGGTGTCGGGTGCAGGGGTGACTTTTGGGGTCGGATCTTCTTGCCAGCTCCTGGTCGCGGTTAGGGGGGCCTTCTGGATTTAGGCTGCAGGCATCGGCTGGAGGCTTGAGGCAGGTTAGGGGTCACCGGATCTCGGGTCAGGATCGCCGGGGGGACCTCCTCGTGGTGATTGCCCACTCGAGCTCGGGCCCTGGACGGCGGTTGCAGAGTGGGGCGGATTCACAGTATCCGGCCGGAGCCAGAGGTTGCAGTTGAACAATTTCGGAGTTCACGGGAGAAGCAGTCTTTGGAAGTAAAGGCAGGCAGGTCCTCTGGGGTTTTTGAGGTTGCTGACTGCAGGACACACCGGGATTTCACAGGAGCAGGTTCGAGGGAGAGACAGGCCGTTAGGGCTGGGTCCAAGTCAGTGGGTGTCTTCCTCTTGTTAGCTGCTGCACGGCTGTTCGGTCCTTCTTCTTCTTTTCTAATTGTTTCTTGTCTGGATCTGAGGAAGCAAGGTTCAGGGGTGCCCCTAAATACTAGATTTAGGGGTGTTACAGTTAGGTAAAAGGCAGAGACCAATGGGTCCCTTCCCTGGGGTGGGTACACCCCCTATTATGCCACCGTCCAGTGGGAGGGGGCATGAGCCTGTCCCTGGTTGGCTGAGTCCCCCCATCAGCTAGATGGTGGGGATTGGGAGTTGTGCTTCACATCGCCTCCCCCACCTAAGGGGTGGAGTTGGCAGAGGTGGGCACACCTTTCTTCCTCACTTGTTTTTCCCACCGGTTCTCCCACCCAAAGTGGGGGTCAGAACCAGTGGGGACCAGTTTCTGAAGGCAGCAAGCAGCCTGGGGAAGCTCACAAAGGCAGCAAGCCTTTGAAGCTTCCCCTTCGTGAACCCTGCCCATCCTGGGGGAGGAGGCTTGGCACCTCGTCCCAGGATGTGCATTGTTTCAGGCCCCAGAGAGCAACAGGCTCTTGACCCAGGGGTCCAGAAACATGTCTGGTGGTGGCAGCTGAAAGCAGCCACTCAGCCTGGACACCAGTGGTGGGTTAGTTTTCAGGGTGCATCTCTAAGACGCCCTCTGTGTGCATTTTTCATTAAATCCCACACTGGCATCTGTGTGGGTTTAATGTGCGGAGAAGTTTGATACCAAACTTCTCATTTTTCAGTGTAGCCATTATGGGGTTGTGGAGTTCGTAATGACAAACTCCCAGCACCATATACTCTTAATGGCAGCACTGCACTTACAATGTCTAAGAATGGACTTTGACACTGTAGGGGCACAGGGCTCATGCACCTGTACCCTCACCAGTGGTATAGTGCACCCAGCTAGAGGGGTGACTGACCTATGCCAGGGCAGTGGGTTGTAGGAATGGCACACAGAGATGTGTGCCATGTCGACTCTTCACTTTGTTCTGCACCAAAACACGCAGCCTGCAAAGGCAGTGTGTGTGTGTAAAGGTACAGGGCCTCTAAGGGTGGCACAATAAGTGCTGCAGCCCTTAGAGCTCTTCCCTGGTCACAGTGCCCTGGGTACCTGTGGTACAATTTACCAGGGGCTGACCTGTGGCTAGAGATGCCAATTGGGTTAGTTTTGGGGAAAGAACACAGGCCCTGGGAACCTGATTGGCAGGGACCCAGGGCACATCAAGTCAAAATGCATCAGTAGTCTGGCAAAAAGTGGGGGGGTTACTGCAACAGAAACCCACTTTTCTACAGTGAGTGAGTGGCTGTATGAGTGAGTGAGTTGGTGTTTGAATGGCTCTAAGTATGAGTGAGTGGCTGCATGAGTACTTGTATGGGTTTGTGAATGGGTATGTGAGTGGTTTGTGGATGTGTGAGTGGGGACATGGGAGATTGCATATGTTGTATGTCCCCTTGAATGTTAAGGGTCCATGGGGACAAAAACACCCTCCTGTTACCTCTATTAAGTCCCACACAGCAGAATTGCTGAGAGGTGTTCAGAGGCCATGCCCCCTTTCTCTACCAGTCTGCAAATGTGCCTCTTGGCACACTGCTTGTTGGGTGATGAAGTCCCCTTGGATGCTACGGGCACTTGGGGGCCATCACACCCTCCTGTTACCTCTATTAAGTCCCACACAATCGAATTGCTAAGAGGTCTTTGGAGGCCACCCTCCCTTTCTCTACCACTCTGCAAACGTGCCTCCTGGCGCACTGCTCATTGGGGGATGTAGTCCTCTAGGATACTGATGGTTCTTGGGGGGCAGAAGCCCACCTATCACCTTCAGTACGTCCGACACAGCAGGATTCCTGTGAGCTGGTTGCAGGCCCTGCCCCATTCCCCTTCCACTCTGAAAATGTGACAACTAGTTAAAAATCAATCGAAATTCACTTAAAAAATCTAATGTTACAGGGACTTTATAGCTAGGAAATAGAATTTGAAAAACCTTAGAAATTCACTTTAAAAAAAACAAAGATTACAGGATGTTATAGTTAGGAAATAGAATTTAAAAAACCTTATAATTCACTGGAAAAAACAAAGGTTACAGGGACGTTACAGTTAGGAAATAGAATTAAAAAAACCTTTAGAGATTTACTGAAATAAACAAAAGTTACAGGAATGTTATAGTAAGGCTCAGATTTCACTCATACAAAACCCGTGAAATTCAGCAGTTATAGTTACCTGAACTAGCTATACCTTATGCCCCAGAAATGCACTGCTTCTGACCCAACATATTACATCACTCATGGCATGCTCAGTGTCATCACTGATGACATCACTAACAATTACAACCATAAGAGACCCTGGTCGGAGATACCCCCGCACCTCACCTCAACACACAACTGATGCCAGACTACAGAAAGTTCTCCTCAGTCCTCACCATTAGACCAATATTGTCAATATGATTCCCTTTTTGACCTCTCACTGGCATTTCACTACATCACACACAAGGTGTTAGTGGATTTTAGGCTCTCATATCCTGTGATCCTGTGATCCGGTATTGTATTATGCCTTGGGAGACTGGCATGCTTCTTACCCTACCCTGGGGTGGTGTGGTGAGCAAAAGAATGGTGGATTAAACCCAGATCCTTGTGACTGTGGGTGAATGTTTGCATTGTCCAGCATTCCGTCCATCAATTGTTTCTCTTACCCTACAGCACTGTCATCCCCTCAATTGACTAGTACTGCTCACCACACGCTCACCATGATCATGCCAGCGGGACACACAGCCCCAGGGAAATGCTTGATAAGCAACCTTCCACCTACTCTGATCTGTCCGGTTTATTTCTTGTTCTCTACAGCCATGGGTCATGTCCCAGAATCAGCATTTTTGCATAGTCTCTCTGAACATCAATGGGCTCTCTAGTTTCGTTAAGTGGAAAAAGATACTTTATTATACCCGGTCCCTTTAACCCCTTCGATGCGCGTGACGAGCTCAGCTCGTCATGCTGCGCGGTAGCGCTGTGCGCATGACGAGCTGAGCTCGTCACGACCACACCCGCGATCGGAATGTCCAGCACACGAGCGGAATTCCGATCGCGGTCAAGGGGTTAACAATACATAGCCTTCCTGCAAGAGACACTCTTCTCAGAAGCAGAGAGCTAGAAATTATGAGCGGAACATGTAGGAAGAGAGTACCATGCTAGTAAACTCACCCCGGGAGTCACAGAGACCCACTCTAACAATTTGTACCTCAAGAGCGGAGTTGCTCTAATACTCACGAAACACCTCCAAATGAATTTTCAAAAAGTCTGAAGAGATTCCTAAGGTCATAATGTGCTTATCAGGGCCTCTCTCCATAATCATACCTAACTGATTTTTGTCTACGCCCCAACTTACACGAAAAGGAAAATCATGGCAGGCATAATTTGAATCCTACATCAACAACCTAAAAGAAATATACTGCTTTGGGGTTACTGGAACTTGGTTCAGGGTCCTTACATGGACAACTTTGACACCATCCTTTAATTCAGAATGCCTCTGAAAGGGGCTTCTTAGGGACATGATGACAGATTTCTCCATTGTGGTCCTTGGAGGTTTTTCTAATGCATAACAAGAGATTACAATTATACATCCTGCGTTCATGGCTACCGCAGGAGGATGGACTTCTTTCAGGTATCCCCATCCCTCCTGGCTCATTTACAAGATGTTGTTATCACACAGACGGGTTTCCAACCATGATACCAAACAGATCTGGCTTAATGTGGGGGTGTTAAAACCATATCCAGTCAATGGAGACTGAACCCGTCTCACTGCAAGCTACCTCACGACAAGACAATGTTACATTCCCAGCTCCAGCTTTTCCATCTGCCTACTTGAAAGTATTTCAGACGAGACGAGAAATGAAATGTAGAAATCCTTAATGAAATGAAACCATGAATTAACCATATATCTGAAGGTGTTTCAGCTACAGTAAATGGCTGTTTTTCTAAACATTCTATACTAAGCATAGTGTAAGTTGCATCTTTCGTTGCAATGGCCTATTGAATACATGACAAGTTATATGCCAGAAACAATTCTGTTGCATTCAGATATTTCCAAGGCACTCTGTATGAGTTTAAACCGGCAATGTCCAACTCAATTGCAAAATCGATCTTAATTGACTTTGACCATGTAGAAGGGCAGACATGTCATTCTGTAATAGCAAATTCTCAAGCTTGAACAGCTACCTCTTGAGTATTACCAGATGTATAAGGACTTACTGGCTCCTTTGCTTTGTAAAGCCTTCACAGAGGTTCATCCTATGTCCATTACACTGACCAAGGCTAATAGCGTGAAAATCACACTCATCCCTAAGTCAGGCAAGGACCCACTGAGTTGTACTAATTAGAGGCCAATCTCCCTGCTAAATGTCAACAAAAGGATTCTGGCCAAAGTTCTGGCAAACTACCTTAAATGCTTTTTCTCCTCTCTCTTACACAGGGACCAGTTAGGCTTTGTCCCACATCGTTGCTTGTTGTCCAATCTCTGTGGCCGTGTCTATGTCCATGGGAGGGGAGTCTGCAATGACGAGGATGAAAATCTAGCCGTTTCCCTTGACGTCAAAAATTCCTTTCACAGGGTGTAATTGAACTATATGTTCCTGGTCCTGAAACAGATAGGACTGGAAACAGTGTTCATAAGCTAAATTGAGAGATTTTGCATACATATGTCAGAGAGGGATACTTGCAATGGCTACACTTCTACACCTTTTGACATACACAGGGACACAATGCATGGATTCCATTTTACTCCCTTACTATTCATCCTCCCTTTGGAACCCTTGGCCATAGCCATTTTGAAATCACCTGATATTCATGGCATATCGACATCAAGAGGAGTACATAAGATGTTGAATTATGCAAATGACATTTTAGTTACCCTCACACAACCGGTCTCCTCTTTAAAAGCTCTCATAGCCCTGATTTTACATTTCTCTTCTCTGTCTTGTTTACAAAGTGAATTGGGATAAGTATGAAGCCTCACCACTAACCGAACACACGACAAAGAAGTTATTGATGGGTTACCGTTCAAATGGCTGACCACCACCCTGAAGTCTCTTGGGGTGGAAGACTTCCAAGGTCTAACAAATGTGGCGGAATACAACCATGAGCCCTTGCATGTGAAAATCAAAGCAGACCTGCACCAAACCTCAATCTCTCTTTGAGGAAGGGCCCAATTGATCAAAATGAACGTGATGTCCAGACTTAACTACCTGCTCATTAGGATTCCTCTGACCTATACCCAACCACATGATACCTGCCATAGAGATATCTCAAAAAACTTTCTCATGGGGAGGGAGCATACCTTGGGTGACTCATGAGAAGCTGCATGCTGCAACTCAACTGAGAACGGAGGCCAGAAATGACCAAACATTCACATCTACTGGCTGGCATCACAACTTGTGCACCTCTGGTACATCCTCCATAATTCCTTAGATACTCCAAGGGGGGCGCACATGGAAACATTTCCCATAGGGGACTTTGGTGGTGTCAAAATGTCCTACACTGGAGATCCTGACAATTTTATTAACGCACATCAGGTGCTGGTCTCCTCAGTTCACACCAGACTGAAGGCAAACACAGTACTGAAGGTGAACCCAATTCCACAGGACCCTGATACACCCACCAGCAATATTTTGGAGGTGCAGCTCGCTAGTAGGGGGCATTGTCTACCTATTATAGGTATCCCCTGCCTTGAAAGCTTACTGGGCCTCAATTAATTCTATACTTACAAAGGGCCCCAAAAAGTACAGTTTTCCTTTATGACTTTGACCAATGTCCTTTTGTTGGACATTGCCCTTACTGCAGGGTCACCCTCAAACCTTTTGTCTTTTTCCCAACAGTTTTTGCTGAATTTATTTCTGTTGGCATTAGGACTCTGTGCACTTTACCACTGCTAACCAGTGCTTGTGCTCACTCCTCTAAACATGGTTTGATGGACTTACAACTGATTGGCATATTTAATTTACTTATAAGTCTCTTGTTAAGTTGTATACCATATACCCATGGCTTGTAAATTAAATGCTTACTAGTGGGCCTGCAGCAGTTATTGTGCCTCTCACTTAAGCAGCTGTTTATAACATGTCCCTGGCCTGCCACTGCAGCCTGAGTGCAGTTTTAAACTGCCATCTCGACTTGGCATTTAAACCCCATTGCCAAGCCTTAAATTCCTCTTTTGTTACATATAAGTCACCCCTAAGGTAGTCCGTAGGTTCATAGGGCAGAGTGGTGCTATGTAATTAAAAGGTTGGATGTGTACCTTTAAGTTTTGCATGTCTCAGTAGTGCCAAAAACATCTAAATTAGTTTCCACCTGAACTGGCGCAACTCCCTTTTATTGTGATTTGAGAGAACGAACCAATTACAAGTGAGTTATGAATTTGTTGGAACTCGGCTGCAATTGTCAAGTTGTAAATAAGGTACAGCATTGCACATTAATGCTGGCACATGACCGATCTTTTATTAAATTCTGTCTCACGTAGGAGCCGCTTTGAAGGCCTGGGTAACGAAGGCGTCCCTCACTGCGGCCAGCGCTCACGCTCCAATCAAACACAAGTGAGTTATGTTCACCCACTTCATGGCGTGATAACATTTTTGCAATGCCTGCTTATACTAAAAAACTAGAGCGCATCTTAAATTTTACACTCTACAATTTGTCCCAAACAGCGCAACTATTTTTCACTGAGATATCAGACATCGCTGACGGGCACGTCCCGCTACTGACACGAGGCAAGTCAAACTTTAACAAGGCATGCACTGCAACAACGAGCGCCTTCCGTTAAACGCCGTGGTACAGTCTTTTGAAAGTAATTTGTGGCATTTTATTAGAGTGCACCCAAACTATAGCTGCTTGACTCACGGCTTATTTATTTTCCAACTTCTCTCTACTTTTTTCAGACACTTCATTGTATGCCGTGGTCCTACGTGACATTAATTGCCAATGACCTCCCGTGCTTACCTCCTTCCTACGAATGGTAAGAATAGACCTACGAATGTGTCGACGACAAGTAGGGCAATTTCAAGTCAGGACCTACTACTGATACTTTTTCTGTGTTCTATCATATTTTAGAGTTCGACCAAGTCCTGGTCCTGAGGAGAACCCTAAAAGAAAAATAGGGTTCCGAAACGCGTCGACCCAATACAGCTAGCCGTAACCAGCACCAATTCACTGAATAACACAGTGTGCAAACAAGGCAATTAGCCTCTTGTAATTGTAGTGTTGACTAGCTGTGTATGGCAGGTTGCAGAGTTGTAAAGTATAAACAGTCTGTACCACCATTCTTTCTTTTTCAAATCAAGGACTGGTCAATTGTGTTTTGGCATGTTTTGTCAATTTATTGGTTATGTATCCTTCAAATGTTAAATGTGCTGTTATTATTGATGTTTTGTTGAACTGTCACATGTATGGTTCTTCTCTATGACATGAGTTAAATGTTGATCGCGTATGTTCTAGAAGTAAATGAACAAAGAAAAGGTGTAATAAAAACACTAAACCCACTTTAATTGTCGAAGTGGTTTTGTTGAATGCATTAATTTAAAACGCACGTCCAAACAATCTTCTGTTCTAAGTATTACTGTGGCCTAGTTTGGGCGTAGGTATAGGCCCAACCCCCCGTTGTTTAAAAACTTTTAGAAAGTTGCCATTTTTCAGCCCTTAGCCCTTTGTGCCTGTAGCCTGTCTTGGGTCACATGAATGGGTTTCACTGACAGTTAGACATTGTGAATTCTTCCCAGACGGTCACACAATAGAGGGATTAGGTGTGCCTTAATGGGCCATCAGCTAGAAGTATGAGGGGAAGCTGAGCACAGCCCTACTTGTAACTGAATAGGGAGTGATCTGCCCTCACACAAATGACCTATCACCTCCACATTGTCACTGCAGCCAGCTTGGAGCCAGAGTAGGGGAGTCAGAAAATTCCATTCACTTCAAAGGTCCTGTCTAGTATCTTCTCCCACCTTCCAGATAAAAGTAACCAGAGTACAAAATAGGGCCTTCAGACCCACTCTTCATTCAATACTGGACCTGTAGAAGGACTCTCAGAGCACTGCCTGCAGCTGTGACCTGATGTGTACTCTGCAAGACTGCTGCTGTACCTGGAAGGACTGCTTTGCTGTATGGAGCCTGCCTTGAACCCTCAGAAGCCAGTCCTTCTGTTGAGTCCTGCATCTTCACCTGAACCCATGACTACCAAAGTGACTCCAAGGGCTAGTTTGCTGGCGTAGTGTTCAGAGCTACAGGGACACAAAAGGCTCCCACCATCTGTGAACCTGCCCCTTGACCCAGCCTGAATAAGCCCTGGGCCCCAAAGTGGTGTACCACCAGTCCTGGGCTGTTTGTTGCAGTGCTAAAAGTACCCAGATGGTCAAATCCCTAAACAAGGGACCTTGAAGAATGTTGGCCAAAAACTGCTCTGAGAACTGGAAGAAGACCGGGACCAACCTGCTTGCCTATCCACCGGAGGAGCA
Source organism: Calotriton arnoldi (assembly GCA_963921515.1). Taxonomy (NCBI): domain Eukaryota; kingdom Metazoa; phylum Chordata; class Amphibia; order Caudata; family Salamandridae; genus Calotriton; species Calotriton arnoldi. The sequence goes on from CAWUFW010004026.1 coordinate 1,530,245, forward strand.
TCACAAGTCAGAGGACTCTGCAGCTTCTCCCTCTACGTTCTTCTCTGCACAAGGAAACTCTTTCCAGTGTTCCTTTACCAAAGGGGTATCCAGCCTTTTGGAACTGTCTTCGGCTACAGCCCTCTGCCTCGTCCTGCCGAAGTTTTTTGACATTCAATTCGATGACTAAATCCCAACGTAGTAGTCTTTAATGCAGCTCTGACCCAATGCAATCCGACGACAATGCTATCCCTCAGACACCTTCTGCAGCCTTGCCCCACTGAACTTTATCTTCTCAGAACATTTTTTCAGAAATTCGTCTAAGTCCAAAGTTAATCGCTGACTGGGTCCAATCCACTTCTGGGATCCGAACCATGCCCTATCACGGTTGGCCATATTTTTTTACTTTGACCAGGTATCACACGACTAGATGTCTGCTGTTGGCACTTTGATCTTTAAGGCGCTAGTTTCTACTAAAAACATAAAAAATCATAACTTCAGTTCTACTACTTGAGTTTTTGCTGGTATCAAATAATTTATTAAAATTTACTTTAGTTTTCTTTCTAAATTGATCTGGGGGTTTTCTTGTGTTGTCATTTCACTTTATTAATGTTTGTGTGCTGCATAAAAACTTTACTCATTGCCTCTAAGTTAAGCCTGACTGCTTTTTGTGGCAGGCTATACTGGTTTAAGCACAGGTTAATTTACTGACTTGTTGTGGTTCACCCTGCAAGGGATTAAGACTGTTGTTTGACCAGGGCTCACACCCCAGTCAACCAACATCATCATTGCCCTATCCAGAGCTATAATATGCATATTGAGACTTGGTGCACCAACATCTCCTCAGCACTTGGTATTTGGCTTTAGGAGATGTACGAGGTAGCGTCTTATGAATATACTATTGCTAGTTTGAATGTTCGCGTGAACAAATACATAGACACATGGAGAGACTTTATCAATGGTCCATGAGTGAAGACTTTGACTCCCGTCTCATCTGGAGGCGCACAGACCTCCCTACGCAGGACAGCCAGATTGGCAAATTCATGTGCCCTGGCTCTACTTCTTGCACCAAAACCAAAAACATCCATGGCTACCATTCCAGTTTCTTATACTAATGATAAAGGGCTCCCAGAAGACACTGTAGTTTTTGACCACCTGAGGATGTGCTGTCAGCCATGGGGGAAAATGATGGGTGGGGGAAACTAATGAATGGCTTCCTCTCCTTTCTTTGTCTCAAACCCTTTTCATCCCCTCACCCTTCCACTCCCCATTACCATTTTCTTAGTCCTAAGCATTTATTTGGAATGTGGAATGCTTATTAACAACTAAGACTGAACCCACATAGAAGGTGTGTATTGTGATACAGCGGGAGCCAATTTGGAAGTTCTCTTCTATTGTTTAAGATTTTTGCATTTCGTTCTGTGTTGTTTACTATTTTAAGAACCCAATTAAGAAATGTTAATAAAAACAATAATAGAACTCCTGCCTTACTCCTTAAAGCCAGGAGTTAGCCATTTATTTGGGGTGGGCAAAATATTCAGTTCCACCAGCAGAGTTCGGGCCAAATTCCGGCAACCAACGCGCAGTGGAATTTGTTCTAGCATGTGGCTCCAGGATGGTAAGTTGGTAAGTGTGAGTGAGATTTCACATCCTCTATTGTGATTTCTGGTCGCTAGGAGGACACCAGGCAATATCTTTGTAACATGGGCAGTCGTGGGCGGTCTCGACCATTCATGGTCAGAAGGCTGCCGTTCAAGTAGAAAATCTACTCAAGCTGCAGCAAAATCAACTCAAGGAGCTGCACCCTCTGCCGTGCCCCGTGGTGCTGTTTGTTTTGATTTTTCAGCATGGAATGTGACCCAGACACTAAATCACAGTGCGACCAGCTCAATGTGCCTATTTCTATCCTTTTGCAACATTTTGCAGAGGTTTATGTAGAGTAAAATTCTGCAAGTTCCTCACACCCCCTAATTAATATTCCTGGCTTACTCCCGGAGTTCAGGAATTGACTATAAAGTAAGTCTGGCAGAATATCATGAATGAAATGTCCTTTAAAATAAAAAGTGTGCACTAAATATCATTTACAAAAAACATTGTCCCTTTGGTTAAGATTTTATTTTTATTAACTTCAAAGAGTTGATCATTTTGCAAATGATATTTAAGATATGACATTCACGTCAGACAATATTCTGACTACAACATTCTGTCTAGGTGTGGAAGGAACTCGCAGAGTTTCATTGCGCAGAATCCCGCAGAGTTAAATAAACGAGATTCAATGGAGTTCCGCCAATGAGCCAAAAATATGCAGCTCGCAGCTTGTGCTGGCCGCGCTGCAATTGAGTGCCAGTAGAGTGAGGAGCACTGAAAAATCAGCACAAACGGTAACATGCATTGCACAAGAGTGCATGGCCATTCAAGTGGATTTTGTTGCTGCTTGAACAGAAAATCTACTCAAGTGGCAGCAAATCTTCTCGAATGGCAGCCCTCTGACCACGACTGCTCACGGCCATCCATGTTAGAAAATCATGCTAGAGGATGCCAAAACTCACTCGCATTTTCTGGTGCCGGCAATTGGTGGATTTTGGCCGCAACTGTGCAATAAATTGCAGAATGGAATGACCAAAATTTTGCTGGCGGAATGAAACATTACATCCACCCCAAATTCTGGCCCTACATTGGGAAGAGGTTTGTTGCAAAAAAATGTTAGGTAATTTAGAATTGGTGTGTTACTCATAGAACAATGTTCAGAAACATTTAGAACTGGTGTGTCAGACATAGAAAAACTTTTGTGAATAGTATCCCATTAGTATATTTGGATAGTGGAACTCTACTGACTACAGGTCAACGTTTTGCTGAGGATGTTAGGTGGATCCAGCAGCAGTAAATATTAGGATCTATTTCAAAATGTTGCAGTCACTGAAAGATTACAACAAGTTGCACACTTACTTAATTAGTATAGATGTAACCTGCTGTATGGATATTTTATCTTGACTGGAAATGCTTTCATGCCAAGACTCTTCAATAAACATGAACTTCACTGACACTTTTAGAGGTGTATTTTGTAAACAGTTGGTATCTATTTCTGCATGTGTTTTTATTTTACATGGATTTGAGTTTGTTTTTCAAAAGTGGTCTATATATAACTAGTCTCATCTGAGCAGGTTGGTGAACGTTTTCTGGAGGAGCAAGTTGCTCTTAGAGATAGCTACAAGTATTTCAATTTGGCTGCAGCCTGATCAGATAGAAGTGCTTACCACAAGCCATGATCTCCAAGTGTGGAGCTAGATTTAATATTCGTATATAGAAATCTAACAGAATAGTCAATGAGTGTACCTGAAAAACAGGAGACATTTCATTTCAATAAGCATGTGCAACAATGCTGTAGCAGGATCGAAAAGATCCTCAATTTTCATGCATGTTCAATGTGAAGAAATACTACGGGGCATATTTACAAACAGAGTTGCGTTGCTCTTGCACCACACAACGTGGTGCAAGGGTGAAGCACGTCCAAAATGAGATTTATAAAGCCACTCAAGGCCACTTAATGTGGCTCTGAGTGGCTTCATAAATCTCAAGTAAAGCAATGCAGCGCAAATCTCTGTGTTGCCTTACTCTGTGCTAGGGAGGTGTTCCATGGGTGTTGCTCGGGTGTTCCCACACAACTCCCATGGTTTTTGACACATTATCAGATTTGCCATAAATTGTAAATCTAGGAATGCACCAAAAAGATACGCTATGTCAGGAGAGGAGTAATGAGGAAAATATCTTTATGTCTACTCGTTACTTCCTCTTTCTATGTGTGTTGCATTCTATAGCACAGATGGAGTAGTATGCCTCTCAGGATTGTTTTTGTGCAGTAAGGTGCTCCTACCTTCACAAAAATAATCCTGCATACAACACAGGGTGCCTGCGTTGGTGCTATGCAGCCAATACAGCACCAGCACAGATGAAATGAAAGGAATGCATCGAAATCTTTTAAATACTTCACATTTCTGCACTTTCCCTATCATGCAGTGCAGCAAGTTGACTTGCTGCACTGTACTGCATGACTATTCTTGCAACTGTGCCCCTAAATATTTTAAGTCTCATTGCAATTCATAGCAGAACAGTGCTTCATTTTGGGAAATTAATGGATAGGCTGCAATAAATTGTGATTTTACAGACCTATTGTCTATAATGCATGCCCTGTAATCCAGTATAGCAAATCAATTGAGCAGTCTAGTGCTTTATTCTACTCCTTGTATATTATTTAGGCAAACTTTAATTAATTTGGTGACCAGATGACAAAAATTCAAACCGGTTTGTGTCACTCAGGTGAAGCGTGGTTGGGGGGGTTGTGAGCAAAGTATGAAATAAAAATATTGTGAGTCATAAATATTGTGATTTCAAATATATTCTTGGATTTAAAATTCAAAGTAATAATATTGGGCCTAATATAGAGTTCGCAGCATGGGTTGCTGTTTCTTCATCACGGCCTAGGATGTCCTCCAGGCTGAAAGAAGTCAGTCTGTCACATTTATAGTTTATGATTGAGGTCCACTGACCATCAGTATGGAGTTGTATCTGTCAGCCAAACCTGATTACTCTGACAAGGTTGTCAGTTACAACTGCATCAACATTGGTATAATGAAGAGTAGTGTTGTGCACAGTACCAATTGGATGAATGGATCAGCATGATGGAGCATTTTAAGGTCAGATCAGTGTTCATAAGGCAGAAGCGTAGGTCAAAATGAAGGATGTGTCTATCTGCATACCACACAGCTGCATTGCATCAGCTTATACCACCCAACAGCACCAAATAAAATAAAAGCAAATTCTACACTCATAATACCATTTTCTTTCTCCCCACTCACACCAGGAGGAGCAGTAGCAGCAGTACTACTAAAGGAAATTAATTAACAGTTATTGAGGATCAAATAGTGAGGGCAAGGCCACAGTTGTTAGGAGCCATAATCTAGATGACAACCATGAGTCAGAGAAGGCAAATGTGAGACAGAATGGTAGATAAGGTCAATGGTCTATTCAGCACCAGGTGCTCACAGAAGGACATTCTCAAGAACAAGAATGACCATCAGGGTGAGGACATTCCCTTACTTTCAGGGTACAAAGAGATGTCCGGGCAACTGCTGGTGGTATTCCCAGGCCTCTCAATCTCATGCGCTTGGAGAAGAAGGTTTTGTCAGTATTCCACATAAAGGCATTACAGGAATGTTATGAGAAGGGGAGTCTGGGGATGTTTAAACTTGTGTATATACTTTTCAAACATTTAATAATAATTTAGGTGGCAGTAATTGCTGCACAAGTTCCAATAATATTTCTATACTTTGTTTTTATTTATTGTTTTGTTTTAAATGTGGGGATATTTATGTTTGTTATTACTAATGTTAGGTGTGATTCCACCCTGATCCTTATGTTATGTCTTACAAAACAAATGGTTCATGCTGCTAATTTTGTAAAAACGTATTGTTTGATGTAAAACGAATGTCTACAATATGCTTGGGCCTAGAGTTATCAAAAGGCATGCAACCCAGGGCAGCAACTAGAGTTGCTGCAAAGCATTGCATGAAAGTAAGAGAACAGAACAGCAGCATATCTACAAAGATATGGTACTGTCTTGCCCTCTCCCTGTGCTGCTACATTTTAGGCAGCCATGTGACAAAGTAGGCCCCCATATGTCCTATTTGCACCTGATTTGAGGAGGCATACGATGTTGGTGCCAATCCATATATACAATACTTTGTAGTTGGGGACATGCGTCAAAACCCCCTGGGTGGTTGCATGGGAATTCGCATGCACTACCCATGGAACTCCCCCTTAAGGTAGTACAAGGCAGCGCATTGTGCAGCTTCATGCTACGTTGTGCTATTGTCCAATGCAAATTGCAATTTGTGTTGTAAATTAGATCCCGGTTGGACACATTTTGTAGAGTTTGCATTAGAAAAGTAACACAAACCTGACAGATAATGTTTATGAATTTGAATCAAGCTATCCAAAATGACAAGACCCTTTCTTAATTCTCGCATGGTTATTTTGCCACAATTGTTTTGTGTGTAAATAAATACACACCACCATTGTTTTTACAAGATGTTTTTGTGTGATCATCTAGCCTACAACAGTGATTGTATTCTGTGTGACCACAGGGACGAAAACTTAATTTCAACCATTGTATTTACCGCTATGTGTCTTTCAAAGACATTTTATGATTAGTCTCCATCCTACCTTGTTTTCAACCCACAGAAATCAAAATATAAACACACACACACACACACACACAAGATGTTATTACTTACATATGAGCAGGTTTCACACACAAGATATCATTACTTATATAGGAGGAGGTTTCACAACTAATCATAGGCAATGTCTGCCATGACATTTGCTGAACACATAATGAAAAATACCTAAATAAGTACTCAAAACTTTAATGAGAGATGTTCTCTTTTGCTGTAACTTTAGAATATGTCACAATATGCAATCTATCTAAAATTCACAGTGTAACAAATCAATAAATACCTCTAAGACCCTTGAATACAAATGAACATGTGTAAATAAATAGATATGATTAAGTATATCATTCACAGTATTCAGCTGTGTGTCTGCAAGGCCTTCCAAGAATTATAATGTGTTATGATTGTGGTAAATTTAACATCAACGTACCATTAGGTGTCACCATGTTATCCATAATATTTACATTTAGATTTGCTTCTGTCATACTTGACTATTTAGGAAATAATTATTTGTCAGAATGTGAAATGTATCATCATGTACATTAACATTTCTGAACGAAGTTCAAGATGCCTGTTTATAATGCATCAGGCACAAAACAATGTCCAAGGAAGTTGCTTTTGTTTTCATAATTGAAATACTGGGTGCCACTGTTTAACTGTAGTTATTTGGTTACATTAAATGTGCCATGCAATGTGTGTTTTTTAAACAAATACAGTGTTGTGAAATAAATCAAACATCTTTATATATGTGCTTATTTTTTGTTAAAATGGTAAATAAAAGTGTAAGTAGATGTCATATAAAGACAAACTATATTGATGCCTGGACACATTGAAATACTATTGTACTCCCAATGATAGTCTATATATATGTTTTCATGTTTTATTTTACTTAAAAAATAAAAGATCAATTCTATTTGCTGTATTTAGGTGTTAAAACAGCCTTCATAGATTCAACCAGCCATCCATGTATATATTGCTTTTTTTCCTTCACAAATAATATATATTTATTATGTGTATATCACATAGAATTTATGAAAATATCACTCATGCCTAATTTATTTTTATGGGTCAGCCAGCCTGAACACAATCTACATCAAATCTGTATTCCACTCTGCCCGAGCAGCCAACCATGGAATTCTTCGGTGGAAATAGCTCTCTTGCCCATGTTAAACATGAGGAAGAGTAGCAGGGCCCATCTGGATTGTCTACCCAGCAAACACTGTCGTCCTTCTCCAATCCTGGCACAAATTAGCAGAGAGGCAGCAGAGTCCAGTGCAAATTGGACACTTCTGTGACCTAACTAGAGCCCAGTGCCTCCACACCACCATCACCAGTGGTCACCCCTGTTCTGGCTCCAGTTACTACTATTGCTTCTTCATTTGCTGCACAGCCAGGGCAGACACAGCTGAGGCAGGGCCAGCTGCGGGGAGAGTGTGTGAGAATTAACAACACTAGCTCAAACAGTGGGACACAATCTGATGTGTGTGGCAGCATGGCAGAGGGAACAGTTGGACTGAAGTATTGGAATTTAAGGGACCGGAATGAATGTCTGAGGGCTCAAATTGACATCTATATAGCCCAAAATGGAGTGGCATTTGAGTATCCAAACATTAGATACTGGGGTGTTGCACGTGATGCAGCATTGTGAAGTGTAGAAGCCTCTTTCTTTTGGTACAGTGCATCTTCTGCCATGTTGAGCCCACTTACCTATCCAGCTGCCAAGCAAAGGAGGGCACAGTTCCCTATGCAATTACCTGTTCTAACTTAGGCCGCCCCAGTAGCCCTTAGTAGTTGTCTCTCATCTGACCAAGTTGAGGACAAGACCACCATGAGGCAACAAAAATAACTTTCTCCTGCGAGAGGTCGAACTAAGAATTACTTCCAAATTTTGTTCCGAAATTTACCAGTACCTCGTCAATCCAACATATTTGTAAATTCATGTTCAGAAAATAAATATTATTAATGCTCAGTTATGCTTTTGTTTAATATTTTTTTCCAAATCATATTGTGGTTCATTTTTCTTTCAACAACATTTATAACTAATATTGTGTCTTCTGTCATTTTTGCATGCACTGCTATGTTTTTGTTTTGTAAAACACACTTATTCTCCATGCACAAATTTTTCAATGAAAAAAATGCATGAAATGGAACCCAAAAATGTTTTTGATAATAATTAGTATTCATAGAGATTCGATTTATTACATTTTCAGGAGGTAATTCCATAGCTTCCTTCGACCATCACGGCACAACAATTTTCTTGTGATAAATAATTTTGATGTCTCCACAATAAGTTTTGGGCCATTTTCTGTTGCAGGCACTAAGTCTACCCACAAAAGCGAGGTACCTTTTATCGGCAGACCTGGGGTAATGCTGGGTGTGTAGAAGTGTGTGGCTCCCAGCAGACTCCAGAATAATAATAATACACTTGGCAAATGCATCTGAATAAAATAAAACACAAGCAGATAATGCTGGATGACCTGCAAGAACTCAGAAAGATATGTACACTAAATACATTAGGGGCCGTATTACACATGATCATTGTTTGTGGCTGGCGCACCTTTCAAATGGTGCTCCGGGCGTAAACAATGATAGTGCGCCCTATTATAGTGAATGCGCTGCCCCCAGGGCAGCCGTGAACTTGCGCTGCTCTGGGTGCAGCGCATTCATGTGAAAACACGGAGCAGCTGCTCTGTGTTTTCAGTGTGCAAGCGGCACTTGCCTGCACTTTCAAAGGGGATTAGAGATCCCCTTGCAGGCGGGTGCAGTCAGTGACTCCACCCACCTGCAAGGGGATGTCTGGGGGTCCATGGGATCCCCTTAACCCCCTGCAGAGGACTGCTCTCAGGGGCACACTGACAGTGCGCCATCTTTTAAACAACGCACTGTCAGTGCGCCTCCTGTGGGCTTCTTTGACTCTGCGCCCCTGTCTGTAATATGGCACGGGCGCAGAGTCAAAGGAATTCCCTCATTTGCATAGGGCCCCTATGCAAATGAGGGAACACCCTCTGAAGGTAGCGCTGGGGCATTAAGTGTGCCAGCGCTATAGGTATTATAGAAGGGGATGCACAAGCATCTGCACTTCCTTCTATAATACCAAAGTGCCCCGGGGGCAAGCAAAGAGGGCGCAAACGCCCGTTGCGCCCCCGGGCACCTTCTGTCATATGGCCCCAGATGTATAACAACTGCAGACTTGGATGTGCACACAGACTCTCACACATCACAAAGTCAATACTCAAAGAAAACACCTCAGATGATTATAGCCACCAGAAACTTGAATGTCACAGACAGTCACACATCACAATGACTGTTATAGCCACTGGAAACTTGAATGTGCACACAGACACTAACACATCACAATGGCCATAATCAAAAATAAAACACATCACCTGGTGCAAACTTCATCTTGGCCCACTCCAGACTGGGGGATTCACAGCCAAGGTCAGGAGACTCAGCAACCAGATTCTCGCAGTGAACAACGCGTCCGCCGTACAGGCTCAAATCCCAGTCTCCAAGTCAACAAACCCCAGCTTTATAGTCTCAAAACACACTAGAAGGTTCCGAGAGGCCCTCTCTTGTGCCAAGGAAACTTACTGGAGTTGGCCACTTTCCATGCAAGCATTCCAAAGGCAAAGGAGTTCTCACATTCCTTCTGCATTCTCATGTGTTCCAGACTTAACTTAACAAAGCTTACAAAAGTGTCCAGCAGTACATTCAACAATCTCTAAAAACAAAGCAACCTTGAGCGTGAATAACCTAAACAACTTGAGTAATCTGGGGGCCTGCCTGTGCGTGAAAAAAGCTTAAGCAAGACAGAGTCAGAATTCAAGATGACATGAGGGCATGTCAAAGCCAATTGTAAGCACTTCATAATACTTCCCAATGTACAACACAATGCACATTTGTACACCACTGCCTATAGCACTGCACATTGCATCTCCCAATATACAACATAATGCACATTTTAACACCACTGCTTATAACACTGCACTTCGAGACCAAGAGGTCCATTCCACATCTCTCTCTCTCTCTCTCTCTCTCTCTCTCTCTCTCTCTCTCTCTGCCTCTCTCTCATGCTTTCAAATGCACATTCCACACGTTCTGTTCCTGGCAAGGCTGTTTTACTCTGTGACAGCTCCCACTTTAAAACTATAAGATTACATGAAATAAATCTTCAAGGCAAGGAAGGCACATGCAGGGGAAAATTATGTTGTACATTCAGGCTAGGGTAAAATAAAAAAAACAAAAGGCAATTAAAGCAATGGAAGTCAAAGGTCATCATGTGGTTTCAAAACATAGGAGTGCCTCTAGTAGCACAACACCTACCCACACAAGTGAGGTACCATTTTTATAGACAGAATCGGGGGAATCCTGAGAGGGTGGAAGTTTGTGGCTCCCCACAGATTCCAGAACTTTCCATCACAGAAATGTGAGGAAAATGTAATTTATTTGACAAAGTTTGAGGTTTGCAAGGGGTTCTGGGTAACAGAACCAGGTGAGAGCCACACATGTCACCCCATTGTGGATTCCTCTGAATGTCTAGATTTAAAACATTTATAGGTTTTCTAGGTTTCCTTAGGTGCTGGCTGAGCTAAGGCTGAAAATACACAGCTAGGTACATTGTAAAAAAAGGGTCAGTTTTCACTGGAAATATTTGATGTGTCCACGTTGCGTTTTTGGCCGTTTCCTGTTGTGAGCACTAGGCCTCCCACACAAGTGAGGTACCATTTTTATTGGCAGACTTGGGGGGATACTGGGTAGGTGGAAGCTTGTGGCTCCCTGCAGATTCCAGAACTTTCCATCACAGAAATGTGAGGAATGATTATAATTTTTTCTTACAAAGTTTGAGGTTTGTAAGGGAGTCTGGGTTACAGAACCTGGTGAGAGCCACACAAGTCACTCCACCCTGGATTCCTCTGGGTGTCTAACTTTAAGAAATGTACATGTTTTCTAGGTTTCCCTAGGTGCCGGCTGAGCTAGGGCCCAAAATACACAGCTAGGCACATTGCAAACAAAGGGTTCGTTTTCAGTGGAAAAATGTAATGTGTCCACGTTGAGTTTTGGCCTGGTTCCTGTCGCGGGCACTGGGCCTACCCACACAAGTGAAGCACCATTTTAATCAGCAGACTTGGGGAAATGGTGGGTGGGTGGACATTTGTGGCTCCCTACAGATTCCAGAACATTCCATCACAGAAATTTGAGGAAAATATGTTTTTTTTTCAAAGTTTGAGGTTTGCAAGGGATTCTGGGTAACAGAACCTGGTGAGAGCCACACAAGTCACCCCATCCTGGATTCCTCTGGGTGTCTAGTTTTCAAAAACATACAGGTTTTCTAGGTTTCCCTAGGTGCCGGCTGAGCTGGGGCCCAAAATCCACAGCTAGGCACATTGCAAAAAAAGGATCCGTTTTCACTGGAAAAATGTGATGTGTCCATGTTGCGTTTTGGGCCATTTCCTGTCGCAGGCACCAAACCTACCCACACAAGTGATGTCCCATTTGAATCATGAGAATTGGGGAAATGCTGGGTGTGAGGAAGTTTGTGTATACTCACTGATTCCAGAACTTTCCATCGCAGAAATGTGAGGAAAATGGGGTCTTTTGGACAAAGTTTGAGGTTTGCTAGAGATTCTGGGTAACAGAACCTGATGAAAGCCACACAAGTCACCCCATCCTGGAATCCTCTGGGTGTATAGCTTTCAAAAATGTACTGGTTTGCTAGGTTTCCTTAGGTGCTGGATGAACTAGGGCCCACAATCCAGAGCTATGCACATTGCAAAACAAGGGTCCATTTTTACTGGAAAGATTTGATGTGTCCTGTTGTGTTTTGGGCTGTTTCCTGTTGCAAGCACTAATCCTACCCACACAAGTGAGGTACCATTTTTATCAGGAGTCTTAGGGAAACACAACATAGTAGAATAAATGTTATTACTATTTGTCTTTCTATGCATTTCTGCCTTCCAAATGTAAGACAGCGTGTAAAAAAGAAGTCAATTTGAACAATACCCTCTAACTCACATGCTAATATGGGTACCCACAATGAGTGGTGCATGCATGTTAGAATGAGTGTATCAGTGGTACATTGTTTTTTTAATGAGTGCATGAATGCTGCATGGGTAATTGGATAAGTGTGTTAATGGTGCATGGATGCAAGAATGAGTGGATGAGTGGAGTATGGATGAATGAATAAATACATAAGTGGTGCATGGGTGACTGAATGAGTGCATGAGTGGTGTATGGATGATTGAATGAGTGCATGACTGGTGCACAGATAATTGTGTTAGTGCATGAGTGGTGAATGGATATTAGAATGAGCGCACAGTGGTACATGCATGTTAAAATGAGTACATGAGTGGTGCATGAATGTTAGAATGACTGCATAAGTGATGTATGGATGATTGAATGAGTGCATCAGTGGTGCATGGGTGATTGAATGAGTTCATAACTGGTGCATGAATGATTGAATAAACATATGAATGCTGCATGGATGCTTGCATGACTGCATTAGTGGTGCATGCATGTTAGAATGAGTGTATGAGTGGTACATTGATGTTAGACTGAGTGCATGAATAGTGGATCAATGATTGAATGAGTGTATCAGTGGTGAATGTATGATTGAATGAGTGGTGCATGGGTAATTGAATGAGTGTATAAGTAGTGCATATATAATTGAATGAGTGCATACATGGTGCATGGATAATGGAATGAGTGGTAGATGGGTGATTGAATCAGTGTATGAGAGATGCATGGATGATTGAATTAGTGCATGAGTAGTGCATTGATGCTTAAATTGGTATATCAGTGGTGCATGGTTGATTGAATGAGTGCATGAGTGGGGCATGGATGATTAAATGTGTGCATGAGTGGTACATGAATGATTGAATGAGTGCATGAGTGGTACATGGACGACTGCATGAGTGGTGCATAGATGGTTCAATGAGTGCATGACCTGTGCATGGATGATTGCATGAGTGCTTGAGTGGTAAATAGATATTATAATAAGTGCATGAGTGGTGCATACATGTTAGAATGCATGCATGAGAGGTGCATGGATGTTAGAATGAGTGCATGAGTGGAGCAAGAATGATTGAATGCATGCATGAGTCATCCATTGATGGTTGAATGAGTGTATGAGTGGTATATAGATGATTAAATACGTGAATAAGTGTTGCATGGGTGATTGAATGAGTGTGTTAGTGCTGCATGGATATAAGAATGAATGGATGAGCTATGCATGGATGGATGAATGAATGAATGCATGTGTGGTGCATGGGTGATTTAATGAGTGCATAAGAAGTGCATGGATTATTGTAAGAGTTAATGAGTGTTGCATGGATGATTGCATAACTACGTAAGTGGTACATAGATAGTTCAATGAGTGCATAACTGGTGCATGGATCATTGTGTGACTGCATGAGTAGCCAATATATGTTACCATGAGTGTATCAGTGGTTCATACGTGTTAGAATGAGTGCACAAGAGGTGCATGGATATTAGAATGAGTGCATGAGTGCTGCATGGGTAATTGGATAAGTGTGTTAATGGTACATGGATGCAAGAATAAGTGGATGAGTGGAGTAAGGATGAATGAATAAATGCATAAGTGATGCATGGATGACTGAATGAGTGCATGAGTGGTGTATGGATGATTGAATGAGTGCATGACTGGTGCACAGATAATTGTGTTAGTGCATGAGTGGTGAATGGAAATTATAATGAGCGCACCAGAGGTACATGCATGTTAGAATGAGTACATGAGTGGTACATGAATGCTAGAATGACTGCGTAAGTGATGTATGGATGACTGAATGAGTGCATCAGTGGTTCATGGGTGATTTAATGAGTTTATGACTGGTGCATGAATGATTGAATAAACATACGAATGCTGCATGGATAATTGCATGACTGCATGAGTGGTGTATAGATGGTTCAATGGGTGCATGGCTGGTGCATGGATGATTACATGAGTGCATGAGTGGTGCATGCATGTTAGAATGAGTGTATGAGTGGTACATTGTTGTTATAATGAGTGCATGAATGCTGCATGGGTAATTGGATAAGTGTGTTGATGGTGCATGGATGCAAGAATGAGTGGATGAGTGGAGTATGGATGAATGAATAAATACATAAGTGGTGCATGGGTGACTGAATGAGTGCATGAGTGGTGTATGGATGATTGAATGAGTGCATGACTGGTGCACAGATAATTGTGTTAGTGCATGAGTGGTGAATGGATATTAGAATGAGCGCACCAGTGGTACATGCATGTTAAAATGAGTACATGAGTGGTGCATGAATGTTAGAATGACAGCATAAGTGATGTATGGATGATTGAATGAGTACATCAGTGGTGCATGGGTGATTGAATGAGTTTATGACTGGTACATGAATGATTGAATAAACATATGAATGCTGCATGGATGATTGCATGACTGCATGAGTGGTGCATGCATGTTAGAATGAGTATATGAGTGGTACATTGATGTTAGAATGAGTGCATGAATAGTGGATCAATGATTGAATGAGTGTATCAATGGTGAATGTATGATTGAATGAGTGTTTCGGTAGTGTTTGCATGATTGAATGAGTGCATCAGTTGTATATGGGTGATTGAATGAGTACAAACATGGTATATTGATGATTAAATGAGTGCATGAGTGGTGCATGGATATTAGTATGAATACATGAGTCGTGCATGGATGTCAGAGTGAGTGCATGAGAGATGCATGGATGAATTAATACATGCATGGGTGGTTGAATAAGTTTATGAGTGTGGCTTGGATGATTGATTGAGTGCAATGGTGGTCTATTAATGCTAGTATGAATACACGAGTGGCGTATGGATGTTAGAGTGAGTGCATGAGAGATACATGAATAAATGTATGCATGAGTGGTACATAGATGATTAAATGAGTGCATGAGGGATATATGGATAGTAGAAAGAGTGCATATGTATTACATATAGTATTGAATGACTGCATAAGTGCTGTATGGATGGGTGAATTAGAGAGTAAATAGGGGTAATATTTATATATAGTTGAGTGAATGACTTTTAGTGTTACTATAGGTAAGTGAATTGGTGTATGAGTGCATAGATAGATGTATTAGTGTATGTATAAGTGAGGGAATGGGTCTATTAGTGTGTATATGGGTGAGTACTTGGGTGTATCAGTATCTATTTTGGTGAGTGAATGAATGGTTCACTTTGTATAGGGCAGAGTGAATCATTGGATGAGTGCTTGTATGGATCAGTAATTGGCTCTGTAACTACCTGTATAAATGACTTAATGAGTGCATGTATTTGTACATATCTGTGTAAATGGGTGTATGGGGGTTGTATGTGTTAGTGAACGGGTACATTAGCTTATTTATGACTATTGAATATGTCTATGATTGTAAAGTGATTTGACACATACAATGTTGTTGAGCTCATCCACTCTGCAAACAAAATAAAGAAAAGACATGCTAGTATTTTCTCTTGAAGATCACAAAATTATACCAACATACATTACGTATACTGTTACATTTTAATACAACATACCAAAAACATTATTTTCTCATTTTTACTATTTTCGGATTTCATACTTGTTTACCAAAACAGTGCTCTATATGAAGCATCGTCAATGAACAGTGGAGAAAAGACAATCAATGGATTGTGGAAAAAAATCAATGCTGCATAGTACCTCTTTTCAAATAAGTAATACTATGCATAGCACACACTACCATTCTCTAATTATTGGCTTTTTCAAAAGTTTGTTTAATAATCTAAGAAACATTGGTTTTCAACAGGTTCATATGTTGCTATATCTGGTACATAAAACATAATACATAATTATGAAGCAGTTCCTGTTGAAAACATTGTTTCCTGTAAATAAAATAATATTGAAAATGATAATGATCCATGTACATGAAATATCATATGTTAATGTTAATGTGGGAGATTTATAGAGCGCTCTGTTACCAATCAGTGTCCTGGTGTCCTATAGCAGTTTGTAGAAGTTCTTGTTGGAGAAACAAAAGGGTTTTTTATGTTTCAAGTCAGTTTTAGGTGGTACCTTAAGGCTGCTGTTATTGCACTATATTCACTCAGTATTTAACTGTAAAACAAGAATGTAGGGTTTAGATGTTTTATAAACTCCTTTCTGAATGTAAAAGAACTGTTGTGTTTCCGATATTCTGAAGATATTACACCAATAAGCCGAATAATGTCTAATAAATCATAAATGCTGTAATAAAAAATACTTACACCAGTTCTTGTCTACAAATAATCCTCGGAACTTTGGTTGAAGAAATAACAGATATGAGTTTGGTAATTTATTAGGTAGACTTTTACATCAGTGTCATTGCATTCTGAACATCCAGAATGGCATCTTAAATATACAGTTTAGTGTCCAGACATTGTATTTTCTCCTTCATGAAAGATGATAGCCAAAATTGTAAAGGTTCTCCCTGAAATTGAAATTTGACCAGCGACAAAGATTGTTATTTCAGTATTTAACTTTAAACCATCTTGTCTACATCGTTGTAACATTATTATAATGTATTTTCCTGTTCTCTCAAGAAACAATGTATTTAGAAGGTCTGATTTGCAGTTTGGGTAGGTCATATTTTGTTTGGCGTTTTTGGTCAATTGCTGAAAAGGTACAGATTTACAGTCCGGTAATGTCAAGTTCAAGAAGTGTTCTCACGTAATTACAGTACAAGAGGTGAATTGGCAATTTTCACACTTATGCTCCCATTTGTAACTTAATCCAAATAAATAATTAATATTTATCAGTGATGTCATCAGTGATGTCATTTGCGATGTCATCAGGGATGTCACTGACGGAGGACAGACGACCCGGACGGCGTCATTCTCATCTTCGGCGGAATCTTCCTAGATCCCTCTCTATCTATTTGCTGTGTATGTTTGGATGCACAGTGCTGGCACTGTTGACGATCGAAGTCTACCATTACAGGATAATTATTTACATACGGGGCTGGCCGGTTGTTAATATCATTGATTACGCGACTGATTACCCTAGAATTCATGACGATGTATTGCAGCCCACGGGACGCGCTCTGGGGTGATTTCTGCTAACCATTATATATCTTGTATCGTTTACCTTTCTACTATCACGCCCAGGACTATGCGCACTTAGGGGACCCTGGGTGATTCCACTGCGATAAAATTTCAACCACAACGAGGTAGTTTCCCTAGAGTCGGGGACTCCCAATATCCTATAGAGGCATATCCCTGTGGAATAGTACGTCTTTGGAAAAGTAGTGTGTTTACATTGTACAGAGCCTGTTGCATTAAATTTGGGGTCACAGATGGCTTTCAACCACTGAAAAAAACTATGAATACAGCGCCCTGATGAAGGATAGTTTAAGTACATGGTACCTCTGTAACGCGCATTGGTGCACTTCTTGTGTTTGCGTACATTGTGTGTAATTTGTAAAATTGTATGTATGTTTGTTTGAAGTCTAATGTTATATTGTTTTGTCTCTCACACTATATGGTTGTTTTTTTGTGTGTTATTTTTGGAGACGTACAGATTATGCATGGTTCCTTATTAAGATCGTTTGGGGCTCTATTGCAACATATGTACTACGTCTGTAATCATTTTTTGATATATGTATTGTTTGAACATACATTTGTGATACCAATTTTTATAAAATGAGAAATATGTTTTGATAATAAATGAAGAAAACTACATTCCTATGGGGCATTGTTTATTCTGGATATATTACTGAATTGTAAAAAGTAAATAGGGGGAAGTGTTTCTGTCGTTTATCAGGGATGTCACTGACCATGCCATGAGTGATATAATGTGTGACATCATCAGCAGTGCATTGCGGGGTGCGAGTTATAGCTAGCTCATCTAACTATAACGGCAGAATTTCTCTGGTTTTGCACGAGAGAAATATCAGCCTAACTATAAAATCCCTGAAACTTGTGTTTTTTTCAGTGAAAATCTAAGGTTTTTTAAATGCTAATTCCTAACTATGACGTCCCTGAAAACTGTGGTTTTTGCAGTGAATTTTTAAGGTTTTTTAAATTTCTAACTATGCCTACATCTGTAGAACATGTACAGAAAGAGGAAGAAAGGCGCAGAAAGAAGCAAGAGAAGTGCAGAAAGAGGCAACAGAAGTCCTGAAAGAGGAAGAAAGGTGGAGAAAAAAGCAAGAGAAGTGCAGAAAGGAGCAACAGAGGTGCAGAAAGAGGCCTACTTTGACTGTACCTTTCCACAGACTCATACAAAGTAGCCTAAACACTAACCCTTCTCCCACAATGTCTTAAACCTCACTTTTCTCTTGAAGGTTCACTATTCATCGACTGCACAGAATGTAAGGCCAACCAAATGTAAAACAGCAATCCCAACCATATCACTGTTGTAAGTCTGACCAAGTTTGTGAAGATATACATGCGTGTCTGTGCTTTTACCTAGTGACATGTTACATACAAATTAACATCCAAATACTTGAAAAACTGTGTTTAAAACAGTATACTCTGTAAATGTGTGTACAAAAAGGTGTATGTATTTCTTTCTGCTCATAATACAGAGGCACATGGGTATAAAATAGTACATTTGAGGGGCTCTATAACACCTATATACATAAGACATGTCTGCCTGTGCAACTGAATGACAGAGCAGAACTAAGAAGATTTGATCAGCTATAAGAGAAGCTACCCGCTTTTTAAGCTACCATCTTCAGATGCATAACACATGTGAGAATACATGTACAAGTAGACATATACCTCAGTCATAAGAGCACACAGACCTTTAAACATGACAGCTTGCACTTCCCATTTGAATATAGAAACAGGCAACAGAAGTAAAGAAAGAAGCAAGAGAATTGCATAAAAAAACAAGAGAGGTGCAGAAAGAGTAAGAAATGTATAGAAGGAGGCAAGAGAAGTGCAGAAAGAGGCAAGAAAAGTATAGAAAGAGGCAAAAGTAGTGCAGAAAGAAGCAAAAGAGGAGCAGAAAGTGGCAAGGGATGTGCAGAAATAGGTAAGTGAGGTGCAGAAAGAGGCAAGAGAAGTGCAGAAAGAGGCAAGAGAGGTGCAGAAAGAGGCAAGAGAGGTACAGGAAGAGGGTGCAGAAACAGGCAACATAGGTACAGAAAGAGGGAACAAGTGTGCAGACAGAGGCAAAAGAGGTGCAGAAAGAGGGAAGAGGGGTGCAGAAAGAGGGAAGAGGGGTGCAGAAAGAGGCAAGAGGGGTGCAGAAATTTACAAGAGAGGTGCAGAAAGAAGCAAGAGCAGTGCAGAAAGAAGCACAAGAGGTGGAGAAAGAGGCAAGAAGAGTGCAAAAAGTAGCAAGAGGGGTGCAGAAAGAGCCAAGAGAGGTGCACAAAGAGGGAAGAAGGGTGCAGAAAGAGGCAAGAGGGGTGCAGAAAGAAGCAAGAGCGGTGTAGAAAGAAGAGAAGTACATAAACAAGCAACAGATGTGCACAAAGAGGCAAGAGGAGTGCAGAAAGAGGCAGGAGAAGTGCAGAAAGAAGCAACAGAGGTGCAGAAAGAGGCAAGAGAAGTGAAGAAAGAGGGAACAGGGGTGCAGACAGAGGCAAGAGAGGTGCAGAAAGAGGGAAGAGGGGTGCAGAAAAGCGGATGAGGGGTGCAGACAGAGTCAAGAGAGGTGCAGAAAGTGGCAAGAGGGATGCAGAAAGAGGCAAGAGTGGTGCAGAAAGAGGCAGGAGAGGTGCACAAAGATGTAAGAGAAGTACATAAAGAAGCAAGAGCGGTGCAGAAAGATGCAAGAGAAGTGCAGAAAGAAGCAACAGAAGTGCAGAAAGAGGCAAGAGGGTACAGAAAGAGGCAAGAGAAGTGCAGAAAGAAGCAACAGAGGTGCAGAAAGAAGCAATGGAAGTGCAGAATGAAGCAACAGAGGTGCATAAACAGGCATGAGAAGTGCAGAGAGAGCCACGAGAGTCGCAGAAAGAGGGAACAGGGGTGCAAGGGTAATGTCTGGGTGCGTAGATCAGTGCATGGGTAGTGCCTTAGTAAAAGGATGACTGCAAGAGTAATGCCTGGATCATTGGATGAGTGCATTGGTAGTGCCTGAGAGAATGGATGAGTGCATGGGTAGTGCCTGAGTGAATGGTTGAGTGCAAGAGTAGTGCCTGAGTGATTGCATGAGTGCATACATAGTGCCTGGGTGATTGCATGAGTGCAGGGGTAGTGCCTCGTGATTGTATGAGTGCATGGGAAGTACCTGAGTGAAAGTATGAGTGCAAGGCTAATGCCTGGGTCATTGGATGAATGCATGGGTAGTCCTTGAGGGAATGGATGAGTGCATGGGTAGTGCATGAGTGAATGGTTGTGTGCAAGAGTAGTGCCTGGGTGATTGCATGAGTGCATGGGCAGTGCCTGGGTGATTGCATAAGTGCAGGGGTACTGCCTGGGTGCTTAGATCAGTGCATGGGAGAGCCTGAGTAAAAGGAAAGCAAGACCACTGACTCACTGTCAGTGAAATTGCTCTCCCACCCTCGCAGCTCCACCATTAAGTGAGGCCTCTCCGAGCCCTGCACTCCCTTTGTGTTAGTGTTCGAGGCCCTCCTCCACCCGCAGGTTATACCTGCACCTCATCCCTGGTGGTCCAGTGGACCTCTGACTCCTTTCTCTCTCTCCGCTTCTGCTCCTTCTGCTCCGTTTTTCACCTTTCAGCTTTTTCACCCTTTCACCCTCTTTAGCACTTTTTTCCTGCTTTCTGCTCCGTTTCACCCTTTTATTCTTCTCATCCTTGTACTCCCTATACCTCTTTCCTTTCTTTTTCACCCGTTTACTCTTTTTCCTCTTTTTGCCTGCTTTTCCCCAGTTTTTTCCTGCCCCTGCTGCCCCCGGGGCCCCTCCCCCCAGTGCGACCAGCCCGAGCCAGTTCCCCTCCCCGCTCCCGCCTCCCAGCTGTCCAGCACTCCCCGACCCCTACTTAATGGCTGCCGCTGCGCAGAGGGTGCGCCGCGCCAAAGGCAAGCCCGTCTGCACCCGTCCGTGACCCGACCGCGACCAGTGCCAGGAACCCTGGACTTCTGCACCGCCAACGCTATGACCCAGCGGCACTCCACGCACTCAACCCAGGCCGCAACAGCAGCTGCAAGCTAGTGTCACCAGCCGACTCCCACGGACCCTTCAGCTGTCACCGCTGCTGGCACACCTGCAGCACTGCCAGGAACACGGACCCAGCACAACCCGCGCGCAAGAACACTACTGAACCGAAGACCCTGCATCCTCCTCAACGTCCGATCACTCCACAAACATGCCACCGAAATCTGGGACCTCCTCGACAGCACCACCCCGGACGTAGCATTCTTCACAGAAACCTGGACCAACACCACCTCGGGACCGAACATCGCCATAGCCATCCCCCAAGGATACAAGATCTCTCGGAAGGACCGCCCCACCCACCCTGGAGGAGGAATCGCCATCGTCCACAAATCCACCCTCCGGCTGAGCACATTCTCCGACGAGCCCACAGACCTGATGGAACACCTACACTTCAAGATACAGGCCAGCCCTAACACCACCCTCCGAGGAACTCTCATCTACTGACCCCCCGGACCCTGCAGACCTTTCACCAACGCCATCACGGATATCATCTCCCCGCAAGTCATGGCATCCACCAACTACACTGCTGGGAGACCTCAACTTCCATCTCAACAACCAACTGGACCCCAACACCACATCCCTCCTGGACAACCTCCACAACATTGGACTCCGCCAGATCGTAACCGAACCCACGCACTCAGCAGGACACACCCTCGACCCCCTCTTCACAACAGGAAACTCCATTACTTTCAGCCACACCACCAAACTCCCATGGACAGACCACCGATGCGTCCACTTCACCTTCAGAACACCCACCATCCACAGACACCAGCACCTGCTCCCACGAAGAAACTGGACCAAAATCACTGACGACCAGCTCACCTCCTCACTCAGCAACTCCACCCCAACCGTCGCGGAAGACGACGACCCCAACACCGCAGCCTGAACTCTGCACAGATGGATCTCTGACAGTGCCAACACCAAAGCCCCCTCAAGAAAAGCAACAACACACACGCCAAGAAAGCCAGGTGGTTTACCACTGAACTTCGAGAGTCCGGATGCACATGCCGCCGCCTCGAAAAGGCCTGGAGGAACTCCAAATCCACAGAAGCCCACAACAACTTCAGAGCCGCCACCAACGCCCACCACCAACTCATCAGAAAAACGAGGAAAAAAGCGATTGAAGACAGAATCTCCACACACGCGCACAACAGCAAAGAACTCTTCAGCATCATCAAGGAGTTCGCCCAACCCACCAGTGAGTCTACTGACATCCCTCCCTCACAAGACCTCTGCAACAAACTCAGCAACTTCTTCCACCACAAAATCAAGAACATTTACGACAACTTCGACGAAGACAACCAACACACTGAACCCTCACCAGCCACCCCGATACCCTGAAGCCAACAATTGACAACTGGACAGCCCTCACCACCGAAGACACACTGAAGACAATGAAATCAATTTACTCCGGGGCCCCCACAGACCCCTGCCCCACCACATCTTCAACAGAGCCGCCAACACCTTTGCACCCATGCTCCACCACACCATCAACCGCTCCTTGACAAACGCCTTGTTCCCCGACGACTGGAAACACGCCGAGATCAACCCCCTCCTGAAGAAGCCCTCGGTGGACCCCACCAACCTCAAAAACTACATACCCATCTCCCTGCTCCTGTTCCCAGCAAAAGTCATCAAGAAAGCCATCAACAGCCAACTCGCCACCTTCATCGAAGAGCACAACATCCTCGACTCCTCCCAATCCGGCGTCAGAAAAAACCACAGCACAGAAACCGCCCTCCTTGCGGCAACAGATGACATCCGCTCCCTACTGGACAGAGGAGAAACAGCAACCCTCATCCTCCTCGACCTCTCAGCGGCATTCGACACAGTCTCTCACCGCACCCTAATACACAGACCCCACGACGTAGGGATCCGGGACAAGGCCCTCGACTGGATCCACTCATTCCACTCCGGCAGAACGCAGCGGGTCAGACTCCCTCCTTTCCTCGCGGACCCTACACCAACCACCTGCGGAGTCCCCCAGGGGTCATCCCTCAGCCCCACGCTCTTCAACATCTACATGGCTCCGCTCGCCCCCATCGTCAGAACCTATGGACTCAACATTGTGTCATACGCAGACAACACCCAACTCATTCTCTCCCTATCCAACGAACCCAACACCGCCAGACACAACTTTCAAGAATGCATGGAAGCCATCACCAAATGGATGAAAAGCTGCTGCCTACAACTCAACACTGACAAAACAGAAGTGCTCATCATGGGCCCAAACCCCGACACCTGGAATGACACCTGGTGGCCCTCCGCAGCCCACCCACCCCCACGGACCACACACGCAACCTTGGAATCATCCTGTACTCCGAGCTCAAAATGGACCGCCAGATCAACTCTGTCGCATCCTCCTGCTTCCACACCCTCCACCTCCTACGTAAGACCTTCGAATAGATCCCCCTCGAGCACAGAAAGACCGCCACTCACGCCCTCATCACCAGAAGACTCGACTACGGCAACGTACTCTACGCCAGAATAAACAAAAAACTCACCCGCAAGCTACAAAACATCCAGAATACCGCCGCAAGACTGGTCCTCAACCTGCCAAGACACTGCCACATCTCCCAGCACCTGCGCATACTCCACTGGCTCCCCATCGAGGCTAGAATCACCTTCAAGATTCTCACCCACGCACACAAGGCCCTCAACAACACCGGACCAGCATACCTGAGCAGCCGACTCAAATTCCACGCACCCCAAAGGACCCTACGATCAGCCCAGCTCTCCTACGCTGTGGTACCCTGTACCAGAAAGACCAGATCAGGAGGCCGCTCCTTCTCCTTCCTCGCAGCCAGAGCCTGGAACACCCTTCCGCTCCACCTTAGACAGACAACATCGCTCCCCATCTTCGCGAGAAACCTCAAAACCTGGCTCTTCGACAGACCCCCTCCTTGATGGACTGGAACCTGCACCCCCCAGCACCTTGAGACCCTTACGGGTGAGTAGTCACGCTTAACAAACACCTGATTGATTGAAAGGTTGACTGCAAGAGTAATGCCTGGGTCATTGCATGAGTACATGGGTAGTGCCTGAGAGAATGGATGAGTGCATGTGTAGTGCCTGAGTGAAAGGTTGAGTGCAAGAGTAGTGCCTGAGTGATTTCATAAGTACATGGGTAATGCCTGGGTGTTTACATTAGTGTAGGGGTAGTGCCTGGGTGATTGTATGAGTACATGGGAAGTACCTGAGTGAAAGTATGAGTGCAAGGCTAATGCCTGGGTCATTGGATGAGTATATGGGTAGACCTTGAAGAAATGCTTGCGTGCAAGAGTAGTGCCTAAGTAATTGCATGAGTGCAGGGGTAGTGCCTGGGTGATTAGATGAGTGTATGGGTAGTGCCTGATTGGAAGTATAGGTGCAAGGGTAATGCCTGGGTCATTGGTTGAGTGCATAGGTAGGGCCTGAGTGAATGGATGAGTACATGGGTAGTGCCTGAGTGAATGGTTGACTGTAATAGTAGTGCATGAGTGATTGCATGAGTGCAGGGCTACTGCCTGGGTGATTGGATAAATGCATGGGTAGGGCCTGAGTGACTTCATGAGTTGAAGAGTAATATCTGGGTGCTTAGATCAGTGCACGGGTAGTGCCTGAGTAAAAGAATGACTGCAAGAGTAATGCCTTGGTCATTGCATGAGTGCATGGGTAGTGCCTGAGAGAATGAATGAGTGGATGGGCAGTGCATGAGTGAATGGTTGAGTGCAAGAGTAGTGCCTGAGTGATTGCATAAGTACATGGGTAATGCCTGGGTGATTACATGAGTGCAGGGGTAGTGCCTGGGTGATTGTATGAGTGCATGGGAAGTACCTGAGTGAAAGTATGAGTACAAGGCTAATGCCTGGGTCATTGGATGAGTGCATGGGTAGTCCTTGAGGAAATGGTTGAGTGCAAGAGGAGTGCCTAAGTGATTGCATGAGTGCATGGGTAGTGCCTGGGTCATTGCATGAGTGCAGGGGTAGTGCCTGGATGATTAGAGGAGTGTATGGGTAGTGCCTGATTGGAATTATGGGTACAAGGGTAATGCCTGGGTCATTGGCTGAGTGCATAGGTAGTGCCTGAGTGAATGGATGAGTACATGGGTAGTGCCTGAATGAATGGTTGAGTGCAACAGTAGTGCCTGAGTGATTGCATGAGTGCAGGGGTACTGCCTGGGTGATTGGATGAGTGCATGGGTAGTGCCCGAGTGACTTCATGAGTGCAAGAGTAATGTCTGGGTGCTTAGATCAGTGCATGGGTAGTGCCTGAGTAAAAAGATGACTGCAAGAGTAATGCCTGGGTTATTGGATGAGTGCATGCGTAGTGCCTGAGAGAATGGATGAGTGCATGGGTTGTGCCTGAGTGAATTGTTCAGTGCAAGAGTAGTGCCTGGGTGATTACATAAGTGCAGCGTTACTGTCTGGGTGATTGGATGAATGCATGGGTAGTGCCTGAGTGACTTTATGAGTTGAAGAGTAATGTCTGGGTGCTTAGATCAGTGCATGGGTTATGCCTGAGTAAAAGGATGACTGCAAGAGAAATGCCTGGGTCATTGCATGAGTTTATGGGTAGTGCCTGAGAGAATGGATGAGTGCATGGGTAGTGCCTGAGTGAATGATTGAGTGCAAGAGTAGTGCCTGAGTGATTGCAAAAGTAGATGGGTAGTGCCTGAGTGATTGCATGAGTGCAGAGGTAGTGCCTGGGTGATTGTATGAGTGCATGGGTAGTACCTGAGTGAAAGTATGAGTGCAAGGCTAATGCCTGGGTCATTGGATGAGTGCATGGGTAGTCCTTGAGGGATTGTATGGGTGCATGGATAGTGCCTGAGTGAATGGTTGAGTGCAAGAGTAGTGCCTGAGTGATTGCATGAGTGCATGGGTAGTGCCTGGGTGATTGCATGAGTATATGGGTAGTGTCAGAGTGGAGGTATGGGTGCAAGAGTAATACCTGGGTCATTGGATAAGTGTATAGGTAGTGCCTGGGTGAATGGATTAGTACAAAGGTAGTGCCTGAGTGAATGGTTGAGTGTAAAGCAGTGCCTGAGTGATTGCATGAGTGTATGGGTAGTGCCTGGCTAATTTGCATAAGTGCAGGGGTACTCTCTGGGTGATTGGATGAATGCATGGGTAGTGCCTGAGTGACTTCATGAGTGCAAGGGTAATGTCTGTGTGCTTAGATCAGTGCATGGGTAGTGCCTGAGGGAAAGGATGACTGCAAGAGTAATGCCTGGTTCATTGCATGAGTGCATGGGTAGTGCCTGAGGGAATGGATGAGTGCATGGGTAGTGCCTGAGTGAATGGTTGAGTGAAAGAATAGGTCCTGAGGGATTGCATGAGTTCATGGGTAGTGTCTGAGTGATTGCATAAGTGCAGGGGTAGTGCCTGAGTGAATGGATGAGTGCATGAGTAGTGCCTTAGTGACTTCATGAGTGCAAGGGTAATGACTGGGTGCTTAGATCAGTGCATGGGTACTGCCTGAGTAAATGAATGACTGCAAGAGCAATCCCTGGGTCATTGGATAAGTGCATGGGTAGTGCCTGAATGATTGCATAAGTACGTGGGTAGTGCCTGGGTGATTGCAAGAGTGCAGTGCATCGGTGATTGTATGAGTGCATGAGAAGTACCTGAGTGAAAGTATGAGGTCAAGGCTAATGCCTGGGTCATTGGATTAGTGGAAGGGTAGTCCTTGAGGGATTGGCTAAGTGCATGGGTAGTGCCTGAGTGAATAGTTGAGTGCAAAGGTAGTGCCTAAGTGATTGCATGAGTGCATGGGTAGTGCCTGGGTTATTGCATAAGTGCAGGGATAGTACCTGGGTGATTGGATGAGTGTTTGGGTAGTGCTTGAGTAGAAGGATGGGTGCAAGGGTAATACCTGGGTCATTGGATATGTGCATAGGTAGTGCCTGAGTGAATGAACGAGTGCATGGATAGTGCCTGAGTGAATGGTTGAGTGCAAAAGTAGTGCCTGCGTGATTGCATGAGTGCATGGGCAGTGCCTGGGTGATTGGAGGAGTGCATGGGTAGTGCCTGAGTGACTTCATGAAGGCAAGGGTAATGTCTGGGTACTTAGATCAGTGCATAGGTAGTGTCTGAGTAAATGGATGACTGCAAGAGTAATGCCTGGATCATTGGATGAGTTCATGTATAGTTCCTGAGGGAATGGATGACTGCAGAAAGAGGCAAGAGGGGTGCAGAAAGAGGAAAGAGAAGTGCAGAAAGAACCAACAGAGGTGCAGAAAGAGGTAAGAGAAGTGCAGAAAGAGGCAAGAGAGGTGCAGAAACAGGCAAGAGAGGTGCAGAAAGAGGGAACAGGGGTGCAGACAGAGGCAAGAGAGGTGCAGAAAGAGGGAAGAATGGTGCAGAAAGATGCAAGAGGGGTACAGAACGAAGCAAGAGAAGTGCTGAAAGAAGCAACAGGGGTGCAGAAAGAGGCAAGAGGGGTGCAGAAAGAGGCAAGAGAAGTGCAAAAAGAAGCAACAGAAATGTAGAAAGAGGCAAGAGAACTGAAGAAAGAGGCAAGAACGTTGCACTAACAGGCAAACAAGGTGCAGAAAGAGTGAACAGGCATGCAGACAGAGGCAAGAGAGGTGCTGAAAGAGGGAAGAGGGGTGAAGAAAGAGGCAAGAGTGATGCAGAAATTTGCAAGAGAGGTGCCGGAACAAGCAAGAGGAGTGCAGAAAGAGGCAAGAGAAGCGCAGAAAGAAGCAACAGAGGTGCAGAAAGAGGTAAGAGAACTGCAGAGAGAGGCTAGAGAGGTGCAGAAAGAGGGAAGAGGGTGTAGAAAGTGGCAAAAGGAGTGCAGAAAGAAGCAAGAGAGGTGTAGAAAGAAGCAAGAGAGGTGCAGAAAGAAGCAACAAAGGTGCAGAAAGAGGCGAGAGGGGTGCAGACAGAGGCAAGAGAAGTGCAGAAAGAGGCAAGAGAGGTGGAGAAACAGGCAGGAGAGGTACAGAAAGAGGGAACAGGGGTGTAGAAAGACGCAAGAGGGTTCAGAAAGAGGGAAGAAGGGTGCAGAAAGAGGCAAGAGGGGTACAGAAAGAAGCAACAGAGTTGCAGAAAGAAGCAAGAAAAGTGATGAAAGAGACAAGAGAGTTGCAGAAACAGGCAAATGAAGTACAGAAACAGGCAATAGAAGTGCTGAAGGAAGCAACAGAGATGCAGAAAGAAGCAAGAGAAGTGATGAAAGAGACAAGAGAGTTGCAGAAAGAAACAAGAAAGGTGCAGAAAAAAGCAAGATAAGTACAGAGAGAGACAAGTGAGATGCAGAAAGAGGCAAGACAGGCGAAGTAAAGGCAAGAGAGGTGCAGAAAGAGGCAAGAGTGGTGCAGAAAGAGGCAAGAGAACTGCAGAAAAAGGCAAGAGAGGTGTAGGAAGAGGCAAGAGTGGTGCAGAAAGAGGGAAGAAGGGTGCAGAAAGAGGCAAGATGTGTGCAGAAAGAAGCAAGAGAGGTGCAGAAAGAAGCAAGAGAAGTTCAGAAAGGAGCAAGAAAGGTGCAGAAAGAGGCAAGAGGGGTGCAGAAAGTAGCAAGGGAAGTGCAGAAAGAAGCAACAGGGGTGCAGAAAGAGGCAAGAGAATTGCCTAAACAGGCAAGAGAGGTGCTGAAAGAGGGAACAGGGGTGCAGAAAGAGGCAAGAGAGGTACAGAGAGAGGGAAGAGGGGTGCAGAAAGAGGCAAGAGAGGTGGAGCAAGAAGCAAGATTGGTTTGCACACCATTAGTACCAATTTAACACCCACATTTAGCAATAAGTAACAGGTGACCATTCCTGCTTTGCAAAGGGCCTTCCACCACTTGTTGCTGCATTTTTGGTAACATTTTAGCCATTTCAGCTAGAAACAAGGTTTTTTTTTGTTCAAATCTGCAGATTATGCAGCAGATGGTGGATTATGCGGCAAATGTGGAAATTGTATAATTATGCAAAAATAGTTGCAGCTGAACAGTCGCATAATTCGAGTGGCTCTGTTCATTCCTCTGACTAGGTTCAGAAGTGCTCCTCAGTGGTTGCTTCTTTTTTTTGTCTCATTGAGTTTATAGTTTATCTTCTATGGAAATGAGGAAGACTAAACATGAGGTTGCCACTCCACAACACAGACTACCATACCACATAATTACTCTCCATAAACACGTAATTCCACTCTACATAATTCCTATACACTAAATATCACATACTTTCTATCCACATAATTTCACTGCACAACATACCACATAATTCCACTACACACAACGTACATCCACTCCACTCCAAAAAAACATTAGTAAAAAAACTTTTACATTCACAACACCAATAGCTCTAACTCTTACAAATGCGAAACCTATTACATTGCAAATGCTTCTTTAACTAGTAGTCACGTTTGCAGAGTGGAGGAGAAAGGGGGCTAGGCCTCTGACCAGTGCTCAGGAATTCCTCTGCATAGGACTTACAGGCAACACCAGGAGGGCTTCTTGGCCCCCAAAGTCCCTCAGGCATAAAGTGGACTTCATCCACCAACCAGGAGGTGCATTTGCAGAGTGGTGGAGAAAGGGGGGTGAGGCCTCTGAAGACCTCTTAGCAATCCCACTGTGTGGGACCTACTGGAGGTAACAGGAGGGGTAGTTGGCCCCCAAGGACATCTTTGGGGGCCATCTACCCCTCCTATTACCTCCAGTATGTCTCACACAGCAGGATTGCTAAGTTCTCATAGCAGGCCATGCCCCCTTTGCCCACCACTCTGCAAACGCTCTCCCTGGCGCACTATTTGATGGGGATTGAAGTCCCCTTCGCTGCTGGAGGTCTTTAGGGGCCAACAAGCCTACCTGTTACCTCCAGTAAGCCCCACACAGTGGGATTGCTAAGAGGTGGACATGGGCCATGCTCCCTTTCTCCACCACTCTGCAAATGCACTGCATGGCATGCTCTTGGGTGGGGGATGATGTCCCCATGCCTCCTGAGGGTCTCTGGGGGCTGACTAGCCCTCCTGTTACCTCTAGTAAGCCCCACACAGCTGGATTGCTGAGAGTGGTCAGAGGCCACGCCCCCTTTTTACAGCACTCTGCAAACACGCCTCCTGGTGCACTGCTGCTTGGGGGATGAAGTCCACTTCAGTCCTGAGGACCTCAGGACACAAGGGGACCTCATCACCCCATCAGCAGTGCGCCAAGAGGCGTGTTTGCAGAGTGGTGTAAAAAGGGGTGTGGCCTCCTACCACCTCTAAGCAATCCCACTGTGTGGGGCTTACTGGAGGAACCTGGTGGGCTAGTTGGCCCCTAAGGACTCTTGCAGCACAGGGGACTTCATCCCGAACCCAGAACGTGCCAGCAGGCACGTTTGCAGAGTGGTTCAGGGAGGGGAATGGCCTCCGGCGAGTTTCTGGTTTCTTTTTTTAAATTATTTTAGGAAGGGGGCTGTGTGGCCCCCTTCCCTTGAACCTTTTGGGCCCTGGGGACCCCAACCCCCGGAGCCTGAGCCATTTAAAAAAAAATATATATAAATATATTGAAAAGGGAGGGGGACGCGCGGCCTCCCTCCCAAGGCCGACTATGTCCCAGGGACCCGATCCCCCAGGGCTAGTCCTATATTTATTATTTTTTTTAAAGGGGAGGGGTTCCGTGCGGCCCACCTTCCCAAGCCGATTTCGGCCCCGGAGACTCCATTCCCTGGGACCCGACCTTATTTTTTTAATTTAAAAACAAATTTTGATTGCAAAGGGGAGAGGGCCAAGTGTCCCCCCTCCTGTGCCATTTTTGGCCCAGGGGACCCAATTCCCTGGGGCATGACCTCTGTGTTGGGGACCGCAGAGAGAGCCCTAATTCCCATGCGGACCCTGCTGGCTTCCCGCCTCCTGCGGGAGCCTGTATTGCTTTTGGACAAAGGGAGCTGCAAATATGCAGCTCACTTTGCCCAAAAGCAAATCTGCTTTGCTCCATGGAAGTGAGAGAAATTTTCCTGCTCTTGCTTCCATGAAGCGAAGCAGAAGTGCCCTGCCATAGTAAATTGCAATGTCCCAGGGGTGGGTACCAGGGACATTGCTGGAGCCGGCCCTGGGGGGATGGCGGTCCCCAGGGCCCTCTAGGGATCCAGGAGGGGGGCCACGCATTCCCCCTCCCAACAGATGTAAAGCCCTGGAGCAGAGTGGGGGGGCAGGAGCACCCCCCCACACATTATTAATTTTAAGAAAAGCCCCAGGGAGGTGGTGGTCCCAGGTTTGCGCGGGGCTTGAGGCCTCCTGCATTTAAATATAAAAGCCCCAGGGAGGTGGCGGTCCCTGGGGCAGCATGGGGGCAGGCAGGACCCCCACGCCTTTTCTTTTTATTTATAGCCCCGGGAGGTGGCGTTTCCTGGGGCTGCGAGGGGGCCACATGCCACCTGCATATTAATATTATAAAAAAAGCTCCAGGTAGGTGGCCCCATCCTACATTCAGGACACCACTGATGTGCTTCGCCTACTAGATGAGTTCCAGCCCACTAATGATATTGACTTCCTTATCACGCTAGATAGAAGCGCTCTACACTAATATCCCACAGAGAGCAACCCTAGACGTGATAGAGGAGGAATTGAGTTCAGCAACTTGGGAGTCTCCCACACCTCCGAGTTTCATCATGGAGTGTGCCACACTAGCCCTCACCGAAAACTTCTTCGAGTTCAAAGGCCAGCTTTATCATCAAACACAAGGTACTTCCATGGGAAGTACCTTCGCTCCTAGTGTAGCCTGTCTATACATGGCGGCCTTTGAGGGACAACTTATCTTCCATGAATCAAACCCATACCGGTCGCACATACTGATGTGGAAGAGATTCATAGACGATATTCTCATCTTCTGGACAGGGGACTCACAGTCCTATTCAGATTTTTTCAGTTGGATCAATGACCTGAATCCATACCTCAAATTTACCAGCACAGTCTCACCCAACCAGATTGCATTCCTGGATCTAACAATCAAAACTTGAGCAAGGTGGTCTAACAACAACAATGCACAGGAAAAGCACAGACTGCAACAGCCTACTGCTGTTTAGTAGCCACCACCCATGAGCCTTAAAGGAAAACCTCCCCTTTGGGCAATTTCTGAGGGTGAGGAGAAACTGCAGCACATTAGAGGAATTCAGGTCCGAGTCGGAAATTCTTGCAAAAAATCTGGCTGCACGCGATTACCCACCACGCAGTATAGCCCTTTCCAGGAAAAGAGCAAGAAATAACAACCGTGAGGGGTTGTTAGAACCTAGACAAAGGACCCCTACTGAAATCCTTACCTTTGTAACCACCTTCACACCAGCTTCCAACCAATTGACTAAAGTCATAAAGAAACATTGGAACATACTTAACACTGGCTCCATGACCTTGTAGCCACCACGCTTTGCGTTCAAACGCTCCAGAAATCTCAAAGATATGTTGATACACACAAGACCTAAAGTATCCACAGGGGGCCAACAGAGAACATTGTGGCAATTACCACCTGTAAAAGGCCACTATCCCTGTGGCACATGCACTGCATGTGCTTTTACTTCAATACAGAAAACCATCACTTTCAGTAATACCTTTACATGGGAAATGAGGTCGCACACTAACTGCAATACACCCAATTGCATATACTTGATCACATGTCCCTGCGAATTATATTACGTAGGGATGACGACCCGGCCAATCAAGCTACGCATATCAGAACATCGAAGCAATTTCCGTTGCCACAAAAGCAACACGAAAATGTGCACGCACTACCTAGAAAAACACCACACACCAGAAGCACTGAAATGGGTCATCTTGGAGGCATTTCCCAAAATTTCAAAGAATGCTCTCTTTGTTAAAGAACAGAGGTGGATACACAGATTATCCTCACAAATCACAGGATTAAATGAGGAAATACCTTGGAGTTCACTGAGAGTCTAATATGAACAGATGCTCCGTATGTCATGGGCATCTAGGGACACAAGGATTTGATTGGGATAACACAACCTACAGCACAACAGTGAGATAAGACGACAACACTGATAAGTTACCTTAATCCCCCTTACATGAGCTTAATGCCTCCATGAGATTATCATATTAAGCAGTTACCAACTACACATTAATTGAGAAGTGTCGCATAAAAAAACGAATTTGAAGAGGTCTCTTGAGGCCTCCCATATCCATTCAACCATTAATGCCATATATATCAATTGACTACCAGATAGCCACCAATCTGACTACTTATACTATGTGGGCACCACAACATACGATGTGACACTTTCACCCATGAACAGAGACAACTGAATACCACCAGGGACCAACAATCCCCCTGTGACTAATATAACTAAAAGAATCCACTACTCTAAGATGGCCGCCATGAAACGGCGAACAATTCCCCTATGACAAATAGATAAGAATCCACCACTCTAAGATGGCTGCCATGAAACGGATATTCCAATAGCGAAACACGCACGAGCCGAGTTAGTTAGGGACCGCCCAATAACAGCAGGTATGACACACTATGAAACAAGGGAAGCCGTAGACCGCCTCACCTCCCGGACCCGGTAGGAGTGGGTAGGTCGAGACGACACGTGATATTAGCACAACTGTGAGTACCTCTGCAGCGCGCGCCTTCCGCATTCCCCTGCCGGTGCTTTAGAATTATTGAGTTAATGGGGGGACGACTTGTAAAACTTTGTAAGAAGATGGCCCAAATATCGAGCTGCTAATCTCTTTAACATGGGGCACATTCATAACCGGAATCTCCACATGCGTAAATAGCCTGCTAATCTTTCAAAATTAACACCGGAATAGCCCGCTCACTTTTGAAATGAATTATTGAGTCAGTATGGAAACGACCTGTGGAACGTTGTAGTAAGATAGGCTAAATAATGAGTGGCTTATCGCTTTAACATGGGGCGCATTCATTTCCGGCATCTCCAACACGCCGAACACTCATAATCAATACCGGAACACTGAGAAAGATGCATGCTGCGACTATAACCGAGATAGCCCACGAGTGCTTGAAGTTAACACTGCACATAGTTGTTGACATATGTTACCATATTTTAGATTGATGACAGTATCTCGAGTGAATGAATGTGGACTGTCAACACTTACTCTGAGCATTTTCCAGTTGCCTTTCTAATTATGAATGTTGTAAGAGCTACAAGAGAGACCAACAGTTGTGGTCTCCAATACAGTAAGATTGACCTGTGTACAGTGACTCACATTGGCACCCTCTGTTCTCTCCCACTTGATTGTGTCCAGTACATGAGGAACTCCTCGTGTTTTACCTACCGGGTACTGCTGACGCCTGGTTAGTTTACAATTTTGGGTGAGTTCCCATTGAATTATACCTGCTGCTTCGCATATGTGCCACAAGGGCTGGAGTTCACATTAGCTCACTGTGGGCACTCACCGTGTGGCACTATTATTAAACCTTTTATTGTTCCCGAAGCTTTTGCTTTCACTATTCACTGATAATGATGCTAAGTATGACTCACAAGGGAAATGATACTGTATAAAAATCTGTACCATACTAATATGATCGATGTCACACTTTTTCTCCCCACACAGGTAGCTCCAGGTCTGACAGGTACACTAAGAGTTAGTTGTTTGGTTGATGTGAGTATGATTCCATGTCACCAACCCTAGAGTGTAGATAGTCTTCATACTATTGGTTCTGATGAATCGCATGCATAATTTACATTGAGCGAGAAACATGTTGACCTTTTTTCACCAATAGGGACGCTTAGACCTAAGACATAACCCTTAGCCGAGCGCCTTATTGTTTGTTTTTACTTAGGCTAGGAGACCTATTGATTAAAGTTTGTTCTCACAAGCACTCCGAGCCCTATTTTAAATCACACTCTCAATCCATACATCTACACATTTCTGGCCCCTCACCCCCACTTCACCATACGGCTATTGGAAGAAGATCTCCTCTAAAGTGCCCCTACTATAGGGAGCCCGTTGGGTATTGCACCGCTGACCCAATGAGGAGCAGCCCAGATGATGAAGCATTACACCCAACAGGGTGCGTGAGGGCATTACAATCCAATATATGGACTCCCAACTTTGAACCAAAGCGGTCAGTTTGGTGTCATTTTCCCTTGTCCTGACATTGATCACTGAGGAACAGCATAACCTCCTTTTTCAGATTTTCCCAGGGGCACATATGCTGGACCTCTTCCTCTATACCGATAGAGGAAAAAAGCCCCATAGTCCCTTCTTTGTGTATAGGCCCCACAGGGCCCCCACATCACTTTTTACCAATGCACGGTAGGCTGCGCCTTGTTTTTTTCTTTTTTTTCAGGATCCCCTTTTTCTTCACCTCCGCTTGACGAATCACCCTGAAACTTTCAAGACAGGAGCTGACCGGAGCGCCCTATTAGTCTTGAAAAGTTTGCGATTATTTATCAAACGGCGCCAAAGATATTGGCAAATCAAAAAACGCTTTTCCTATGGAATCTAGGTCCAAACTATAACTACCTATATATAAGCACTAAAAAGAATAAAGATTACAGGGATGTTATAGTTAGGCTGAGATTTACATGCACAAAACCAGAGAAAATTTGCAGTTATAGTTAGATGAGCTAACTATAACTCAATCCCTCACAATGCGCTGCTTATGACCTCACATATTACATTACTCATGACATGGTCAGTGACATCTCTGATGACATCTCAAATGACATCACTGATGACATCATCCGTTGACTGTGAGTGTTTCTAAAAAGTTTATGAGTGTTAAATATACTGTAGGTGTACTGATGAATCAGTGAGTGTATGAGTGCCTGTATGGATGATTTAGTGGGTGCATGTCTGACTGTATAAGTGAGTGATTTTATGTGTCTCAGTGAATGTATGGGTGAGTGACTAATTTGTGTGAATGTCTGTATCAGTTTGTCAGTTGGTGTGTAAGTGGCTGTGTGGGTAGGTGAGTAGGTACATTTGTGGCTTTTTGTATTATTGATTGGTTGTCTGAGTACCTATATGGGTGTATTAGTGTCTGTGTGGTGGGTGAGGGGGTGTGTGACTCCCTGCCAGGATGAGTGAGTGGGTGAATCAGTGGCTGTATGGGGTTTTGAGTGCATCTGTGAGGGGCTTTATGGGTGAGTGAGTGTGCATATGACTGTGTCAGTGAGTGAATGAAGTGTCAGTGTTATATGGGTGAGTAACTGCATATGTGAAAGTCAGTACAGGTGAGTGTTGGAGTATATAAGTGACTCTATGTGTGAGTGAGAGATTGTGAGAGTGGCAGTATGGGTGAGTGTGTGCTTGTGTCAGTGACTGTATAGGTGAGTAAGTATGTGTTACTATCAGTATGAATAAGTGAGTTGGTGTGTGTATAACTGTATAGGTGAGTAAGTAGCTGTGTGGTTGACTCTAAGGGTGAGTGGAAGGTGTGTGAGTAGCTCAATGGGTGACTGAGAGTGTGTGAGTGGCTGTATGAGCAGATATATCACTGGCTTTATTAGTGAGTGAGTTGGTGTACGAGTGGCTGAATGGGTGACTGAGTGGATGTGTGTGTAGACCTATGAATCAGTGAGTTGGTATGTAAGTACTGCTGTGTCAATGGTTTCAAGAATGGTAGTATGGAAATTGGAGTGGGTGTATGAAAGGTTACATGGGGTGAGAGTGGGTGCGTCAGAGAATCTGTGGATGACGTCATCAGTGAGGCCATCATTAATGTCATTTGAGATGTCATTAGTGATGTTATCAGTGATGTCATTGACCATGTAATGAGTGATGTAAAATGTGAGGTTATAAGCAGTGCATTGTCGGGTCACGAGTTATAGTTAGCTCGGGTAAATATAACTGCTGAATTTCTCTGATTTTTGTGCGTGTGAAACTATAACATCCCTGTAACCATTGTTTTTTTCAGTGAGTTTCTAATGTTTTTTTGAATACTATTTCCTATCTATACCAGCCCTGTAACCTTTGGTTTTTTCATTAATTTCTAAAGTTTTTTAAGTAGCAATGGTGTTTTCAGAATGGTGTGGAAAGGCGGCGGGACTTCTGACCAGCTCTCAGGAATCCCAATTGTGTAGGACTTACAGAAAGTACCAGGAGGGCTTCTTGGTCCCAAAGATCCTTAAGAATCCAAGAAAACTTTATTCCCCATACCATAAGTGTGTCAGGAGATGCGTTTGCAGAGTGGTGCAGAAAGAAGTGGCCGCCGAAGACCTCTTACCAAACTGACTATGTGGGACTTGCTGGAGGTAACAGGAGGGATAGTTGGCCCCCAAATACCCTCAATAGCCAACGGACGTTCATCCCCCAACTAGTACCATACCAGGAGGCACGTTTGCGAAGTGGTGGAAAAAGGACATCCTTGATGATTGCACAGGTAGTGCATTTATGATTCTATGAATGCCATTGCCAAGGACACACTGCGAATACTGGGTGTTTTTATAACGAAGTGTAAAACACATATATAGACATATTTTACATAAGGTTTCAGTGTAGCTATTTAGTAAGATACTAATTTAACTTTCCCCTTAGTATTCATTTGTCGAAATAACTAAATCAAAAATGCATTTTCCTTCTTCATAGCAACACCGAAGGTCGCAATGACATCAGTAGTCATGAATACAAATGACAAAGTGTAAAACAGATATATAGACATATTTTACACAACCTTTGAGTTTAGCTGTTTAGTAACATATTGGTTTAACTTTATTTTAACAACACATTTATAAAAAAGAACAGTTTAAAAAATAACTCATCTGAACTCATGACTTGAACATAATTACCAAACACCCATCAAACTACCCATTGTTACCCAAACTCATGGGGAATGAAAAACTGCTACATAACTAGTGCAATGCACAATCTGCAAATATCACATCACTGGGAAAGTAAGGAATATCATTGGATAATATACTTTTCAGTAAAATGAATAGGAAGTATACACCCACTCCTTCATTCTTGAATCTTCTTTTCCAGAACTTTATTGTGAGCAGGTGGTAGGTTTTGGCAGGAGAGATTTTTTGTACTCACGTGGGACAACTTTTATGTTATATCATCTGAAAACCTAACATAGAAAACATCTCCAACTGCTGATCAAGGATAGGGAAGCTTGAGGACCATCTACATCAGTGACAGCAGCAACAATTACCAGCCAGAAAGTACCTTCAGAGGTACAAACTACTACAACAGATATGGCTCCAGAGTTTTCAAGAATGGCCATGTATTGCATGGACTGTAGTGTTGTTATAAGAGCTGGTAAGCAGTTTGTTACAGCTATTAGCAATGCTGCCAAAAATAATACATGCTAATTTGTTTCCCCTTTTTTAATTTTTGCACATTTCTGAGTGCACATTTAGGAAATTCCTCCTGTCTCAGTTGCCATTTTTGTTACCATAAAAAAGATTTTTTTTTTTACTTTACAAAAGCACAACAAAAAAAAATCAAAAACGAGACAGACATCATGTCACCGGAAAAAAAAGGAATATCATTAAATAATACACCTTTCAACTAAAATAAGAAGAAGAACATGTCTATTTATCTATCTAGAACATTGTTTAAGAGGAGTTCATAGAGAGCAGCAGGAAGGCAAAGCAAAGCTGAAGAACCCTAAAATTCAATAGCAGGCACAACAACACAGAAGCAGAAAGTCCATTCAAAAGTCCAATCTCAACTTCAAGATTTGGCTCCACAGTTTTATCCAATGCTATCATACTGCATGGATTGTGGAGTTGTAGTGAGTGCTGGAGAGCAGTCCATGATGGCCCTTGGCCATGCTACAAAGAATAATAAATGTTGATTTTTTTTAAAATGTTGTCCCTTCATAATTTATTTACATTAGCAGGCATTTTATTATCTTACAAAACGTGTATCTAATTTCTATGTGTTGTTTATTTTACCTTCTTCTAAATTATTGTAACACTACTTACTTATAACTTGAAGTGTAGACAAGTCAAACCATCCCTCTACAAATAAATACACAGGTAACTTTTGCCAGATCTCATTATTTACATTCACACGTTTTAAATATAAGTCAACAATCTGTGTTTAAATCTTCTAGTAAGTGCATCAACAACATATACAAAGATATTCTGTTTTTTAGACAACACAGTGTTAAATTGTATAATTTCTTTAAAACTATCAACTATAATATATGTGTCTTGTTCTGCAACTCCTCCTCTTAACAACTCTTCATTTTTCCTTCAATCCTGCTCAGGACCAAAGAAACAAAACTTAACATCACCACAAACCTTTTCTACATCTGCCACACGACCGTGCTCTATTAATTTCTCCTGCACATAAAGCAGGAGTTTTCACATAATACAGCCTCCCAACTTAGTTCACATTGTTGAGTGGTATAACATGTTTTGTATTTTAAACTTCGCCTTGGAAATATACGTATGAATTTTCTTAACATATCAATGGATTGCTGTCTAATACTACAAACACTTCCACAATGCCTTTATATACAGTACCCTGACTATGCCTTCCTTGTACCTCTTCTGCAATACCTCCTTCTACATTTCTAGGTACCATCACCTCTTTTGCTATAGGACTGCCATTCTTCATTTCATAACATCGTCCTCTTTCATCAATAGCATGAACTAATCTGTTATCCTGGAGATAGCTTTCTTCATTAAAGAAAGGCTCTGTACTAGAAGTATGTATCTATTCTCCACTAAAAACTGTACAAAAGTTACTTCTATTCACTGATCTTTTCTTCTGGTTTTGTCTCCTCATGCACAACACTATTCTGTCAACATTCTTCATTCTATTTAGAATCAAAATGAAAAGCTTCCTCTTCAAAGCAAAGGCCTTATCAACTACTTGTTCAACTCATTCTAACTGTTTCACTGCATCTCTCCTTCTTTTACACTTTTTTAAATTTCTCACTAAATTTATAACTACGAAACATCCTGGCTCTGATTTCCTTTAACTGCTTCTGTCTCCTGGTTATATTGTGTCCATGTTGTCATAATATTTTCTCTTCTTCCAATGTACACTTTATCCACTCTTGTTGTTTCTCATAGTCATAATTGTATTTTGTTTATTGTGTACTCTTTGCTAATGTCCACGTATATTTTTAAGAAATGACTTTGTCCTCTTACCAGTAGCTTTTTTTTCTTTCAGCACTTTTTCTACATTTTGCCCCTTTTGTAACTAATTTCTGCAGAGAAGTTGCTTCTCTTGCTTGTTTGTCTGAGCTTTTGTAGGAATTCTAACTGTGTGTAGTTATGTATATATTGTTCTGTAAAAAAACAAGTACATTTTAATTTTTACCCTAGCCAACTACTTTAGTGCTGACTTACACATAATACAAAAACAGTTTTTATAGTATGTTGCAGTTTTAAATCTAAAGCTATATTACTGCATGCACTTACTTCAATTTAGCAAACCTAGAGCAAAACACAAAACTTTGTTTATTAGTTACCTTTCAACATTTTAGTACACTGCATCATATCAAATTCAGCAAAAAGGTAGCTCTTGGTCCAGAAAGAACTCTTTTTATGAAATGGTGTAATTCATTTAGTAGTTCCTGAAAAATGTAAAGATTTCTCAGATATACAACTGTGGTCCGGCGGATCCGTGAACCCTCCTGATCTCGTGCCTGAGATCTGATTGGCTGCCAGGAAGTGTTGGAGGCCATCTTGTGACTCAGTTAAGTCGAGTCACAAGCAAAAAATGTCAAAAAAAAGAAAAGGGGGCTGGGTAGAAACACCCTGACCCCAAGGCCAAAAAAAGCTTTTTTTTTTAAATCCGCGAATCCTGCCGAAATTTTTTTTTAAACGAAGCGTGGGTTCCCGTGCTTCATTTAATTAGGCCCCTGGGTGGGCCAGGTCCTGGGGAAATAAGTAATTTTGATGGGGGGCCAACACACACCCCTTCAGGCCTGGGGACCATCATCTTCCTGGGGCTGAATCACTGAAATTTGGGGGGGCATTGTGCCCACCGCTGCCTCCCCAGGACTATATTATAACATAATGCATGGGGGCTCCAGCCCCCCCCACAGCCCCAGGTACTGCCATCTCCCTGGGGCTAATTTACTAAAATGTGAGGGGGCTATTGCGCCCACCGCTTCCCCGGGGACCGCAATCTCTCCAGGACTACATTACAACATAATGCATGGGGGGACTCCAGCCACCCCGCATACCCGGTGCTCGCTACATCCCCAGGGCTATATTTAAAATATTGAATGGGTGGCTCCAGTATCGATAAATACAAGAAACACGCATTGACATTAAGGAATAACCTACTGGACAGACATTATCCGACAGCTCTAGTTAAGAAATCAGCTAAACGTGCGCTCAATAATAATAAAGATGCCTTGCTGGACAACCCCTCCAACAAACAACCACAGACGAGATTGGTGTGTGTCAACACCTTTAGTTCCCTCTCTAATGTAGTGAAAAAATCCATCATGCGGAACTGGAATATCCTTAACAAAGGACAACTATCCCTGCAGAAACCCTTGTTTGCCTTCCAAAGAGTTCGCAACCTCAGGGACAGTCTGGTTCATACCAGACCTCCACTCACAACCACACACAGATCCAATACCCTCTGGCATCTTCCAAGCGTTCAAGGCCACTTTCCCTGTGGGTCTTTCTCTGTCTGTGCCCAGACCAAAGTTACGAGAACTATTGATATTGGCATAGCAAGACCTTGGGAGTTAAAACATCATACTAACTGCAACAGCGAGCGAGTCATCTATCTTATCACTTGCCCTTGCGGCCTTAGATATGTGGCATGACCACACGAAAGGTACGCACACGCATACTGGAACATAAGAGCACTATCAGATGCGCCAAACAAACTACGAGGCTCACAAAGCATTTCTTAGAAATGCATCACCAGGCAGATACACTCACCTGGACAGTCCTTGACAAACCTAACCTCGCAATGACACCTGGTCTCACCACGAAAAGTCTGCGGTTTGAGCAGCGATGGGTGTTCAGATTGAACACCTCTAATATGGGACTCAATGATGACATTCCTTGGTTGGCGCTCACCTGAGCTTAGGAGTACACCAGCCTCCCCATCACCATACTGGCTGTTTTAGTCTTTTGTTTTCAGGTTTCTGTCTCCTTAGGCACGCACTTGTTGTGAGACCTCTCTCCAGTATGAGTGATTTTGTTGGCACACTCATACCTTTCTCATGAGTGTTGTCACGCTTTACTGGGCGACGTTAGCTCGGTGACATGCTCCTTCGTGATCACTGTATCTTTTACATCAGTGTGTGCCCCAAACACCAATTTTTCTCAGCACACACCCTGCTGTTCCTCTATAACCAGGGTTGGACGATGGGCCTTGCCCAAACGCCAATTTTTCTCAGCATACACCCTGCTGTCCCTCTACAACCAGGGTTGGACGATGCGCCTTGCTCACATTTCAGTGTACCGTTCGCTCCCACCCCCTTACACTGTTCCACCGTGCTTTTTCCATTTCCATATGTGCCAGAGGATGCCGTACGGCACCCGGACTACATTTTCCAGCATTCCCTGGGTGCCATTCCAGGCAGCCGTGCCTCAGACCACTCTTCCGAGCGTCCTCACCAGGAAGCGGTCCTCATGGACTACATTTCCCATCATCCTCTTGTTTTGTCCAGGCAGCCGCCGTCCCGGCACTATTTAAGTGCGCCAACCTGGCTTAGCCTATTTCCTGTCGGATGGACATACGTTTCCTGACTCCACGCTCACGTTGAGCGGTAAGTAGCCCACTCGCTTTGGTTGTTATTTAGTATCAATTTTTTAAGCAGTTTGTCTCTTGGCACTTGCACACGCGGCTATGTCCCGGTGCAGTTCCATGTACCGCTGGTTTACATGCCTCCCCACGGCCCCGATCTCTACGAGCTCACAGTCTCATTCAGATAGCTGCTCGGCACTCGCGGCTATGTCCCGGCACAGCTCAGATACCCGCTGGCTTACACCCTGCGACCCCGGTCTCCACGAGCTCGTACAGATAGCTGCACGGCATCCTTCTTATGTGCCTCCCCACGAGCTTGCCGTCTCATTTTAACTAGATGAATGGCACCCCTTGCTACTGAGTCCCGGTGGTTACGCCACTCTGGGATCTTCTCTATCCAGAGCAACTGTCGAGCTTCAGCTCCTTTAAGTTCGACCACGGTGCCTGCCTTACACCACACATACCGGCTCTGGTCTCCTTCACTGAACCCGGCAAGTTCGTTTCACAGTACTGCTCCGCTCGAGTTTTTGGGCCTGCACGCCTGACCTCAGCACTTACTACATGTACTAGTCCGGGCCAACCATGTCATACAAGATGGCCATTGTCTTACACCTCTGAGCACGATTGGCAGAACGCTCTGCCGGTAACTGCTTGCTTAGGCCTCTTCTACTCCTTCAGCCAACTGAGCTGTCCCCCTTGAGTCACTTATAAGAGGGTTCAGCCCCTTCTATGCTCTTTCCGTAACGCATGGTTTGTCCACCTTTTGTGACTCACCTTCTAGTGCATACTGATCTATCAACATCGCACAGGGTACAGCAAACACTAGCTGTGCAGGTCAGCTTTGCACATATGTTCTTTCGCAAACTCAAGCTTATGATTGCTCTGTCATCATTGGGCTCACACACACCACCTTGAACCATCACCTTTACCTTTTTCCTTTTCTTTAACGCCACCACCTTTTTCTATTAGGTTGGGTTGGCGTATGTACCTTTGGCTAATAGCCGAGGACATATGCAGAGAATTTTCTAACCTCTACGGGTGAGTCTTGCATCCTTAAATCATTTATCATGTAAATATAGTGTTTTCACCATGGCCATTATTTTGACTGTAGTGACTGTCTGTTGTGCTGTGGTACAACCATGAGACACATGTCTTTCCTTGTTATTCTAAACAGCGTGCAACTTTGTCTTTTGTTTTACCACAGGTTTCACCGGTGAATCTACTGAACTACAGGACCACTGGTTCAGTATAATACACCGCTGTTTTTGTTATTTTTTGTTATTTTCACACCTATTGATAGGTGCATTTATTTCACTTCTTGCAGTAGCTAAATGTTGATCCTGATGAAGGCCACAATACTTTGATAGGTCCAAAGGCCGAAACATGTTGATCGCACTCTAATGTAGTTGTCTCTAATGTTGGCAGT
Organism: Calotriton arnoldi; assembly: GCA_963921515.1. Classification (NCBI taxonomy): domain Eukaryota; kingdom Metazoa; phylum Chordata; class Amphibia; order Caudata; family Salamandridae; genus Calotriton; species Calotriton arnoldi. The sequence goes on from CAWUFW010004026.1 coordinate 1,574,513, forward strand.
TGCATTATTAGCTATTTGTTTTTAATCCTGTCACAAAGTAGCTGAATAAAGCTTGCCATATAGCTAACCTTGTAGCCAGTTTTAACTACTTTCTCTCTAGCACTGCACCTCACTCTCAACACACCATGCTCACATAGGGTTTTAGAATAACCCTCCTTACCATTATAAAACATCCCTGTGGCCCTCCCTCGCAGCGAGGGGGTTGTAGCCCACGTTGAGATTAGGTTCTTGACGCAAGGAGGTACCCCTATGATGAAGCATGACACCTCTGGTGTGTGAGGGGAATCGTCCTTAAAAGGGATCCCCCTCCAGAACATGGTTGACAAAGTCCACTTGCCCTCAGACCTTTGCCCTGGACCCGTGGGCTCTTTTTGTGATAGATGGCTCCAGCCCCCCAACCAGCCATGGGGACCACCACCTCCCCTGGGCACAAATGAAGTAAAGACGGGGTCTGTTGCGGATCCCTAGCCCTTGGGTCCACCACCTCCCCGGGGCTATAGAGAAAATGGGATGGGGCCACAGGACTCCCTCCAGGAGTCCTCCATGGCCTTTTGGGACCACCACCCCCCAGGGCTGGCTCCAGCAATGTCCCAGAGTGCCCACCCCTGAGACATTGCAGTTTGCTGTGGCCTTACTGGAGGTAAAAGGAGGGCTAGTTGTCCCCAAAGACCCTCAAGAGCCAAGGGGACTTCATCCCCCAAAGCATAGAGCACCAAAAGGGATGTTTGCAGAGTGGAGGATAAAGAGGGCGTTGCCGCCCAGAACCTCTCAGCAAACCCATTGTGCGGGACTTACTGAAGGTAAAGCAAAACAGGAGGGGTAGTTGGCCCCTAAGGTCCATCTGGAGACAAGGGAACTTTAACCCCCAACTAGTAGTGCACCGGGAGCACGTTTGCAGAGTGGTGGAGAAAGGGGTGTGGCCTCTGACAACTTCTTAGCAATCCTGCTGTGTGGGCCTTATTGGAGGTAACAGGAGGGGTAGTTGGCCCCCAAGGACGTCCTTGAGGACCAACTACCTAAACAAAAGTTACAGGGACGTCATAGTTAGGAATTAGCATTTTAAAAAACTTAGAAATTCACTGGAAAAAACCAAAGGTTTCAAGGACGTTATAGTTAGCAAATAGAATTTTTAAAAAACATAGAAATTCACTAAAAAAACTAAGTTTACAGGGACGTTATAGTTAGGGTCAGATTTTACACATACAAAAACAGCTGTTATAGTTACCACAGATACCCAGACAATCATAGAGGTAGTCAGACAACCAATCAATCACCCACATAGACATTCATGTACCCACTAACACACTCATACACCCACTTAGACATCAACTGACAGACAGATTCGCTCATTTACACAACCAGTCACTCACCTATACATTCACTGAGACACCTAATCACTCAATTATGCAGTTAGACATGTACCCACTGAGCCATCCATGCAGATACTCATACTCCTACTGATTGACCAACACACCTTAGTATATATATTTAACACTCATAAACATTTTAAAAACAGTCACTGATGATGTCATCACTGATGTTTTCAGTGATGTCATTTGAGAACAGTGATGACATCAGTGATGTCACTGACCTTGTCATGAGTGATGTAATACGTGAGGTCATAAGCAGTGCATAGCGGTGGGCGTAAGTTATTGTTAGCTCAGCTAACTATACCTGCTGAATTTCTCTGGTTTTGTACAAGTGAAATCTAACACTAACTATGATGTAACAGAGATTGTGAAAAATCCAAGTGTAACACAAAGAACAAGTTTAGCAAATGGACCACACCCATTCAGCAGGAGAGAGGTAAGGGTTTAGTGTTTTGTCAATGGTACATTTTGGAACATTCTGTCACACATGTATTACAAAAGCATGGTGTGGTACGGCACTGTCATTTATAGAGCGCACCTTTTCAATTAAAATAGTGACTAATTTGCACAGACATGCAGTTTTACTTATTAAAGTATATGGCATGCAAATCATAATGAGTGGAAATTTCCTGAGCATTATTATTTGTGCTTCACCAAGTAAAGTGCCTTGCATTGTTTTGAATAAATAAAAACCTTTATTTCCATCACACTTTATATATGCATTTAAAGGTATTTAAATATTGTCGTGAGTTAGAAAAAAACATGACATCCTTCCACACATCATGTTCTACAGCAACATTGTCACATAGTAATGACATGCCAAACTCCATGTTAAAAGAATGAGCAGCAATTTGACAGAAGACATAGCCTACCATTTGCCTATGTCTTTGAAGGCACATCAAACGTGACAATATAAAAACAAAATTTAAAGGCTTCAGTCTCCTCCTGACTCCAGCATGGTTATTTTGGGTGTGCTTTAGCATCCTGCACACCTTTTTACTAGTGCCTATATAAGCCTTCCACACTTTGATTTGGATAGAAAATTACACTAGTCAGTGTAGCAGCTGTACAATTAAAAGGATAATACTCTCATTGTATGTATTTGGTGTATTTCTCAAGCTTTCAACATAATATACAAAAAACAAAATGATTGGCTTTTGCACTGTTTTTACTAGTTCTTTTTGTTCTGTCTTTCACCCAAATTTTTACAATCTTCATCAAAACTACTGAGAACTGCATTTCAAAAATAGAAAGATGAACTAGAACAAATATATGAAGCAATTTCAGCCTTAACTTATTTTCTTGATCAAAGGTTATGTCAATTTTTTGTTACTTAATCAGATAAATGATCTGTGTATTTTCCGTCCTTCTTTTGGAGGCCTCTGTACACAGTTGCTGGTGCCAAGCTACACATCATTAGTGTCTTTCTGGAGAAGCAGTCTTATGAAAGATCCAGTACTGGGGATTACTTCATATTTACGCAGACCATAATTAAGCAAAAGTCTTCGGTCTCTCCTGTATGTGCATGCCTTGGTTCTGGCACTGATTAGTAGATTGTTTATTCTTCTAACAGGGTGGAACAGAGAATGTACTTAAAGGTCATGGCAAGAGGACAGACAACATCAAGGTTTGCCTCATGATGGCACCACTTCAGAAAGTTTCTAATTTTTAAGAATAATGTGAGGGGCAGGAGAATGCGAATTCTAACGCAATTTCATCCCTTGTGATTGTTGTCCCAGAGTAACTCTGTCATTTCAATGGATACCATTGATTGGTATGAAGCACTCCTGTCTATTTAAATCACTGCCGCCACCAAAAGCACATTCATATTAGCTAACCTCACATGGCTGTTTGTCTCCTCTCATCTCTTGGCATCCATCTAGTGGCCTCAGATCATTGAAACAGAGACTTAGAAGGTATCTTAAAGGATTACTCTTCACCAGATGATATTTAATTATTGACAGACTTTGTTGAGACATTTCAGGTTTTTGAGTTCTATATAGAACATATTAGCAATGCCTGGTATGCAGAAGCCGACTCAGTAATACTCAATAATACACTCAATCTATTATGTTCAGCTGCTATGCATAGAAAAGCATTAGGGCCTGATTATGAGTTTGGTATTGTGGGAGCAGGGCGGCTAGCCCACTGGGCTGCCTTTCAAAGGCTCATAGTAGAGCCTCAGAAAAGCAGCAGCGTGGGACAGCCATAGCACATTCTAGCATGGAATACACTGTAAAGTCTATGCTGTGCAGGAACCGGGGGCACACCATCTGCCTCCCTGCATTTACCCCTGTGCACTGAGGCATCAGGGGACACTGTAGGGCCCCCTAAGTTTCCTCACTGCCACCCTTTTCATGGTAGGCTCACCACCATGAAAAGGAGGGCAGTGAGGAAACTCATAATATGCTTGGTGGTGCTACAGTGACACCACCAATCATATTGTGGTCTCAGACCCTTGCATCACACTTGGTATCATGGATCCATGGCCATTGTTGCAGTTCTCTGGAGGTCCGACTGCCGTACTTGTAATGCAGTGGTTGGACCTCTGGTGCGGCGATCCCTGCCCACCACCGCACCTCTACCATGAGTTTGGGAGTCCCATAGACCACCAAACTCATAATCAGGCCCTCACTCTTTGACTTCCTAACTACAAACAAGGATTTGCTGAGACTAATGCTCCAGTTCCAGTACATTGGTCTGATCATTTCCTCATCCCTTTCTCATTTCACTCCCCTAAAGTGGTAGCCACAGGCAAAACTGACAGGTCTAAACTGTGGGATAGAGATCTGTAGAGTATTGACTCTTTGACAATGGCCTAGAGTACACCTTGCAATCTATCTCATGAAAGCAGGACATCAATGTGTCCACCTGTCCAATTTCTGAAGTTCACGGAAGGGAACAAAGGCATTATAACCTCATCAAAACCTTTAAATGTTGCAAACCAAATGATCAAAACAATAGTACTCTAAAGAACTAAACAAAGAGAGGACATCTCTCAAAGTCCCTGAACAAGTTAGGCATAAAAGTCTCTTCATTAAATGTTAGGTACAATTGCAAAGTAAAAGACACAAATATAAAGACATAGGGGCTGATTCACAAACTGCATTCTGCAGTACGTTTGTAGTACCAAAGTTGTACCACAAATGAACTGCAAAATGCTATTCTTAAACTACACTTCTAAAGCACTACTGCAAAAAATTACTAAGTCCAGTACTAAACATGACCAACATCTAGTACTGCAACACTCTCCTAAAGAAATGAATGGAGGTAAGGAATTTAAAAAAACCTCCACAGCGGATAGTGTTCAATTAAATTAAAAGAGTTACAATAGTTAAAAATATAAATATATTTAATTCAGTGTTAAAAGACATTCTATAAATAGTACATAATACTATTTTCATAAAATATATTAACCATCTTTTTAGGACTTAAACATCAATATGCCATTGTTTTGCAATAAAACATAATTAAATTGCCCATAATAAATTCAGTACATCACTTTACTAGTTATTCAAAAATAATATAAATGTATATACGTTTGTCTTTTGTTGGGAATGTATTATTTAATTCAAATATCAGAAAATGTATTTAATTTAATATTTTAAAGTAAATAATAGGATATATTTGAAATAAAGTTTTGTTTTCCTTTTGTTCTACATTTACAATAAACATATAACATTAATTTGCTTTAATATTTACCATAAAAATATTTTGAATAATTTTTTTGAGTCATTATTATACTTTGCCACAAGGAGTCGCCCTATGGTAAAGTCTATGGTACAGTATAGGCTTACACTTTACCATGGGGAGACTCCCTGTGGTAGAGTATAGGGAAAATTTAAGATGTAGGATTTATGGCCCACGTCCATGATGATAATCAGACATGAATGAATAGCCCATCATCTTAGACTTAACTAACTCATAACAGAATTCCTGCTGATTTCCCACTTCTAACTGTCTTGTGCTGCTCAACAGTGGTGAACCGTAGCTCCTACATGATAGAATTTGCCATATATCCTGGCTTCGTCTTGATGAGAATCCTAAGCTAAGAATGACATCTGAATTCAATGCAGAAAGAGGCATAGTTTTAAATCAAACTCTGTGATTTGATTAAACCTTTTATATTGGACCCGAATTCAAAACAATAATTTAAATTCTGCCTCCTCCTGTGTTTCAACACATTGCTTAATCATGACTCCCTGACCCTCCTAATGGGCCGGGTTAAGTCAGGGTCACCTGCGGACCCCTGTCCACCGAGGGTATTTAGCATGGCATTACCAGGGGTAGAGAGCGAGGTCCTCACGTTACTTAATCGGTCTCTTGAATCTGGCCACGTCCCTACCGACTTTAAGGAAGCACGAGTCATTCCTCTTCTGAAAAAACCTGGTGCAGACGTGATGAACCTCAAAAATTTTAGGCCCATCTCCCAGCTCCCTTTCCTGGCAAAAGAGCTGGAACAGCACGTGCTGAAATCTCTGTCACATCACATAGAAGCTAATCATCTCCTACAAACTAATCAAGCAGGTTTTAGGGCCCATTATAGCACCGAAATGGTAATGCTGGCAGTTTTGGACGAACTCAGGCTCAGGGCCGACTACAAAAAGCCAAGTGCCCTGGTCCTGTTACACCTATCCGCGGCATTTGACACAGTCAACCACGACCGGCTTCTGTCGCGGATCTCGGAGTTAGGCATGCAGGGAACGGCCCTTAAATGGCTCACGTCCTTCCTAACTGACCGATCACAGAGAATACAGCTGGCTGACCAGGTGTCTGATGCCGGCAAACTCACATGCGGGGTCCCACAGGGCTCGGCGTTATCCCCCCTCCTATTCAACGCCTACCTCCAGCCCTTAGTGGCCGCTCTGACCAACATGGAGTGCCAGGTTTACAACTATGCGGATGATACCCAAATCATCATACAGATAGACAACTCCCCTGCTGCCCACACACGAATGCAGAACATTTTAAAATACACTGTTAATTGGATGACGGCCAATTCCCTCAAAATCAATCCTGATAAAACCGAGGTACTGGCCATCACCACGGACACCAATCCCTGGAGTGACTTCTTCTGGCCACAGGAGCTGGGCACAAATCCTGAACCTGCCCAGGCCGTGAAAAGCCTGGGCATCAAAATCGATGCCAAGCTCTCCTTGACACATCAGGTATCGGCCGTAGTAGGAACATGTGTTGGTCTGCTAAGACAATTACGGAAATTAGCGCCACTTCTCTCCTTCGCAGCACTTAGAATGGCTGTATCGGCCATGATAGTGTCACGACTGGACTACAGAAACTCCCTGTACATTGGCCTTCCAGAAAAGTTGCTTATCAGATTGCAGGTGATTATGAACGATGCCGCCAGATTGATCTTTAGACTTCCTAGGAGGGCCCATGCCACCCCCCTTCTACGCCAGCTTCACTGGCTCCCGGTCAGGCAGAGAACCAGGTTTAAGGGCCTCTGTATCGCACACAAAGTCATTTATGGCCACGCCCCTACCTACATTAAAGATCGTCTGGTAAGCTACACACCGAGCAGGTCACTCCGTTCCTCGGAGGCTGGCTTGCTGGCATGTCCCCGTTTTAACATGGCCTCCAAAGGAGGTCGAGCATTCTCAACCTCTATTCCTCAGCTATGGAACAAGCTGCCGGAGAATCTGCGTAAAGAACATGCCCTCCTCCCATTTAGGAAAAAGTTAAAAACACTCCTTTTTGTGGAAGCCTGGGGCACAACTTAATCTATCTTCTCCCCACCATGCGCTAGGGTAGGGCTCTCTCTCACAGCGCTTAGAGACCTGACAGTGATTTTGCGCTTTATAAGCTACAATTAACATTAACATTAACATTGATCTTAAGAATTCCCAGGTGGTTTCTCTGAAAGCAGCACTTAATGTCAGGCAGGCCACTTAGAAATTTCAAATAGATCTTCATAGCCTGGTTCAACTGAAGTGTCTCTCATTAATGTATATCTAATCTATCTTGCATTGTACACAATGCACTTAACTGTGGGACCCTGTATTATCACCCAGAAACTTGATATCTCATTCAGCCAGCATCACCTTTGAAGTTGTCACACAACTCTACTTGAAAATGCACCCTTTAATAAGGCAAAAACACTTAAGCAATCATTCTCTGGAAGTGTCTCTCAGTGAATGGAATTCTGTTCCAACAGCCATTAATATAACTATCCTATGACATGCTGAACAGAGAGTTGAGGAGTTTGCTATAAGAGCGCCTTAAATAGCTTGAATAAGATTTGTGAAGCATGAAGTGCACACAGAGTAGATCTACCTTTTATCAGTTTAGTCCCTCATGAACCCAACCCATGGTGTGACCCACTATTCCCTGCCACTCTTTAAGCATAGTACCACCAAAGCTTGATAGAAGCCCCCTAGCCAATATGTTGCCATGATATTGTACCTCCTGCCATCACTCACAACCCCCACCAACCTACTGCTCACATTTTACTAAAGGAGCTATTATGACTGAAAGATACTATGTATTTTAATGTAAATAAATTAACTTTGAAATTATTGATACTTTTAAACAGTTAATGACTGTACAGTTGGTCATAAAGTGTTTGAAGAGGCGGAATATTGAGGAACTGTTTTGAGTTGTATGTAAAAGAAAGGAAGAACTCACATTTGGTGAAGGCTGTCAGTGTTCCTGTCAAGAGTACACTGGCTGAGGAATTTCCTAAAATACAAAGGCCTTCCTGTTGCACTACACCAATATTTACAGTTTTGACAGTCAGGTAGATGCATTTCTGCGTTCCAGAAGCGGTTTCTGGTGCAGGTGGTCCCTTCACTGACTGAGTTGTTTATCTTGATGCTGATCAACCACTCCTTGGTCCAATTTTCTATAACCTTCATTCTTATTCATTATGAGTTATTAGCTTGAATAATTTGGAAAAAATATCAACTATAACTTATAGATTAGTTTCTAAAAATTAAAATGTGTTTATGCCAGATACATTCCTTCCATATAATTAACACTTTCTGGCAAAGGCAGTAGATGATTACACACAAATTAAATTCTTGCCACACCCTTTCTGTTATCTGTTATAGGAAAGTGCCTCTTTTGACATGGTTAGCCCCCACTTTTCGCTTGATGGCTGATGTGATTTGGAACTGTAAGTGCACTGGGTCCCCGTTAATCAGGTTCCCAGTGCCAGATCTCTTTCCCAAAACTGTAACATGATTGGCCCAACTTCAGCCACCCTTGGAAGTCCCTAGTATATTGTACCCCAGCTACCTAGGGCATGGGTACTGAAGAGGGTCCACTGGGGCTGCCGCACAAATTGTGCCACTCCAGAGACCACTCACCAAGACCATGGAAGCTGCCATTGCAAGGTGCAAAGTTCTGACAAGGCACACAGCTATGTGTGCTATGCCCTCATACACTGCATGAGATATAGGTAAGTCACCACTACTGAAGGCCTTACAGCCCTAAGGCAGGGTACACTACATCCCATGTGTGGGCATATCTGTATGAGATGATATGACCCTGCAATATCTGAGTCATTCTGGGATACTGTGAGTGCACAGGGAAGCCATGGAAAGTCCATGGGCTGGATATTTGTTATTATGAGTTTCCTAGCTCCATGATGGCTTCACTGTACCCTAAGATATGTGGCACCAAAACATTGTGTCTTAATAAATCATCACTGATGCCAGTGTTGAATTCATTAATAAATGTACACTGGAGACCCTTTAGAGGGTCCCCTGAAAGCCTACCAAACACTGGTGTGGTCTCTGACTAGTTACAGCCAGCCTGCCACCACCAGACATGTGTCTGACCTCAAGGGGTGAGACCCTGCACTCTAAGAGGCCAGAAACAAAGCCTGCTCTGGGCAGAGGTGCTTCACATCTCCTCCAGGCTAGAATGGTGTTCCAGAGTGGGACGCTTCAAAGGCGATGCCACCTTTGAAGTACTGCCCAGGCTTCACCAGATAGTGGGGGATGTCCTGCTTCACATTTGGGGGAGGACAGGAGGTAAAATTAGTTAAATGTGTAGGAGGATCCACATTCAGCCAGCACCACCCTTAAGGTGTGGCAGGCAATGTGAACCCCTCTCCTAAAAATCCACCATCTTGAAATGGTGGGAAACCAACCTATCAGGGTTAGGGTAGTGCCCCCTCCCACAGAAAATGGTTACTTATAGGGTGTAGATACCCTGAAGGCAGGTAGCCCAAAGGCTATTACCTGTCTCCCCCATTAACACCCCTAAATGTAGTATTTAGTTGGCATCCCTGGACCTTGAATCTTGGATTCAATGGACAAGAAAAAGATAAAGACAAAGAAGAACTGCTGCCAGAGAACAGAAGGACTGCTGCAAGGAAAATTGGCACCAAACAGTGCCTGCTGCCTCAAGGACTTGACAATCGTGGTTGTGCAGTCTCGTCCGGACCATATGAAGAGTCCAAGAACCCTGGAGCTCCTCCAGCCTTTGGGAAATCACCAAGAACCTCCCTTGGAGTGAAGGTATCATTCCACTGCACACAGCAGACACCGATCCGACTAAGTCTGATTTGTCAACGTGCTGATCCCCGATGACTCTGAAGCAGCACCCACACCAAAAAAGGTACATCAGCTCTGGAGGGTCAGATATGTGCCCTCACCAAGCTTGGAGACACCAGGATCTACCAGAGCCGAATCATATCAATACCTGGGGTACCAGATTCCCTTCAGAAAACGGCAAGACGAAGAGTCCGTTCGGACTCCAACTACCCCAGAAGCAAGAACCCATCCAGGGAGGTTGAGACCCACCTTGTGAGTGGCCCAGCTGTCCCAAAATCACCTCTCTAAGTTGCCTTCTCCTCAAGGACATCTCGACTCACACCGCCCGGCTGACCTAACTGCTCTGCACCAGTCCCTACCAGCCCCAATAACGATGACCCAGCTGTACTCCCATGGTCCTGAGACCCTTGCGACTTCTTCCCTCTAGTGGGACTCACTGGACTTATTTTTAAGCCCTCCAGTACACTGTCTTTCCAGGAGGCCCCCTGTGTTGTAGCGCACCACCAACCATCACCCTCAGCACCCTGCTCCCAACCAAATCTGGGATGCTCCCGATCTTCTGCTGCTGGATCTTTGGACCTGGTCCTGCTATCGACCTGAAACAAGAAGGTGAACTATGTGAAAGCATTGACCGATTTTAAATGGATTTGTCTGCTTTTCCCTATTGACTTCAACGGTGCTTAATTGCGCACAAAAGTAAAATATTTTATGAACTCTTGAAAATCATGGTTTTTAAAGTTCTTATTGTAGATCAAAGTTCTTGGTCTTAAGAAATACATAAAAATTGATACTATTTTTATAAAATGGTCTCGGATTTATTCTTGACTGTGTGTCTCATTTATTGCCTTTGTGAGTACACCAAATGCTTAGCACTAACCTCTGATAAGCCTTACTGCTCGCCCACACTACCACAAATAGAACTTTAGTATTATCTACTTTTGCCTCTGTCAACCAACAAGGGACTCACTTGACACTCTGCACAGTGTACTTCCTTTTAGTACACTATATGGAGAGCCAGCTTCCTACATTGGTGGTTCAGCGGTGGGATAGAAGACTTTGCATTTGCTGGAACCACTCTGTCAATAAGTGACCACATGCGTATTTCTAAAACTTTTCTTTAGCTTAGCTGTATGTTTTTCAATTGGTCTAACTTTTCCAATTTTTTTAAATGAGCCGATAGGGCTTTGACTAAATCCCTGAAACAAAGTGGTTAAAAATGTAAAAGTCTTTTACTATAGTTAGAGGGAAGTATTCTTGGTTAGGTTTTGTTTTCCTCTAAGAAAATGTCCCAACTTTTAGTGGAAACAATTAGTGGTACAGAGAACCAGGAGGAGGCACTCATCCTGACCCTTTATAAGGACATGACCTATCCCACTTAAGGGCACTTTGTAAAGGATATGGAATCAAAACTGGCTGTCATGCTACCATAGATAAGCGTAGAAGGCTTTTGGCAGAGTTTGAGAGAGATAACCCAGTGGTAGTAGCCGCCTCCTTTAAAGATGTGAATACTAGTGAAGATCAATCTAAGGAGGTGGCTGAGTCCCCCCACTAAGAAACAGATGAGGTTCCGTTAGAGAAGGAACTCATGTTGGAAAGGTTGACCAAGAAGTTGAACTTAGAAGCTCAACTCCTGGATGTAGAAAGACAAACAAAAGAGATGGGCCTAGGACCTATCTCTGATTGCAGCAATTTTGTAAATAGGTAAAGAGAAGATTCCTTTGATTCAAAACTCCCCAAAGGAATTGTCCCTAAATACACAGAGGGTAATGACATCACCTAATGGCTCACCGCTTTTGAGAGAGCCTGTCTAGCTAGAAGAGTAGCCAGAAGAAATTGGCCTCCTTTCTTGTGGCAACTGTTCTCCAGAAAAAGCAGAGATAGAATCCTGACATTGAATGAGAAAGATGCTGAGTCCTATCACCTCATGAAAGGCACCCTAATTAAGAGTTTTGGAATAATCACTGAAGAATACAGGCTAAAATTCAGGGAGACTTGAAAAACCGAGAGTCCGTCCTGGTTGGAACTCATTGACTTTTTCAGTGAAAACACTAGTTAGTTAACTGTGTGCATGACAATGAAGGGCTTTACAATTTAATCATGGAAGAGCATCTACTAAGTAATTTTTACAATGAGAAGTTTCATCAGCATCTGGTAGACCTAGGTCCACTTTCTCCTCTGGAGTTGGGGAAGAAGGCAGACCACTGGGTCAAAACAAGGGTGACCAAGACTACCATTGGGGGTGACTAAAATAAAGAGACCAAAAGACCCCCCAAGGAAAAGATGGGGACCAAAAGGATAAAAACAAAAATGAGTCTTCTTCAGGACCCTAAAAGCCTGCTCAGGAGGGTAGATCAGAAACTCTTCACAGCCCGAGGGAGGGTAGCAAGGTAAAAACTGGGATCCCAAAAAGGCTTGGAGTCATGAGGGCACGGCTCTTGGACGCTGAACTGGAGACCCTAGCTTTAAAAGCAAAAAATAATATCTCCAGCACACCTGCAGTAAATGCAGCAGTGAGTCTCCAGATGGGATCACAGGTGAGCCCTGACCATGTCAAGGTGCTCACTGAGGCAACTCTAGTCACAGAGGGAGGGGTGGATGTAGCTACCCTGGCTGTCTGGCCCAGTGACCTGGAAAGATACAGATAAGAGCCAAATATCAATGGGAGTAGGGTGGAAGCCCTGAGACACACTGGTGCCAGTATCACCATGGTGACTTAGCGGCTAGTGTCCTCAGATCAATATTTGCTTGGAAAGACCTATACAATCATCAACACTGACAATCAGGCTAAGGTACATCCAATGTCCTCGGTGACCTAAGATTGGGGAGGGTTTAGTGGCCTTAAAAGGGTAGTGTTGTCTCCTGCTATCCATGTACAGTCTCTGCTTAGCAATGATTTGAAGTACTCACTATGGGGATTAGTATAAAGGAAAATCCATGCAGCAATGCTGATAATACCTGAATGTGTGTATGTGAAAACCAGAGCACAGTGTATAACCCAGTGTGAAAAAAAGTGCTAAAATTATGGACCAACCTTCCAAGGCAAAGGGCAAGAAGTGTGGGAAGTCAGCTTCTTTTTAGACACTTGATCAAGTCCCCTCTCTTCCGGGAAAAGTTTGGTCAGCCCCAGAGGGAACTGAGCCCCAGGAGCTTGGGCCTTACATGGCAGAGCTTTTGGGCCCAAGGCAAGAGAACCTGGCGACCTCTTGAAAGCCTGAGGCAGCAAGCTCTTGATCAGGAAATGGGAAGTGTCAGTGGTTCCTGCAGGACCTATTGGGAGGAGGGACTCCTATACACTGAGGCCAGAGACCCCAAACCTGGCGCCACTAGGAAAGTGGTAGTGCCTCAGCAGTTTAGAGAGTTTCTCCTAACATTGGCCCATGCAATTCCCCTAGCTGGACATCTTGCCAGACCAAAACTTGGAGTAGGTTGATGAACCACTTCTACTGGTCAGGAATGTCCCAGAAGGTGAAGAGGTTTTGTAACTTGTGTGTCACCCATCAAGAAAAGTGTCAAAAACTGGAAGCTACCTAACGGCACCCTTAATTCTACTTCCAGTGGTTGGGGTACACTTTGAGAGGGTTGGAATTGACATAGTTGGTCCCCTTGACCCTCAAAATGCATCAGGAAACTGATTTATGCTAGTGGTGGTGGATCATGCCACCAAGTATCCTGAGGCAATTCTCCTAAGGACCACAACTGCCCTTGCAGTAGCGAAGGCCCTCCTTGGATTCTTCACCAGGGTTGGGTTTCCTAAGGAGGTAGAATCAGACAAAGGTACAAACTTTATGTCTGCATACTTGAAACACATGTGTTCTGAGTATATGGTGACCTATGGGTTCACTACACCATACAATCCAGAGAAAGGGGCTTGTGAAAGGTTTAACAAGACCCTAAAAGGTCTGATTGGTGGACTCCCTGAAAAACTCACAAAGAGATGGGATTTCTTTCTGCTATGCTTATTTTTTTCTTACAGAAAGGTGCCAGAGAAGGGAGTAGGGTTCCCCCCTTTGAGCATTTGTTTGGACACCCTGTAAGCTGACCACTCTATCTCGTGAAGGAAGGATGGGAGAGACCTCTAAAAGAACCTAAGCAGGATATTGTGGATTATGTCCTTGGCCTTCATTTGAGGATGGCTGAGTACATGAAAAAAGCCAACAAAAATCTTGAGGCCAGCCAAGAGCTCCAGAAGCTCTAGTATGATCAAAAGGCTGTCATGGTAGTGTTCCAACAAGGGCAGGAGGTGTGGGTTTTGGAGCCTGTGGCTCCTTTGGCCCTTTAGGACAAATGGACTGGGCCCAACCCTATCCTTGAAAGAAAAGGTGGGGTCACCTATTTGGTAGACTTTGTGACATGAGGATCATACATGTAAATTTCCTGAAACCCTATAATGACATGGTTGACATGACCATGCTCATGGTCACTGATGTGGATCAGGATGCAGAGAAAGAACCTCTGCCTGACCTCCTCTCTCAGAATCCCAAAGATGGATTAGTTGAAGGAGTGGTCTTGTCAGACACCCTCACTGAGCAACAGCAGACTGATTTAGGCAAGTCCTAAATCAGTTTGCTGAGCTCTTTTCCCTACCCCTGGTCTGACTAAATGGTGTACCCATGATATGAACACTGGTGACAGCCTACCTGTCAAAAACAAAATCTAAAGGCAGTCTGACACTGGCAATGAAGACATCAAGGCTGAAGTAAGCAAGATGCAAGATGCTGGAATTGGGTGTCATTGAACCCTCAGAGAACCCCTAGGCCAGCCCAGTGTTTAGTCCCAAGCCTCATTACCAGGGTGAAAAGAAAGAAAGTAGGTTTTGTGTGGACAATAGGGGCCTCAATGCAGTCACAAAAAATTATGCACATCAATTCCTAGGCTGATGAATTAATTGACAGGTTGGGGCAGCTAAATATCTGAGTACTTTTGATCTCACATCAGGGTCCTGGCAAAAAGGTCTGACCCCTGAAACAAAAGAGAAATTATCATCCTCAACCCCGGATGGGCACTTCCAGTTTGCTGTGATTACCTTTGGATTGAAGAATGTCCTTACCACCTTCAAGAGGTTGGTGAATAAAGTCCTTGCTGGATTGGAATCCTTTAGTGCAGCATTGCTGGTCTCACTATGAAGGAACGCAAGTGCCAGATAAGGCAGGGCAATGTTGTATACTTGGGCCACCTTCTGGTTGGAGGCCAAGTTCAGCTCCTACAGCCTAAAATCCAGAACATTCTGGATTGGGAAGTTCCAACCACCCAGACCCAAGTCTGAGCATTTCTCGGCTTGACAGGAGGTTTGTGCAGGGATATGGGTCCATTGTGACCCACTCACAGAACTGACCTCCAAGAAAATGACCAAAAAGGTTAACTGAACAGTGAACGGTCAAAAGGCTTGTGACAGCCTGAAAGAAGCAATGCCCCCATCACCAATTCTAAAAGCTCCAGATTATACCAACAGTTCATATTGCAGACAGGTGCCGCTGAACATGAGATAGGAGGGGTCCAATCCAAGGCCAATGATGACGTCCATGTCCAACCTGTTATTTTCATAGGAAGGAGGCTTCTCTCCAGGGAGCAGCCTTGGAGTGCCATTGAGAGGGAAGCATTTGCTGTGGTTTGGTCCCTGAAGAAGCTCAGACCATGCAGATAAAAGGAGAAAGCCCAAATTGTTAAGGTAGTCCATATCTCTACAGGGAATGGACTTTACAGTGGAACGCAGACCTGGGACTGACCATGTAAATGAAGATAGCCTTTCAGGTTCTTCCTCTTAGATGATGAAGACTCTCTAGGGAAAGATTGGTTTCATCTTCTTTCATTTGGCAGAGCTCATTTAGGAAAGTGCCTCTTTTGAAATGGTTTTTGCTTGATGCCTGATTTGATTTTGAAATGTAAGTGCACTGGGTCCCTGCTAACCAGCTTCCCAGTGCCAGATCTCTTTCCCAAAACTGTACCATGATTGGCTCCCCTTTAGCCACCCTTGTAAGTCCCTAGTAGCCTGAAGAGGGTCCACTGGGGCTACAGCACAAGTTGTACCACTCCAGAGCCCCCTCACCAAGACCATGCAAACTGCCATTGCAGGCTGTGTGTCTTGATGCAGAGAAAACCAAAGAGTTGACATGGCACACAGACCTGTATACCAGGCCCTCATACACTGCATGGAATATAGGTAAGTCACCCATACTGCATGCTTTACAGTCCTAAGGCACGGTACACTGTATCCCATGAGGGGACATATTGGCAAGAGCAGATAGGACCCTACAATATCTGAGCCATTCTTGGATATTGTAAGTGCACAGGAAAGTCATGGAGAATACATGGGATGGATACTTGTCATTACATGTTTCCTAGCTCCAAGATGGCTTCACTGTATTTTAAGTTGCTTGGTACCACACATCTCATCTCAATAAATCCTCAGTGATGCCAGTGTTAGATTTATTAATAAATGCACATAGGAGACACTTTAGAGGGTCAACTTAAAACGTGCCAAGCACTAGTGTAGTCTCTAACTAGTCATAGCCAGCCTGACGCAACCAGGCATTTTTCTTACCTCATGGTATGATAGCCTCTACTCTAAAAGGCCAGAAACAAATACTGCTCTAGGCTTCACACCTCCTCCAGGCTGGAATGGCCTTCCAGAGTGGGAAGCTTCAAATGCAATGGCATCTTTCAAGTGTCCAGCACCACGTTTGGTGGGAGGACAGGCAGAACAATTAGTCAGATGAGAAGTAGTGTCCACATTCAGCCAGCAGCACCCCTAGATGTGGCAGGTGTGGGGAACCCATTTCCTGAAAATACACCATCTTGGGATGGTGGTAAATCAAACTATCATGTCAAGTGTAGTGCCCCTTCCCACGGGATGTGATCACTTAGAGTTCCTCCAGCCTTTGAAAATTTGTCAAGAACCTCCCTTGAAGTGAAGGTGTCACCCCTCCCTGCACACCGCAAGCACCAATGACGCAACGTCTAGTTTGTCGACGTGCTGCTCCCTGACAACTCTGAAGCAGCACCCAAACCAAAAGAGGTACGTCAGCTCCAGAGGGTCGAATCTGTCTCCACACCAAGTTTGGAAATATTAGGACCTATAGGAGCTGCACTGTACCAATACCTGTGTACCGTACCCCCTTCCGCATACAGCAAAATGAAGAGTCTGTTCTGGACTCCAACTACCCCAGAAGCAAGCATCTTTCGAGGGACATTGAGATCCCTGAGACCAACATCATGAGTGGCCCAGCTGTCCTGAAATCGCCTTTCCAAGTTGCCTGCTCCTGACTGTGAGGACATCTCGATTCACGGTACCTGGCTGACCTAACTGTGCTGCATCTGGCACAACAAGCCCGGGCTAATGACCCAGCTGTACTCCTGTGGTCCTGACCCTGAGACCCTTGAGACCAGCCGCTGCCCGTGCAGGTAAGAGCGGTGGGGGGGTATTATTTTCGATGGAAGATGATGAGGGAAAATTAATTATTTCTTACCTTCACGAGCAGTGACTGCTTTTGACCTCCTCCCTCCAGTGGAATCTACCAAACTTACCTTTAAATCCTCCTTTGCAGTGTCTTTCCAGTTGGCCCCCTCGCTGTGGCGCACCAGCTACCATCACCCTCAGCACCCTGATCCTGGCCGACTCCAGGATGCGCCTGAGCGTCTGCTATTGGAACGTTGGACCTGATCCTGCTATTGACCTAAAACGAGAAGGTGCACTACGTGAAAACATTGCCTGATTTTATATGCATTTTTATCTGTTTTTCCCCATTGACTTCAATGGTGTGTAATTGCACACAAAAGCATTATAGTTTCGTAAATCTTAAAAATTGTAAATTGTACTGTAGATCAAAGTTCTTGCTCCTAAAAAGTACATAGACATCAATACTATTTTTTTAAATTGGTATGTGTCTCATTTATTGCCTCTGTGAGTACAACAAATGCTTAGCACTACTCTTTGATAAGCCTAACTACTCACCCACACTCCCACAAACAGAGCCTTAGTATTATCAGTGTTAGCCTCTGTCAACCAATAAGGGACTCACTGGACTCTCTGCACAGTGTACTTTGTTTTAGTACACTATATAGAGAGCCAGATTCATACAGCTGATGTGAAAGCTTTTGAGTTCATCAAATGAGATTTCATTTTTTGGCTCTTAAAAATGTTAATTTCCTTTCCAGTTGATGGGATTGATTTCCTCTCTGTATTCAGTCTTCAGTGTGAACATTCTTTCATCTTTTGTGCTTCTCAAAAGCGTGAAATTGAACGTGCGCTCACATATCCTAAGATGTACTGTCATCCATTTTGAAGTGGCACTGCACCACGTGATCATTGTTGTAGTTATTTATCAGCTAAATGAAGAATTGCAATCTTCAAACTAAAGATACTGAGTGCTCCCAGGAGCTTCTCATCATGTTGTACCCAACCAGTTTTTTATTTATTTTATTTATTTTTTATTTGAAAAGTTTTATATAGCACTGGCGAGACCCGGAGGTATCAGAGCGCTTTACATGAGTTACAGCGAGTTACAGATTACAAAGTTACATCATTTAAATCAAAGAGTCACAGGGGGAGGAGGAGGGGGAGGGAGTGAATACACAAAGGGAAAAACGAGGAAAATAATGTCAGATGTCCGGCTGGGTAGGTGACGGCCGAGGGGGTGAAACCAGGTCCAGACTCCTCTTTAGCTGCATATGACAGCTCCACCGGGCATCGGCCAAGGTTGCTCGTGTATCGAGGTGAGTACAAACAGTTTAGGTATCTGCCCAGGGGGTGTCGTCAAAGGTCCATCAGAAGTTCAGAGGAACGTTATTTATGAGTTATATATAGTGCTGGCTAGACCCGTAGGTATCAGAGCACTTTTCATTAGGCTACACAATGTTACAGAGAATGAAAACAAATACACATTGCGTCAAAAATTAAGCAACAAATTGGGAGAGGAAAGAAAGGTGAGACAAAGAGAGAGGAGGGGGGAAGGGGGAAGTGTGAAGGGGGAGGATGAGGGAAAAGACGGCAGGAGAGATGAAAGGAAGTCTGCCCAAAGACCGACTGGGTAGGTGACGTCCGAGGAGGGAATCCACAGCCCATCTCCCCAATAGCTAAACAGGTAGCTCCATCGGGCATCAGTCAGATAGCTAGGTCTCAACTGACGAGGGAAAGTTCACAGAAGAAAGTCCAGTGGATAGACAGGGTGGGAATATGAGCAAGGATGGGTGAGGGCAAAGGTCAATAGCTGGAAAGAGGAGAAGAGTAGGGAGGAGGTGGGTAGGGGGTATGGAGAAGAGGAGAAGGGAGAAAAGTCCAGCAGAGAGACGCAGGAGAGTTTGCCCAAAGACCGGCTGGGTAGGTGAAGGTCAAGGAGGGAATCCATAGCCCTTCTCCCCTTTAGCTCGCAAGGTAGCTCCACCGGGCGTCAGTCAAAATGTCTAGGTCTCAGCTGCCGATGGAAAGGTCACTGAGTCAAATGTCATGGAGGGTGAGCAGGAGCAGGGTCGGTTTGGGAGTGCCCCGGTGCCTCAGGAGTCCCCCGCGGCAGTAGTCAGGACTGGCCCCAGTCGCCATCTTGGGGACAGGCACTACAGCAAACTCCACCTCCGCCTGAGATGCAAGCATTGTGAAAGGCAGAGGGGAGGGGGGCCAAGAAATCACGATAGTCTTTCCAGCAGGAGACGTGGACCAGGTCCAGCAGGTCGTTGGGCCAGGAATCCGAAGGTGTAACAGGTACTCACTGTGGACGGTGAAGGTTCAACTGAGCGTCGGGTGCTCCTCACGGCAGCGATGGCATAGGCCCAAGATTCAATGGCACGGGGCATCAACCAGCTCCCCAGCCGCAACGACGGTGTGCACTGTGAGTTGGGCGCCGTTACGGTGCTGATTGAAATAGTGCGGGTGGTGGTCGACATCATAGGGTCAGGCAGCATTGGGGACCCGATGTGCGTGCAGCACGGGTTGGCTCAGATAGGGAATGTGCATCCCAAATGGCATCTGAGTGTTGTCGGCGGTTCCCAGGTAATCTCTAATCCCAACGCTATGCGACAGGGAGTCAGGGGCTCCAGAGTTTGTCCTATGCCCTCCCCGCTCTGATGAAAGCGCACCTGTGCAGTCAGGAGGGTATGGCGCATGGCCCTGCATCCAGGAAGGTGCCGCGATCGGCATCGGGGCAATCACCACATCTGAGGCTCATGTGGGGCCCAAAGAGTGATCACAAAACACTGTGCAATCTCCCTGGCCGCAGCTGTCCCCCCAGGGCCCCACACGCACTCACCATGCCCGCCTCGATGTGTCCGGTCAGTTACAGTGTTGCTCAGGGCATCTCCGACGCCGCCAGGGCTGGAGCCCTGATGATATTCTCAGGCTTCGGCTGCGCAGTCAGGTGCAGATCGCTCCAGAAGCTCAGCTGGGATTGTACTGTCCAGTCGTTATGGGGGCCCGGTCCAATTGCAGGTCTACTCCGGCGAGTCAGTAGTTGCTCTCAGCTCGGCTGGCATCGGGCTGATTCTCTGCGGGCGCCATTTTACACATCAGGTCCCGGGGTTTACAGGGTTTTGTCCCAGGCTTTTGTTTATACAATGTGTCAAATCATGAATAAACTGTGAGAGTAACTACATTTAGTATGGTAGTGTTATGAGAAGATCTTCAAATGTATTCTGTAGTAAAATGTTTCTTTTTGATTGTTCTTTATTAGTGCAGATCCTGAGAACCATGAACATGCTTAGTAATGTATAAAATCCTTTGTCTAAAGTCCTATAAAAGGCCATACTTTTCATTTATAACTAGGATACACCATTCCCCATTTAGTAAGGTGAATCTATGCTGGATTTTGCATTGAACTTTACAGAGTTCCTTGTATTCATGATTTGTACTCAATATTGCTAATCATGCTTGTGAGATACTTCATGCATTCATACATAACAATACTTTATATAAAATGCCTTGTCTCTTTCCCCATGTCTGTCATTCTTACTGAGAATGCTACAGCTGTGTTCTGGGCTCTATAGAATTAGAGACATGTTCAGTCGCGAAGCACCAAAGACAATATTTGGACTACATCGCTCCTGGTCTGAGCCATTGGTGTGTCCTGGAATGGACCTTCTTTCATTTACAACAGTAAGGTTATGAGAAGACTGGTTTGCCGCCAACAGATCTGGTAGCAGAGCTGATGGTTCCAACTGGATCCAATCAGTACTAGTTAAATCCAATTGGATATAGAATATTACCGTATCTTCATGGTTCAGCTGTTTTTTCTCTAAGATTCAAATTGACCCAATCCCAACCGAATCCTGGATCTAGATGACAAGGTAACAGAAGAAGGATGACGTCAGTATTAATAGAGATTTACACAAATGCAAATGATGAATGATAAGTGAGCTGTGAGGCAGTATGTAGCCCTACCATGGTGAAATGCTGTAGACAAATTTTGAGAACAATTATTATGTGGCTTTAGTTCTCAGATTTGTGGGGATGGTAGTTGTTGTGTTCTTGATGATATTCTTTAACTTTTTAATTTGATAAATGTGGATTATTACATGTACGGTAAAAAGTGGAGAAAGGCACCCTAAGTTGAATTACTGAATTGTTGAACTTCTTCTAAGGTTAGGTGTACTGTTAGGCGATATCAGTCAAACTAAATTAGAGACATAACTTTCCCTTTGTACAAGTGTTTTTATCAAGCTTAGTGGCAGTTTATTTCTTGGTGAACAGGAGTAAGAGCACTGGGTATGGCGATTCTTGCAGGTCAAGGTTCTACTAATGTGTGAGAATAAGCAGTCTTCTCACCATTGTAGAGATTTCTGTTTAGTCAAAGAAGACTAAAGAAGAATTGCAGTAGAAAATGGTTCAGGAAGTGCTGTCAGTATTCAGGTGTTGGCTCATTTGGTGCTGGCCACGGATTGGCTGGCGTACGCCATAGCCCCTCTGTAATAAGGTGACCCTTGATAGAGACGCACTGGTATTGGGCGGCATATCGTGAAC
Organism: Calotriton arnoldi; assembly: GCA_963921515.1. Lineage (NCBI taxonomy): Eukaryota > Metazoa > Chordata > Amphibia > Caudata > Salamandridae > Calotriton > Calotriton arnoldi. Next base: position 1,596,343 of record CAWUFW010004026.1, read on the forward strand.
CCAAACTAGGAGCATGTGCAACTGGAACGGAGAGTGATTGTGAGTTTGGCAGCTTGGGGAATACCTTTTCGAAAAAGGAGAAAGATGTGAATAAAGAAGAAAAATGTCCACCCTAAGGCAGATCAGCAAGGGAAATGGGAGCAAAGATAGGGTTACACACGTGCATGTGGCTTATTTAGCCAATGACACAAATGCAAGTCCAAAGATGGAGAGCTACATTTCTCACTGAGCGGAACTTTCCATATTCCATGAGTAGAAAATGTACGATTTGAAACATCAGCCCAGATTTATGCAGTTTGAGGCTTTAAATCTTTGGGAACAGATGGCAAATGAAAAGAAAAGGAAGTAGTTTGCACTAAAAAATCACAATAGGGCTTACTCATTAATACATGCACAGGATGATGAAAGGCAGAACAAATGGAGGAAATTAGTAATTGAGAAATTGTTACTGCTCCAACGGCAACTGAAACTAGTGCAGATACTGAAACCACTACCAAAGCCTGCGCACTCACAAGCTACACAGAAACTGCCATTTCTCCCCCTGCTCAGCCCTCAACAATCAAATCACATTTATTGGATATCCAAAAACCTTCTATAATGAGGTAGTTGCTAGTACCCCCCTGAGTCAGACCATTCCAAGTGTCTCTCAGGACCCCGCACCAGCACCCAGCATAATAGCATTAAGCTTTCCACAAGGAGAGGCTTCCACCAGCTCCATGGCAAAAAGCCAGTTGGTATTGTTACCTTTGCAGTTGACCCTTCACATATAAAACTCACACCACAAAGACTCAATGTCACTCAGGGAACATAGGGATGGAATTCTTAGGACACTACAAAAAGGGTGAATTGCTCTACATGAGTAAGGAAGCTGCGAGACTGGCTTGAGAGGAGCATGCGGGAAAGGAGAAAGTGGTGACTGAAAAAGGAGTCGATTTAACAGAAAAAAAGAAGTTGCAGAAGAATGTTGGGATGATGATGGGCGAAAAGGAATTGAAGATGTTAAAGCCAAGAGAATGGAGAACCCATGTAAGTGAATTGATTGAGATCATTAGGGATTGCAGCGTGACCTAGAAGTTGAAGGAATTGTGGTCCAAAAAAGAAAGGGTTACGATGAAAAAAAAGAAAGAGGCTGCCAAGTAAAATGACCGTGAGGCCACAGGAGAGGCAATAAGGGAATATCCTTTAAGGCAGGTACTAAGGGGAGCATACGTACATGTCCCATGGTTCCGAACATATCTTTTCCATTATATACATTTTCTTCCTAAGTTAATGGAAAATCTTGATAAGTGGTACACACAGATTGACCAAATTGTGACTATTTTCATACTCTTGTGGGAGGATCTCGATGTGTTTGTTCATTTGGTGGTCCCAAAGGTCCTGTTAGTGGAATGCAAGAGGGCCATTGATTGGCTGACTCAGGAGCCTTCTAGGGTACAAAGAACAAATGCACCCTTGCTCCTGGCTAAAACAAAGTATGAGGAAGTCATAAAATATTTAAATATTAAATACTAAGGTTCCTCAGAGAGAAATAAATTGGCCTAAGATTTTTTGAACCTCTCAAGAAATGGTGTGCAGAGAGCATAGTGGACTAAATGACTCCTTTGTGGACAACATGAGAGCGCTTCTCGCCTCCTTTGTGCAAAGACTAAGCCCTGAAATTAGCAATCAGATAGCACAAAGTGTTCTTTTTTGCCAGAGTAAACCACTCAATGAGAACCTGCAGTATGCAAAATATTGTAGTGATATGCTAGCAGCAATGCAAAAGGGGTTAAAGGAGATATACATGATAGCGCAGACCCAATTGTCACAAAAAGGAGGATCGAAGGGACTTGATGTACCCTCACTGGGACCAAAAATTAACCCAAGTATTGGGATGAGCATGCAATGAGTTTCCATGGTGCATGGAGGAAATGTCCCAGGAGCAGGATGAGGTTGAGGTACTGTGGCAGGAACTAGCATACGTGCCCTAAAGAAGGTTACCCTTTGCCACATTTGCAACAAGGTCAGGCATTGGAAGCGGGAGTGTTGTTATAGCCCTAATAAAGTTATAATCCATGCCCAAGCTATGAATCTTGTAGTCCAGAGAGAGCTTCCTCTGATTCCCATACCCCTTATGTCAATCCCAAAGATCCTGAAATCTGGCATACCATGGAGTTCATCTGTCCCTATACTGATGCATGGAGCAAATCCCTCCTTCTAACAGAGTAACAGAGTTCCCAAAAACACATTTAGACCTCAGAATGGTCCAGTTCCGATAGTGTTTGAGAGTTCTACAGTCTTTGATCAGGCCCCATGAGGAGTGCTCACTTGATGCAGTCCTAGAAGTGGACCAGAGTAGACTGTATTTAGAGGGAAAGGTTAACAGACATCCCATATCTTTCCTGATATACAAAGGCGCTACCTTCTCGTCTGTTAGAACAATTGAGGTCCTGAACCTACCCCTCCCAGGAAGGTAAGTCAAAGTTGTGGGCCTTACTAATCAGCAGCGTGCCAATCAGATTTCAGTCCCTGTCTCAATAAAGATGGGCAACATCAATGAACGACATCAGTTTGTAGAGTGTGATTCAAGCCTGTAAACCTGTTATAAAGGGATCTCCTTTGCAAACTTAACTGCGTCATTTACTGTACACAGAATTGAGTCAGGATTGAGACTCAAGCAGCCAATGCAGAATTCATGCTGCAAGCACATCTGTCACTAGACTGGTTATTACCAATGGGGACTTACCCATAGATTTAAAAGAGGCAGTCAAAGAGAATGTTTGACATTTACAGAGAGTGTGATTGAATTGATCAAATTAGCAAAGCCTGTAAAAAAAAACATTCAACCTAACGCATGCTTTCCTCAAACATGCCCTTACAAAAGGACCCCAGAAGCCATTACAGGAATCACTCCAGTAACTGAGAGTCTGATGGAACAGGGCATCTTGAAAGAAGTCATCAGTAGTCCATGTAACTCTCTGATTATGGCCTTACAAATGGCAAACAAAAAGCAGAAGTTAGTTTAGGATCTCCAGAAAATCAACTATATTGTCATACCATACTATCCTGTGATACCGAACCTTACCGTGATCTTGTTCCAAATTCCCCCAAAAGCTGAATGGTTCAAGGTCAGGTTTTCTACTTCGTCCCCCTTCAAAACGAGAGCCAATTTCTCTTTGTGTTTCAGTTCCAGGAGAAGACTCTCATGTGATGTTGTGGTCCCCAGTGGTAAATCAAAAGTTCATCATATTTCAATCAGATACTTAAGAAAAATCTGGAGTATCAGCAGTTAACATGTAGCTCAACCTACTTCAGTACATCGACAAACTCCTGATTGCATCGATGACCAATGAAGCTTGTAGACAAGCCATCATTCCGTTGCTCAACCATTTAGCTGAGAATGGGCATAAGGTTTCCCCAGCGAAATTACAGTACAGCCAAAAATAAGTCATGCATTTAGGACCTCAGATAGAAAGGGGATTCAGACAAGTGTCCCACATTGAAACAGTCCTTAAAATGAAGTTCCTAACCACTCATAGAGAAGTGCAAATGTTCTTGGACATGGTCAGCTATTGCCAACAAGGGATCCTGACTTTTCCTTTGTGGCAAAGCCTTTAGTGAGACTGACGCACACTGATGTCAATGAACTGGTACCAAGCGATGATGATGGCATAAAAGCCTTCCAGCAGCTCAGAAATTTGCTTTGCAGTACACTGGCTTTTGGAATGCCAGACAATTCAAAATAATTTGTGTTTTTTTGGCATGAAATCAATGGGTGTGCTTTAGCAGTGCTAACACAAGCCCACGAGGAGACCAAGCATCCCATCGGGTATTTCTCAGTGACTCTTGATTCTGTAGCCACAGCATTGCTTGGTTGTCTCAAAGCAGTTGAAGTGGTGAAACTCAGCATTCAGCAAACAGAAGGGATAGTGACGGGCTACCCACTAATTGTAATGGTCCCTTGTTCAATTCATGATGACGCACATGCATTTGACAAACAGCCCCTTAAACCACTGTGTGAGAATCATTCTGGCTGCTAAAAATGTCTCTATCAGGAGATGCAATGTCCTATACCCTGTTTCTCTGTTACCAACTCCAGAAGGAAATGAGGAGGGTGACTTTGACCATGACTCAATCAATCAATCAATCATGTCACTTATAAAGCGCACTACATACCCGCGAGGGTCTCAAGGCGCTGGGGGAAGAGGGGGGTGGTGCTGCTACTGATCGAAGAGCCAGGTCTTGAGGAGTCTTCTGAAGGCCAGTAGGTCTTGGGTCTGCCGAAGGTTGGTGGGGAGGGTGTTCCAGGTCTTGGCGGCGAGGTGGGAGAAGGATCTGCCGCCGGCGGTCATTTTCCGGATGCGGGGGACTGTGGCGAGGGCGAGGGTGGTGGAGCGGAGCTGGCGGGTGGGGGTGTAGAAGCTGAGTCGTCTGTTGAGGTAGGCTGGTCCGGAGTTGTGGAGTGCTTTGTGTGCGTGGGTGAGGAGCTTGAAGGTTATCCTCTTGTTGACAGGGAGCCAGTGCAGGTCTCTCAGGTGGGGTGTGATGTGGCTGCGTCGGGGGATGTCGAGGATAAGACGTGCAGAGGCGTTCTGGATGCGTTGCAGCCGTCTCAGGAGCTTAGCCGTCGTTCCTGCGTAGAGGGCGTTTCCGTAGTCCAGCCTGCTGGTGACGAGGGCCTGGGTGACTGTTTTTCTTGTTTCGGTGGGGATCCACTTGAAGATCCTGCGGAGCATTCGGAGAGTGTTGAAGCAGGATGAGGAAACGGCGTTGACCTGCTTAGTCATGGAGAGGGTGGGGTCGAGGATGACCCCTAGGTTGCGTGCGTGGTCGGTGGGTGTCGGGGCTGTTCCCAGTGATGTCGGCCACCAGGAGTCGTCCCAGGCTGAAGGGTTGGAACCAAGGATGAGGACCTCCGTCTTGTCTGAGTTCAGCTTCAGGCGGCTGGTCCTCATCCATTCGGCGACGGCCTTCATTCCTTCGTGGAGGTGGGCTTTGGCGGTGTGAGGGTCTTTGGTGAGGGAGAGGATCAGCTGGGTGTCGTCGGCGTAGGAGATGATGTTGAGGTTGTGCTGTCGGGCGACGTGGGCGAGGGGTGCCATGTAGATGTTGAACAGCGTTGGGCTGAGGGAGGAGCCTTGGGGTACGCCGCAGATGATCTTGGTGGCCTTGGATCGGAAGGGGGCGAGGCGGACGCTTTGTGTTCTGCCGGAGAGGAAGGATGTGGTCCAGTCCAGGGCCTTCTCTTGGATCCCGGCGTCGTGAAGGCGTGTTCGTAGTGTGTGGTGGCAGACCGTGTCGAAGGCGGCTGATAGGTCCAGGAGGATGAGGGCTGCTGTTTCTCCGTTGTCTAGCAGGGTCCTGATGTCATCGGTGGCGGCGATGAGGGCGGTTTCGGTGCTGTGGTTGCTGCGGAAGCCGGACTGGGAAGGGTCCAGGATGTTGTTCTCCTCGAGGTAGCGGGTCAGTTGTTTGTTGACGATTTTCTCGGTGACCTTCGCGGGGAACGGGAGCAGAGAGATGGGTCGGAAGTTCTTGAGGTCCTTGGGGTCTGCCTTGGGTTTCTTGAGTAAGGCGGTGATCTCGGCGTGCTTCCAGCTTTCCGGGAAGGTTGCTGTCTCGAAGGAGATGTTGATTATTTTCCGGAGATGGGGCGCGATGGCTGTACTGGCTTTGTTGAAGACGTGGTGAGGGCACGGGTCTAGCGGTGAGCCGGAGTGGATGGTGTTCATGATCTCGCTGGTGTCCTCGTCGTTGATGTTGGTCCAGGAGAGCAGGCGGTTGGTGGTTGTGGGGGCAGTGGTCTCGGTGGTTGCCGGGGCGGTCGTGGTGTTGAAGCTGTCGTGGATGTCGGCGATTTTGCGGTGGAAGAAGGTGGCCAGTGAGTCGCACAGGTCTCGCGACGGCGGGATGTCGTTGGTGTTGGAGCTGGGGTTGGAGAGTTCCTTCACGATGTTGAAGAGCTCTTTGCTGTTGTGTGCATTGTTGTCTAGGCGGTCTTTGAGTGAGGCCCTTTTGGCGGATCTGATGAGGTGATGGTGACTGCGGGTGGCGCTCTTGTGGGCGGCGTAGCTGTCCGCTGTCCGTTCGTGGAGCCAGATCTTCTCCAGTTTTCGGCATGTTCGTTTGGAGGCCTGGAGGTCTTCGGTGAACCAGGTGGCTTTCTTGCTGGTGTGGCTGTTGGGCGGATTCTTGAGCGGGGCGAGGGTGTTGGCGCAGTCGTCGATCCACTGTCTGAGGTTGCGGGCGGCGGTGTCGGGGTCGGAGGGTTCGGCGGGTGGGCTCAGGGCGAGGGTTGTGGTTAGCTGGTCTTCGGTGACTCTGCTCCAGCAGCGGCGAGGCATTTGTTCGGTGCGGTGGTGCGTGGTGGGCTTCCTGTAGGTGAAGTGGATGCAGTGGTGGTCAGTCCAGTGGGGTTCGGAGGTGTGGTTGAAGGAGACGTGTGGGCTTGCGGAAAAGATGGAGTCTAGCGTGTGGCCGGCGGCGTGGGTGGGTGTAGTCACGAGCTGTCTGAGTCCGAGGGTGGCGAGGTTGTCGATCAGGGTGGTGGAGTTGGTGTCCTTGTTGTTCTCGAGGTGGAAGTTCAGGTCCCCGAGGAGGATGTAGTCAGTGGAGGCGATGGCGTGTGTGCTGACGAAGTCAGCGATGGAATCGCTGAACTGTGGTCGGGGTCCGGGGGTCTGTAGATGAGGGTTCCTCTGAGGGTGGTGTTGGGATCGGTGTGGATCTGGAAGTGCATGTGTTCGGCGGTGCTGAGGGTGTCGTCGGTGTTGGTTGAGACTCTGAGGGTGTTCCTGTGGACGATGGCGATGCCTCCTCCGACTCCGTTGGTGCGGTCCCTGCGGGTGATCTTGTAGCCGTCCGTGTCAGATTTACTGAATTCTGCACAAAACCAAGGCCTGACATATTGGATGTACCTTTTCCTGAATCTGATCATATCCTTTTTGTTGGTGGGTCTTGTCTGAGAGACCAATACTGCCGTTTAAGAGTTGCTTATGCTGTGTGCAAATTAAGGGGGGTTGTGGAAGCATCCTACCTGTGCCATGTAACATCTGCAAAAGTAGCCAAATTGATTGCCCTTACTAGAGCCTGTTGTACATCAAAAGGCTCAAGAGTTAACATGTATACTGACAGCCAGTATGGATTCGGGCTTGTGCATGATTTTGGTCAGCTGTGGTCACAGTGAGGTTTCATGACCTCTGCTGGGTCCCCCATCCAGAATGGGTTATATGTCTCTAATCGATTGGAAGCTTTGCAATTGTCAAAAAAAATTGTAGTTTTGAAAAGAGCGGCAACGTTTTTGAAACCCAAGGCAACTGCTCTGAGGATGAAATCACTCAATGTTGGGGTCTGGAGTTCAGCACCTTTCACATGGATGAGCCATGTAATGCGAAAGGAGAAACTGTGGCAAATATGTTGTTGAAGACTGTATACACTTTCAATGAGCTGAGGAAATTACAGAACCCTGCCCCCGAAATAGAAAGCCAAATGGGAAAAGATGGAATGTACGAAGGACACCAGTGACATTTGGATTTCTAGTGATGGGAAGCAAGTGCTCCCTGATACAATGCTACCAACTATGGTCCAATACATGCATGGTCCAACACATGCAGGCAGAGATGGAATGGTGTCTACCTTTTGCCTTTACTGGTGAAATCCCCATGTGCGATCAATGGCAGAAAGTCTGTGTCAATGTTGTAGTTGTCAAAAACAGAATGTGGGCGAAAAGGTTGAAGTGACCATGAGTCACATTGGAAGGTATGATGGTCCCCTCAACCGACTCCAGACTGATTTTGTGGAGATGCCCCGAAGTAGTAAATTGAGGTGTATCCTCTGCATTGTGTTTGTTTTCCAGATGAGTCGAGGCATAGCCCACTCAGAGTTGTTGCAGCCTAACAGTCGCCAAATTGTTGTTGCAGGAGTTAATGCAGTGATTCATGATGTAGGTTCATCTTGAATCAGATCAAGGATGCCCCTTCTAGAATGAGGTGATGCAGTTATTGTGAACTGCACTAAGGATTGACCAGAGATTCTATCGTAGCTAAAGACCTGAGGCATCAGGCATGGTAGAGAGACTGAGTGGGACGGTCAAAACCAAATTGGCCAAAGCCTGTGCATCTACTTCTCTTAAATAGCCAGGCACCCTTCCTTTGGTATTGATGACTATTCATACCCCCTATAGATAAACAGGAGTATCTCCTCATGGGGTGTTGCTGGGAAGAGCCATGCACATTCTTTTTGTTCCAGCTGCTCCTCTTGTAAATATCATAGATGATCTGGTTCTCAAGTACAGCAAGGGATTGGCTGATGTGGTGTGTTCTATCTCATATCAGGTTGATGCTGCTACTCCAGCTGTTTGAGAGCCTCCAGGAAATGAAATGAACCCCAACGATTGGGTTCAGATAAAGAAGCACGTCGTGCCTGGAGGAGCCTTGAAAAGGCTCTTAGCAGGCGGTCCTGGTCACCAACACTACTGTGAAGTGTGCTGCTCTACTGAACTGGATATATGCCTCACATACCAAGAGAGTAAGACGGGAAGAGGATAAAGGAGAGTCAACATCCACTAACTCCTTGAGTCACCCTAGGTTTGTAATTGCCGAGCCTTTACTGTCACTTACAGCAGAGGATCAACAAGAAAAAGAGCCAGGTGGCGGTGTCATCGTTCCAACAACAACTGCAATACCAACCACAGGATTGAGAATAAGTATTCATACAGAAAGCAAAAACGTATGAAAGGCTGAATCAAACCTGCCTGAGTCAAAATCACAAGAACCTGAAAGTTTAAGAACATTCCACCTCAGAGAGTGAGTCAGCGTTGTCAGAGCCACAAATCACAAGTACTTCTAAGGATCGTGGCTCAACTGAGAAAGACTGGCTAAAGACTACAACAAGCTGAAAGAGACTATTAACGAGTAAGAAAAGACCAGAGACAATAAGGAAAGTTAGTGAGCTAGAAGAACTAGACCCTGCTGAGCAACTTGACATTGTAGACAAGAGCATAGAACTGACAACTTCTAAATGACCAGAGAGAGAGAAAGGCCAATCAAAAAAACTCAGGTCTGGGTTGGCCCTATCTCACAAAGACTAATATTGAATTTGATGACTGCCCAACTGACATTGGCGAGCCTTCCTGAGGGCAGGGCAGTCACAAAAGGAAAGATAGTCACACAAGTTACTGACAAACATCCAAAGGACGGCTAGAGAGTTAGGGTAATGGTCAGAGGACATTTGTGCCTTATGCCTCATGTTGACACAGAATACAATCCACTGTAGCTTTTTAGATGGGGCAGTGATGATAGGGCAGAGATTAGGGAACTAATCACTTTATCTTGAAGTTTCACTCTATTTTCTAGATTTCCTTTACTTTAACATTGTGCATCAATGCTGCAAATTCTTACTCATAGCTCTGACAGTCGCCATTTCTGTTTCTATGGCTGGATGGCTTTTGGGCATCTATCTGCTATCAGCACAAAATAACAAAGTTTGACATCTCCCACAGCATGAGACTGGTTAGAATTATAATGTTTATTTCCAATTATTAGCCGAGGTAATGAAAGTTATGCAGGTAGAAGATTGTTATGTCTGATCCTCCCTCCTAGTGTCCGCAGCTGAAGGGGGGCATTTTTTCATTTGCTTCTGTCTTATACATTCTCTTGTACTTTCTTTCTGAACTTTTATTATAAGCAAAACTCCATTAAACTATTTTATTCTGATTACGACAAGCCTTTAGAAAATGTACCAATTGTGTTTCATGCAAATATGTATTTGTGGGCTACTGAACATGTTTTTTATTATTTCAAAGCCTTTCGATGAAGGGATCAGCATGAGTATATGATGACATTCTTTACTCCATTAAATAGCATGGGTGCTACTAATGAAATCATGCACAAAGTAACCAGTTGAATCAAAAAAGAAAAATTAACTTTTTTTAGACAAGTTGAACGAGAGGATAAGATCAGATGACGAAAAAGGGGAAAGGAAAGTTGGTTCAGAGCACATTATTAGGAAAGGATGGGAGATTTAGAAAGAACCACCCCCTAGGTTGAGCACTGATGTTGCCAAGAAAGGATCTTTACATTGAGATCATTGACATAATATCATGGTAAACATCGTTGACAAAAATATTGTATCAAAAATATTGTTTACCATAATATCATAATCTTATACTTATAATAGTAAGTACAAAAATATCAGAAAAAAATATTGTTAACACTAATATAGTCAAACAATAGACAAAATTAACTAATATTTAATATAAATAGAGTTTGATGTAGTAAATATTAAATATGTCAATATGTAATTTTAATATAATGTAAATAAAATATATTCCACTAATATTGAATACTATATATAAACATATACTTATATAAACACAGACAGACAGATAGAGAGATAGATAGATAGATAGATAGATAGATAGATAGATAGATAGATAGATAGATAGACAGATGGATAGATGGATAGACAGATGGATAGATGGATAGATAGATAACACAGCATAATTAAAAAAATATTTTACATTATATTATTTTTTATATATTTTCAATGTATTAGTATGGAACTAAATATATAATTAATAAAATGAAATTGCACTATATTATTTTTTCAATATTTGGATCTATTGGAAGAGGATTTGCTGCGATAGGAGTTTGGTTAGGTAGTGTTGGTGGAGGAATACTAAAATTGCTTTTAATTCCTCTTTGATTATACTAATTGTCATTGCCTGAGTACTTCTTTTCCTAAGATTATGCACAGGATTTTCATCAAGCAATGTGTTTAGGTGTGGGTAATAGAAGCTGTGAGCAGCAAGAGGAGAAAGGGAATTAATGTAAAGGTTAAAGAAATGCAAAGTGAGCTCTACAACACTATGAAATATTTGGGAGAATCCAAGGAGATGAACACCAAGCTGATGAATTCTGTCTTATAATAAAGATGGAGATGTGGTGATTGAGAAATCTTCAGAGGAACGGTTGTAAACGTTTTATCTTTTGTGCTTAAAATTGAAATTACGCTAACATAACCTTTGGAAATAAACCAATTTACACATTCTTGTAGCGCACGTATATCTCGGTCTAGTCATGGAACCATAAATCTAGCTATCAGATAAGGGGCAGAGATGGCTCTTGGCCTTCGCATGGTGTGTTGTGATTGCCTGATTTTTCATAACTACATGTTATATCTGACTCTGTGGTATTTTGAGACCGTGCACCAGACCGGCCAAATGGGTTTTATTGGGGACAGTCTCCTTGGACCTTTGTGAAGCTGCCTATCTGTGGAATCGATCTGGGTTGTCCCCGTCCGCATATTTGTGTATGGGCTAAGTGTGACCCCCACCTGTGACTTGTCAATCATAACTTCGAGATTGGGTTGCAGGGCCTGTCTGATCACGTATGTCTGACTTGGGGTTAATGGGGAGGTCAGCGTGGTTGGATTCGAAAGCAATGTTACGTGTACTTATATCAAGGTGATCACTGACATTGCATTTATTGTCATTATCATTGTAACATGTACATATAACAAGGCGGTTTTGCATTTATATAGCTGTGGAGTGCCTCAGGGCTCCTCCCTGAGCCCCACGCTCTTCAACATCTACATGGCCCCGCTCGCAGCCATCATCAGGAACCATGGAGTCAATATTGTCTTCTACGCCAATGTTGCACGGCTGATCCTCGCCCTCACCAATGAACCCACAGTTGCCAAGAACAACTTCCATGATGAGATGAAGGCTGTCACCACCTGGATGAAGGACAGCTGCCTCAAGCTAAATTCGGAGAAGACCGAAGTCCTCATCCTGGGCTCCACCCCCACTGCCTGGGATGACTCCTGCTTCCACACGCTATGATTGCTCCAAAAGATCTTCAAGTGGATCCCCACAGAGTCCAGAATGACGGTCACACATGCACTCATCAGTAGCAGACTCGACAACAGCAACACACTCTACATCGGCATCACCCGGAAACTCCTCAAGAAACTGCAAAGCATCCAGAACGCCTCTGCCAGACTCATCCTCAATATCCCCTGCTGCAGGAACATCAAAAGTCACCTGAGAGACCTGCACTGACTACCAGTCAACAATAGAATCACCTTCAAGCTCCTCACAAAAATCTACAAAGCCCTACATGACACGGGACCTGCATACCTCAAACACCGCATCGCATTTCACGCACCCACCAGAGGCCTCTGCTCGACCCATCTGTCACTGACCACCATCCCATGTATCTGCAAGACCATAGCCCAGGAAAGATCTTCCCCTACCTCACAGCAGAGACCTGGAACACCCTGCCTCTCTACCTAAGGCAATCACCATCACTGCCCCAATTCAGGAAGGCCTTAAGACCTGGCTCTTCGACTGAACCACAGTGCCTGTGACAGATCAGCAGTCCCCCCCACCTCCTCACCACCTTGAGACCCTTACAGGTGAGTAGTCATGCCTTACAAGTCGATTGATTGATTGATTGATTGATTGATTGATTGATTGATTGATCTTCTATTAATGGAAAAAGGGAGGATTCATCAACAATCACCATCAAGTGAAGTATATTTTCAAGAGGACCAAAAAAGTAAACAGCAATGCTTTGGCAACTCATATGTTTAACAATTGTTGAATGGTTTTTGATGAAAGACAGTTCCATAGATGACAGGCCTTCAACTCTCTTTCAATCCTCTCGTTGAGATGAAGAAACCAGACTCTATCTCGGAGAGCTCATTTTGTGGCAATGATTTAACAATATCCTTCATAGGCCACTTCGATTATTTGTTGTCTCCAGAATAACAATTCTCAAACATCTCAGAATAAGTCCTTCATGAGACACAGATAGTTCATCTTTGACATTTTTGAACTTCAAGTATTCACTATCACTGATTAGAAGTCAAGAATGCTGGTTCCAAGACTGATGAGTGTGAGAAGTTGGCCTGGCATATGCTGTCCACTAATTATAGTGGGCACCTTGCACCAGTCCAAACAACCCCTTATTGGAGATAGGTTAAAGACAACCTTTATTGAAAGCTATCCTAGTGGTAGCTATGGAGAGCAGCCTTCAGGCTCAGTCTTGAAGGAATGTAAAGCAGCTTGTTTTACCAGTCTATAATCTCTTGAGTGACCAAATGAAAGAGGACCACACCAGGTATATATTCAAAATATATGTATTTATTGCTAAACACACCCCTCTAGTCTCTTTATGAGGCTAGAGTTCGAAGTACATAAGTTATAAGTTAGTTATCAACAGTAATAGCACAAATACACGTTTGAGCCCTAGGGGCGTACCAAACCATATACCAATAAAGCGGTATAAGAACCACGACTGAGCTAGACACAGGGCCTAGAGCCTGTAGAAGTGCTTGGACCACAAGGAACCACCCAAGGTAGTGACACAGGGGACCCGCGGGGGACGCGTGCAGTGTAAGAACACAGCCGCGAATCGCCGTTGACTTCTATGGGGAAAGTCGCGGTTGGAATTTTAAAGAAAAGGGACACTTAGAGGAGGACTTGGAGCAAACCCCTTTAGAACTGGGTTGTTCTAGAGTCTATACCCACGGGAGCACCGGAGTACTCGAGTTACCTCACCCAGGGAAGCCGGGTGCATAGGCGTCTTTCGGGGTCGGGTTTCGTCGTCGTTTTCAATGGCGATCTGCTGCAAAGTGCTGCTGGCGGCCAAGTCGAAAGTGTTCGGGTGGATCCAAAGGTGGATCGAAGATCTGAAGAACCTGAAAGCAGAGGGGACAGAGTCTGGGTCACTAGCCAGTGACCAGGAAGGCGATGAGCAGATGCCCACCGATGTCGAGTGCTTCAGGTAGGTTGACAGTTGCCTTGACTCTTCAGCCACGAGGTCCAGGAGGCATCGACGATGACCAGGAGCTGGATTCGAGCTGTCCCGTGATGTTTGTCGATTGCAGAGGTATCGGCGACCGGATTGGACCCAACAAGCCTTGGCAACGGCAAGTCTCATGGAAATAGAAGAAGGACGGTGGTGCAGACCAGCAAGGTCTGAGGGACTCATCCAGTGAAGGTAAGTCAGGGTACACCTGGAGCAACCAGGGAGCCCAAGCAGAAGAAGATTGGCCTTCGGGAGAGCCTACTAGCCAATGGACTAGTGACCGCGAAGGAGCCTTGAGTGGACGCACTTGGAGCTGGCTCACAGGACACTCATGGAGTGCAGGCCAGTGATCTTCGGTGCAGTCGGTGCTGAAGGCTGGGGCTACTCGGAGCCCAAAGCACAACTTTGTGGGAGACCCAGAAGAGGATGTACTTACAAAAGTACGCGATGTCCAGGGGTCACGGTTCCACGTTACCCACGATAGCCACGGGCCTCAGCTTTGCTGGGGACTCAGGGTAGCCTCGGGGAAGTCTGGAAATTTACCTCTGGTGATGCAAAGACTTCGGCGTCCGGCGGGAGCTTCAGCGATGCAGGCCGGACAATTGCTTTGTTGGTGCCTGCCAAGCAGGGGAGTCACTCCTTGACCCCAAGGGAGATTCTTCCGTCCTCTAATCTTGAAGTAGAGTGTCGAAGGTCCAGGATTCTGTGTCAGAGTTTCGTCCAGGTAAATCTAAAGTCCTAAGGACTGGGGTCCCATACTTATACCAAGTTAGGGGTTGGACATACTCTGGGGACCCACCTATGGGAGGGTCAGGGCAGAGGGGTGGTTACACCCCTTTCCCTTTGTCCAGTTTCGCGCCAGAGCAGGGGCTGGAAGCCCCTGGCCGGTTTGAACTGGGGTATGCACAGGGACACCAAGTGTGCCCCCAGTGCAGGACTTCAAAGCACCAGAGAGTGCTCCCGCACAGCCCCAATACACACTATCCTGTCTGGGGAGGTGGTTACACCTCCCTGGGACAGGAAACCTATTGTCCAGGCCTCCATTGCCGGAGTTTCAGTCAGCAGCAGGAGGCCAGACTCGTGTCTGTGGCAGCGGCATCCATTTTGTGATGCCAGGGCTTGGAAAGAAGTTACCGGGCAAGCCGGTGTGTACATGTCTCTCCCTCTAGAAGGGTGGAATGCTACCCCCGCCACCAGAACTGGCGGGGGGGTAGTATTCCAAGATGTTTGACACCAAACACGACATGTTTCCGTGCAGCCATCCCAAAGTTAGCATTTAACGCGAGGTTATAATGCGCTTAAGAGTATATGGTCAGGCTGCACTACAAACAGCATCAGAGAAGGGTCTCCGAACGCTGCAGAGGGGCTCTGCTCATGCAGGGGCCCCCTCTCACATAGGAACCAAGCACTCTGCCTTCAGGATTGACAAGGCCTGCCATAGGAGTGACTTATAGGTTTATATGTGTGTAGGTATGTAGTGATATAGGTAACCTATATCACAGTAAGGGGTGCATGCACCACCTTACCCAGGCTGCAGTAGCAGACCTGTGGTGTCCTTTGGCTGGCCTTCCAGGGGTGGCACAATACATGCTTCAGCCCCTGGCAGGCCTCTGAGGTACCTATGCCCTGGGTACATAGTATACCATATACTAGGGACTTACAAGGGCACTCCAGATTCCAATCAGAGATGTGCCTAAGGCACATGGAAACCATTTTAGAGATGAAGCAGCTAGGCTGGGGTTCTGATTAGCAGGGCCCCAGCCAGACTAAAGTCGAAAAACAGTGAAGCATCAGCAAAAAGTGGGGGTACCCATGTGAAGCAGATCCTACTCTCCTACACAACCCCCCAAATGTAGGGACATTAAACTAACCTTGCCCAGTTAAGTCTTCATGTTCTAAGTGGAAGTACCTAGAGAGTCCATCTGCATTGGCATGGTTACTCCCAGGTCTATGTTCTTCTGTGAAGTCCATCCCCTGTAGGGAAATGGACCACCTAAGCAGTTTGGGGTTTTCACCCTTCATTTGTTTTAGCCATAAGAGGGGCTTATGGTCTGTTTGAACAAGGAAGTGAGTACCAAACAAGTATGGCCTCAACTTCTTCAGAGCCCAGACCACAGCAAAGGCCTCCCTCTCAATGGCTGACCAACGTTTCTCTCTAGGGGTCAGCCTTCTGCTAATAAAAGCTACTGGCTGATCCTGACCTTCATCATTCAATTGTGACAGTACAGCCCCTACCCCCAATTCAGATGCATCTGTTTGGACAATGAACTTCTTGGAGTAATCAGGACTCTGTAGAATGGGAGCAGTGCACATTGCCTGCTTTAGGTCATCAAATGCCTTTTGACAGCTAACTGTCCACTGAACCTTTTTGGGCATTTTCTTGGAAGTTAAGTCATTCAGGGGTGTCACTATTGATCCATACCCCTTGACAAATCTCCTATAGTACCCAGTCAGGCCTAAAAAGGCTCTCACCTGAGTCTGGGTAGTTGGAGCAGTCCAGTCCATGATGGTCTGGATCTTGCTCTGCAAGGGTTGAACCTGGCCTCCACCCACAAGGTGGCCCAGGTACACAACCTGACTCTGCCCTATCTGGCACTTGGTGGCCTTGATAGTCAGGCCTGCTTTCTGCAGGGCCTGCAAAACATTTCTGAGGTGGACCAGGTGATCCTCCCAGGTGGAGCTAAAGACAGCAATATCATCTAGATATGCTGCACTATAGGCTTCCAGACCTGTAAGGACTGTATTCACCAACCTCTGAAAAGTGGCAGGTGCATTCTTCAGACCAAAGGGCATCACCACAAATTGATAATGCCCACTAGGGGTTGAGAATGCTGTCTTTGGCTTTGCATCATCAGCTAGTCTGATCTGCCAGTAGCCAGCTGTCAGGTCAAATGTGCTTAGATACTTGGCTGAGGCCAAAGTGTCTATTAGCTCATCTGCCCTAGGTATTGGATGGGCATCAGTCCTAGTGATTGCATTGAGACCCCTGTAGTCCACACAAAACCTCATCTCTCTTTTCCCACCATTGGTGTGAGGTTTTGGCACAAGGACCACTGGACTAGCCCAAGGGCTATCTGAGGGTTCAATAACTCCCAAATCCAACATCTTCTGGACTTCTGTCCTGATACAGTCCCTGACATGGTCAGGTTGCCTATAAATCTTATTTTTAATAGGCAGACTGTCCCCAGTGTCCACTTAATGAGTGCACCAGGTGGTCTGACTGGGTGTCAGTGAGAATATGTGCCTGAACTGATTGAGCACCTGTCTGCAATCAGTTTGCTGCCGGGCAGTGAGGCTGCCTGCCAAGGCTACACCATCCACTGACCCATCATCAGGGTTCTGTGAGAGCAGGTCAGGGAGTGGGTCACTCTCTTCCTCCTGTCCCTCATCAGTAGCCATGAGCAAGCCCATGTCTGCCCTGTCCACATATGGTTTTAACCTGTTGACATGGAGAACCCTATGGGGACTCCTGGGTGTTCCTAGGTCTACTAAATAGGTAACCTCACCCTTCTGTTCAACAATGGTATGGGATCCACTCCATTTGTCTTGGAGAGCTGCTGGGGCCACCGGCTCCAGCACCCACACCTTCTGTCCTGGCTGGTAAACAGTCAGCACAGCCTTTGGTCATGCCAGGCTTTTTGCAGTTCCTGGCTAGCCTCAAGGTTTTTAGTTGCCTTTTTCATGTACTCAGCCATCCTGGAGCGGAGACCAAGTACATAGTCCACTATGTCTTGCTTTGGGGGCTTGAGAGGTAACTCCCATCCTTCCTTCACCAAGCACAATGGACCCCTGACAGGGTGACCAAACAAAAGTTCAAAAGGGCTGTAGCCAACCCCTTTTGAGGCACCTCCCTGTATGCAAATAAAAGGCAGGGCAAGAGTATGTCCCATCTTCGCCTAAGCTTTTCTGGGAGCCCTTTAATCATGCCCTTCAAGGTTTTGTTGAATCTCTCAACTAAACCATTGCATTGTGGGTGATAGGGTGTGGTGAACTTGTAAGTCACTCCACACTCCTTCCACATTGCTTTCAAGTATCCAGACATAAAGTTAGCACCCCTGTCTGATACAACCTCCTTAGGGAAGCCCACTCTGGAGAAAATTCCCAGGAGGGCTCTTGCCACCACAGGTGCTGTAGTGGTCCTAAGGGGAATAGCCTCTGGGTACCTGGTGGCACGATCCACTACCACCAGGATAAACCTGTGCCCAGATGCTGTTTGGGGATCCATGGGACCAACAATGTCAATCCCCACCCTTTCAAAGGGAACCCCCACCACAGGTAGTGGTATCAGGGGGCCTTTGTAGTGCCACCTGCCTTGCCACTGGCCTGGCAGGTTACACAGGAGCGACAAAACTCCTTGGTGTCTTCAGACATGTGGGGCCAGTGAAAGTGAGGGACAATTCTGTCCCAAGTCTTGTTCTGGCCCAGGTGACCTGCTAAGGGAATGTCATGGGCTAGGGTCAATAGGAAGCCCCTGAACATCAGAGGTATAGCCAACCTCCTGGTGGCACCAGGCTTGGGGTCTCTACTCTCTGAGTACAAGAGTCCATCATCCCAATACACTGTATGGGGACCACTAGCTTTCCCAGCAGCCTCAGCAGCAGCTTGCTGTCTGAGGGGTTCAAGAGAGGGGCAGCTCTGCTGCTCCTGGCTCAGATCTGCCCTGGAAGGGCCCCTGTCCCCAAGAACTCAACCTGGTCAGGTTCAAGCTCCTCTGGGACAGTTCCTTCCTCAGGACTGAGATCATCCCCCTCAAGAGACTGATCTTCCTTCTGAGCCAAGGGGGAAGGCACTGCCTTTACCCTACTACTCCTCTTCTTGGAGGGCACTTGGTCCATTATTCCAGAATCCAAGGCCTGTTCAGTGTTAGACATTTTGGCTTGTGACCTGGTCACAGCAAACACATCTGCAGGGATGCCCAGCATTTCTGCATGGGTCCTGAGCTCCACTTCTGCCCAAGCTGAAGTTTCTAGATCATTGCCAAGCAAGCATTCAACTGGTAGGTCTGCACTTACCACAACCTTCTTAAGGCCAGTTACCCCTCCCCAGGAGAAGTTAACAACTGCCAGAGTATGGTCTGTTCTGACATTGCTAGCATTGGTCACTTGGTACATTTCACCAAGTATAATCTGCCCAGGATCCACAAGGTCTTGTGTCACCATGGTGACACTTGCCCCTGTGTCCCTAAATGCCAAAGCCTCTTTTCCATTGATTAAGGGCTGTTGCCTGTACTTGCCCAGATTACTGGGACTCACAGAGGAGGTCACATCCATGCCTCCATCACAGACTAGGACAGCCTGAGTGAGTTCTCTGACTAGGTCAGAGCTCATCTCCTTACCCAGGGTCAACCCTACTAAACCCTTGGCTTGTGTAGTCCCACCACCAACTGTAACTGCACTAGGGGGAGCAGGTGCCTTAGGGGCATTGTTGGGGGCTGCAGTAGAGTCTTTGGACTTGGTGCAATCACTGGTCCAGTGGGTCTTTTGCTTACAGACCTTGCACCATGGTTTCTTTTGGCCTTTTCCCTTGTTAGACTGTGACTCCCCACCTGAAGAAGATTTTTGGAGGGCCTTGTGAAGACTTCTGGTCTTTACCCTTCTCCCCACCCTTATCAGAGTTTTTAGAATCTTGCTTCTTAGGGTCACCACCTTGGTTCTGTACCTTCTGCCTCACCCTGGTTCTGACCCATTTGTCTGCCTTCTTTCCCAATTCTTGGGGAGAGGTCAGATCAGAGTCCACCAGGTGCTGATGCAACAGTTGATTTTGACAGTTATTAAGAATCTGCTCCCTCATGATAAGATTGTACAATCCTGTGAAGTCACATACCTTACTGCCCAATAACCAACCTTCCAGAGCCTTGGCAGAACAATCAACAAAGTCCACCCAGTCTTGAGTCTGTGCTTTTTGGGTATCTCTGAACTTTAACCTGTATTGTTCAGTGGTTAGGCCAAACCCATCAATCAGAGCACTCTTCAAGACTGTGTAATTATCAGCATCCTCCTCTCTAACAGTGAGGAGCTTATCTCTACCTTTGTCTGCAAAGGAGAGCCACAAGATTGCTGCCCACTGCTCCTGAGGGACCCTCTGTACTTTACAGGCCCTCTCCAGTGCAGTTATCCATTTGTGGATGTCATCCCCACTCTGGTAGGGAGGGACAATCTTGCTCAGGTTTCTATGGTCATGTGACCTTTCCCTATCTCTAGGGAAACTGCTGCCACCATGGGACTCTAGTCCCATCTTTTTCTCTCTTTGTAGAGATCTAGGGACTCCCTGTCTATAGCCAACTGCTGTTTTCTGAGCTCAAGCTGGGCTTGCTCATACTGAATCAGTCTCTTTCTCCTCTCATGAGAGGATTCCCTCCTATGAGAAGAGACAGAGGTCCCTATTGAGGTGTCAGAGTGGTTAGACTCCTGAGAAGGAGATCTAGCCCTTCTTGGCACACTCTCAACTCTTCCTGGGGGACAAAGGTGAGGTCATTCTGATCCTCCTCTTCATCCACAGGAATAGCTGGGTTTTCCAGGACAAGGTCATTGTCACCTTCCTGGCCAGTTTCAGAGGGGGGCCTGGGTTTCTTCACCCCTGGCCCCATCCTCATCTTCTGCCCCACCCTCTCTGCCTACCCCATCAGACCCTAGGGGTCTGCTGAGATCATCTGACCGAAGCACCTCCCTGAGGTGTTGGGTGGTGGCACTTTTGCCTGTCTTCAGCTTCCTAGTATTGCATAATGCTCTTAATTCCAAGAATGGGAGATTATCATACTTGGAGGGAAGAAGCCCACTGGCTTCTGGCAAGGACTCACTGGGTCCTGGCTTTGAAGACATTACTAGTGAGGTGTGGTGTATGCACTACCTACTCTAGTGTGGCCTACTAAACTCTCTTGAGTTGTAGAAAGGGTGTGCTATCCCTTAACACACAACTCTAAGTTCAGTAGAACTTACTGTATACTAAGCTTAATTTATATGTACCTAAGGTACCCTTAGTGGTTTTCAGTTGATCAATTCAATGGAGATTATCTGGTAAAACAATAGCAAGCTGGAATCCCACACGCTGCACACCAATGTGAGAAGTTGGCCTGGCATATGATGTCCACTAATTATAGTGGGCACCTTGCACCAGTCCAAACAACCCCTTATTGGAGATAGGTGAAAGACAACCTTTATTGAAAGCTATCCTAGTGGTAGCTATGGAGAGCAGCCTTCAGGCTAAGTCTTGAAGGAATGTAAAGCAGCTTGTTTTACCAGTCTATAATCTCTTGAGTGACCAAATGAAAGAGGACCACACCAGGTATATATTCAAAATATATGTATTTATTGCTAAACACACCCCTCTAGTCTCTTTATGAGGCTAGAGTTCGAAGTACATAAGTTATAAGTTAGTTATCAACAGTAATAGCACAAATACACGTTTGAGCCCTAGGGGCGTACCAAACCATATACCAATAAAGTGGTATAAGAACCACGACTGAGCTAGACACAGGGCCTAGAGCCTGTAGAAGTGCTTGGTCCACAAGGAACCACCCAAGGTAGTGACACAGGGGACCCACGGGTGACGCGTGCAGTGTAAGAACACAGCCGCGAATCGCCGTTGACTTCTATGGGGAAAGTCGCGGTTGGAATTTTAAAGAAAAGGGACACTTAGA
Source organism: Calotriton arnoldi (assembly GCA_963921515.1). Lineage (NCBI taxonomy): Eukaryota > Metazoa > Chordata > Amphibia > Caudata > Salamandridae > Calotriton > Calotriton arnoldi. Next base: position 1,617,772 of record CAWUFW010004026.1, read on the forward strand.
GGAGGACTTGGAGCAAACCCCTTTAGAACTGGGTTGTTCTAGAGTCTATACCCACGGGAGCACCGGAGTACTCGAGTTACCTCACCCAGGGAAGCCGGGTGCATAGGCGTCTTTCGGGGTCGGGTTTCGTCGTCGTTTTCAATGGCGATCTGCTGCAAAGTGCTGCTGGCGGCCAAGTCGAAAGTGTTCGGGTGGATCCAAAGGTGGATCGAAGATCTGAAGAACCTGAAAGCAGAGGGGACAGAGTCTGGGTCACTAGCCAGTGACCAGGAAGGCGATGAGCAGATGCCCACCGATGTCGAGTGCTTCAGGTAGGTTGACGGTTGCCTTGACTCTTCAGCCACGAGGTCCAGGAGGCGTCGACGATAACCAGGAGCTGGATTCAAGCTGTCCCATGATGTCTGTCGATTGCAGGGGTGTCGACGACCGGATTGGACCCAACAAGGCTTGGCAACGGCAAGTCTCGTGGAAATAGAAGAAGGACGGTGGTGCAGACCAGCAAGGACTGAGGGACTCACCCAGCGAAGGTAAGTCAGGGCGCACCTGGAGCAACCAGGGAGCCCAAGCAGAAGAAGATTGGCCCTTGAGAGGGCCTACTAGCCAACAGAGTAGCGACCACGAAGGAGCCTCAAGTGGACGCACTTGGAGCTGGCTCGCAGGACACTCGTGGAGTGGAGGCCAGTGATCTTTGGTGCAGTCGGTGCTGGAGGCTGGGGATACTCGAAGCCCAAAGCACAACTTCGTGGGAGACCCAGAAGAGGATGCACTTACAAAAGTATGCAGTGTCCAGGAGTCATGGTTCCACGTTACCCACGATAGCCACGGGCCTCAGCTTTGCTGGGGACTCAGGGTAGCCTCGGCGAAGTCTGGAAATCCACCTCTGGTGATGCAAAGCCTTCGGCGTCCGGCGGGAGCTTCAGCGATGCAGGCCGGACAATTGCTTCGTTGGTGCCTGCCAAGCAGGGGAGTCACTCCTTGACCCCAAGGGAGATTCTTCAGTCCTCTAATCTTGAAGTAGAGCGTCGAAGGTCCAGGATTCTGTGTCAGAGTTTCATCCAGGTAAATCTAAAGTCCTAAGGACTGGGGTCCCATACTTATACCAAGTTAGGGGGTTGGACATACTCTGGGGACCCACCTATGGGAGGGTCAGGGCAGAGGGGTGGTTACACCCCTTTCCCTTTGTCCAGTTTCGCACCAGAGCAGGGGCTGGAAGCCCCTGAGCCGGTTTGAACTGGGGTATGCACAGGGATACCGAGTGTGCCCCCAGTGCAGGACTTCAAAGCACCAGAGAGTGCTCCCGCCCAGCCCCAATACACACTATCCTGTCTGGGGAGGTGGTTACACCTCCCTGGGTCAGGAAACCTATTGTCCAGGCCTCCCCTGCCGAAGTTTCAGTCAGCAGCAGGAGGCCAGACTCGTGTCTGTGGCAGCGGCATCCATTTTGTGATGCCAGGGCTTGGAAAGAAGTTACCTGGCAGGCCGGTGTGTACATGTCTCTCCCTCTAGAAGGGTGGAATGCTACCCCCGCCGCCAGAACTGGCGGGGGGGTAGTATTCCAAGATGTTTGACACCAAACACGACATGTTTCCGTGCAGCCATCCCAAAGTTAGCATTTAACGCGAGGTTATAATGCGCTTAAGAGTATATGGTCAGGCTGCACTACAAACAGCATCAGAGAAGGGACTCCGAACGCTGCAGAGGGGTTCTGCTCATGCAGGGGCCCCCTCTCACATAGGAACCAAGCACTCTGCCTTCAGGATTGACAAGGCCTGCCATAGGAGTGACTTATAGGTTTATATGTGTGTAGGTATGTAGTGATATAGGTAACCTATATCACAGTAAGGGGTGCATGCACCACATTACCCAGGCTGCAGTAGCAGACCTGTGGTGTCCTTTTGGCTGGCCTACCAGGGGTGGCACAATACATGCTTCAGCCCCTGGCAGGCCTCTGAGGTACCTATGCCCTGGGTACATAGTATACCATATACTAGGGACTTACAAGGGCACTCCAGATTCCAATCAGAGATGTGCCTAAGGCACATGGAAACCATTTTAGAGAGGAAGCAGCTAGGCTGGGGTTCTGATTAGCAGGGCCCCAGCCAGACTAAAGTCGAAAAACAGTGAAGCATCAGCAAAAAGTGGGGGTACCCATGTGAAGCAGATCCTACTCTCCTACAATGAGTAATAATGTCTTTCAGTTCTAACATGTCACTATCTTGACTGGTGGCAGTGACAATTTGTTCCAGCGACATAGCAGCTCAAAATGAGGCCTTTTGTCTTTGCATTTGGAATGCCAAAAGTAGTCAACAATGCTTGATGATTGGACACAAGTGTAAATGGTTGTCCATATAAAAATATGTGAAAATGTTCACAAGCAAGGAACACCAAGATGGCTTAATCCGCTGAGGGTCCGCGGCGAATCTGCAAGAAAAGTCATGAATCAGGGTGAAAAAGGGGGGAAATCTCACCCTATGGACAATGTCCAGGGAATGGTAGCAAAGAGGGCACTGGAAAGAATATACTGAGGCGCTGTGCAGAAATCTGATGGTGACTGATCCACAATGCAATGACAAGGCCTGGTCATGATGAAGAAGCCACGGAAAAGGAGGACCGCCGTGGCGGGAGAGGATTGGTGCAACGAAACACCTCAGGCTCACGCCATATCCAGCTGGTGAAACGAGGGAGAGAGTATTACAGACACAGGAGCCCCCACGGGAGAAGGCATCGAGAAGTCGGGAAATGGGGAAACTGAGACAGCGCTCAATAGTCATGCTGACTGCCCCTGACCGCTGTCTCGGCTGCAAAGTGGTACCGTAGTGCAGGCAAAGCCAACTCACCGAGGGGCAATCAAGGCCCGGTAACCATGAAGAGAGTTCACCTGAAATTGCCGAGCCAAGGGGAGTGGCCCGCAGATACCTGCGCCTGATGTTAAGATGATGGCCGTCTAGGACAAAGAAGGACCGGCTGACCGTGAGGCACTGGTGAGTTTCTCTTCAGGCTGAGGGCAAAAATAAGCAAAAGGAGAGGCAATGCGGGAATAAAGCCTTGCATAGAACAAGTGTTGTCAAGCTCCATTAAGTGGAACTTAACCCTTATGATGCCAGACCCTAACATAGCGGCGGGCAGCCTCAGGTGCCAGTCTGTCAAGTGGACAGTAGACAACCAGGGGAAGCTGGAAACACCCCTCTGCACTCGGTAAAGAGTGCAAACCCAAGCAACGCAAAGCTAGACTGCCTGAATTGCTAGGAAGGCTGAACTAGAGTGTATTGTATCTTCACTAGCCCGGAGACTTTACCACAAAGACTGCTGTCACAGCCCATACAAGGGAATAGAAGGGGCACATCCCCTAATGCCACATGTGGGAAAGAGAGAATGTAGAACACATAGAGGAAAGAGCCAGCCCATGTGTATTTGCAGGATATAATTCAGAGGAGATTTACAGAGCCTGGTAAAGTCACTCCCAGCCTGCTTATTTAAGCGATTCCACCCTGTGAGGAGCACCATATTGAGACGCTCAAGAGGATAGGCAACAGAGAAACAGATCTGCATGACAACTGTGTGCACAGATGTTGCCTCAAATACCATAACGCCAAACCTGGATAACGGCACCTCACCTGGTCACTGAGACCCTGCAGGCTAAGAGGTCCAGTCTTGAGCCACAGGTTCTTCCATGTGGATGTCAGCGCATGCAGCGGCCTTGCCCAGCAGGAGAGGGGGCACTCACCAAACACTGCTGACTCTATGCCACTCAAAAAGACACAGGCCAATAGAGTTTGCAGCTACTTCTTACCTACAGAGACGAAAGGACCCTCTGAAGGAGGAAGCTCAACAGAAAGTATGGCGCTCACCAAAGATGACCTCCTAGCTTCATTGAGAGACTATAACAGGGAGCTAAGGAAAGAGCTCAAGGCAGACCTGGAGGGCTCCTTGGAGGCTCTCTGCTCAGACATCCAGCACAAGCTAACATCCCTGTAACAGGATGTCGACTCAGTTGGTACACACACAATAGATAGTGAATCCAAAGTATAAGAGTTGGAACACAGAATGGCAGGGATGGAAGACTCGACGAAAACACTCCGTGAGCAACTACGGGCAATGTCCTGAAGTGTGAAGATCTCGAGAACAGGTCCCGGAGTGACAACATATGACTACGCAACCTGGAGGAGGGAGCGGAAGGACCGGACCTGGAAGCATTTGTCATAGGCATGTTCAGGAAGGTGCTCGACCTGGGTGGCATGAAGATCAAAATAGATAGGGTCCACAGGTTGGGGACACAAACACCTGGAGGAAATAGGCGACCAAGAGATGTCCAAGCTTCATTCCTTCAAGATGAGAGAGGGAGTAGTCCAAGCAGCGAGATCGAAAGAGGAAGTTTCCTTCCAGGGATTCACATGCTCCCTATTTCAGGATGTGGCCTCGGCGACATTGGCGCGCAGGCAACAGTTCTGATCAGTTACAGAGAAGCTGAGACGTAACAATATAAGATATCGCTGGACATACCCCTTTGGAGTAGCCTTCTCCTTCCAAAATAAACACTACCATGTCACCACCTACGCGGAAGCGGCGGAGTTCCTGGGCCTGCCACCCCCGCAGACTTGTGCACCGAGGATGCCTCAAATAGCACAGGAGAAAAGGCGGCAGAAGATGGCAGAGAGGGGCGATGGCAGACACAGAATCATCAAAAGCAGCAAAAGAGGAAGTGAACCGGAGGCGCTGAGGAATGGTATGCTGGCGGGGTAGCGAGGGGAACAGTTAAACAGTTACTGAAGAAATGATCCTGGGAGTCCTGGCTGGTCCTGGAGGAAATGGTAGGAGGTATGGTCAGGCATGAGGAGACTGCGATGACGGATACTCAGACTGCGACATGTCAGCCTACTGCAAGGCTATAGATTCCTATTGGAAAGGGGAGGAGTCAGCCTTTTAACGTCTCCCAATAATAGCTATCAGCCAGTGACTTATCTAGCATAAATTTGGCTCACCATATGCAGATTTGGACCAATACGTCTATAGCAGGCCTGGGTGTAGTTTGCGGAGTTTCGCTATGAGGAATTCCACGAAGTGACAAAAAAACTCTGAGGAGTTCCGCAAGTGGCGGAGTGCCATGAGAACTGCCGTTCACGCTGGTCTTCCTGCAGCTTGGGTAGAAATTCTGCCCAAGCCGAAGCTCGCGCTCACCAACTTACAGTTCGCGAGCGCGGAAAAAACTCTGCTGCACTATGCGGAGCAGAGTTTTCTGCACTCCACAAGCTCAGCTGAGCAGGAAGTACAGAAAACTCTGTAAACTCCATGAACAGAGCTAAGTTCACCGCCCAGGCCTAGTCTATAATAAGTTTACAACAAAGTACGTTAGAGATGCAGACAATGGGTTGTTCGGTTACGTTGACCCTTAATGTTTTTGTTTCAAAGGTTTTTTGTTGTTCTAGTTGTGGGTGCACTGGTACTACCATCTCCATACGAGGCACACATAGGCTGCAGAGGCGACACTACTTGGGACATGGAGAAGGATGAGAGGGTGCTCGTCCGAGAGAAGAAGGCGCAGCAAACACAATAGCATATAACATCACATCTTAAGTAGTAATGGTTCTTACCATACTCACATGGGATACTAAGGAGCGTAACTCTCCTTCCAAATGACAAAAACTATGGAAATACCTCTTATACCAGAAAGATGATTTGGTAGCCCTACAGTAAACTCATATGAAAAGGTCGGAAGAACACATGCTGCGACACAGGGCCTATCCCATTGTATATAGATCATCAGCTTCGACTAAACATAATGGTGTGGCTCTGTTTTTCCATAGCTCCTTGAAATTTCAACCAGATGGTAGCAAAACAGACAAAGGGAGCAGGATTGTCATGGTCAAGGGTCGGTTACATGGCCGCCTGTGTACATTTGCTTCAGTCTATGCATCTAACTCCAATCAAGCCACATTTATGACCTCTGCCTTGTCACTGCTAGGGGGTTGGCCGATGGAGAAATGTTCTTAATGGGAGACTTAAGTCTTACATGGGATTCCGGCCTAGACAGTATGCAACTCCAGAGGGTGACCTCAAGTAATTATACCATAACTCTGAAAAGGGAATTTACATCCAATGGCCTGCTAGATGCCTAGCGCACGCTCTGTCTCACTAATAGGGACTATACCTTTTTCTCTCACACAGAAAGGTTATACTACTTCCAAACACTCAATCACTATGTCTGATCATGCACCAGTCACATTTACTCTAGCCTGGGATGCCACACCATCAAAATATAGACAATGGTTCTTCCCAGCAGCGCTGACACAAGATCGTCTCCTGCACAATGAGCTGCGAAAATCTATCAAGGACTATTTCCTTTTGAATGACCCCAAATACATCTCCCCGGTTACCAACTGGGTCACCTTTAAGGCAGTGTTCTGAGGCAAATGCATAGCTCTCCATGCAGCCCTAAATAAGCAAAGGGCCCAAGCGAGTCTAACATTGGAAGCAGAGCTAATAGAGGCCGAACAGGCTCACAAGATGCATTCTACCCTTAGCTTACAAAAAAAAGTAATGGCACTCAGGGGAAATCTAAACGTTATTTATAAATGCAGGGCTGAACTTACCCTTTTATCACTTAAAGGTGGGCACACATCTGGATAAGCAGCTACGGCTCAAAAGGGAACAAGAATATATAGGGGACATAACGCTACCAGGGGGATAGAGCGACTACGGAATCAGAAAAAGCCCAAGCCTTTGGTCATTTCTACAAAACTCTCTATAAGACAGATAGCTATGAGGAGACAGAGCAAACTCAATACCTGGGGGAGGTGGAGCTCCCGAGGGTGTCGGTGGTACAAAATGCATCACTGGGGGAGCTGATAGATGCAGAGGAGGTCAGCAGGGCCATTTCAAGTCTTAAACCACATAAATCACCGGGTCTCGATGGACTAACATCCCATTTCTATAAATCATTCGAGGCAGAATTAATCCTGCAACTGATGGGCCTCTACAACTCAATTGCAGAGTCAGTGATAATGACTACATCTATGGTGGAGGCCGTTATCTCGGTGCTGCCGAAGCCAGGGAAGGATCTTCACTTTTGCAGTTCATATCGTCCAATAGCGCTTTTCAATCTAGACACTAAGATATATATGAAAACCTTAGCCAGCAGATTGGAAAACCTAATGCCAGAACTGATACACTCAGATCAGTCGGGGTTCATCAAGGGCCGACAGACTCATGACAATTTACGGAGGGTCTTCCACCTGGTCGAGGAGGCAAATAAAAAATCAATTCTGGCTGTCTTGTTGGCGTTAGATGCCGAGAAGGCCTCTGACGGAGTGAACTGGCCCTTCTTATTTTGCACGCAGGAGATATACGGATTTTGTGACTGATTCATAGTCATGATAAGAGCCAACTACACTCGTCCTAGTGCTCAGGTCCTGGTCAATGGGGTGACCTCTGATGCATTCACACTGGTGAGAGGGAACCAACAGGGATGCCCTCTCTCACCATTACTATTCACCCTAAGCATTGAACCCTTAACAGTGAAAATACGCACAGCATCCAATATTCAGGACATCTCGTTTTGGGGCAAACAAGCACAAAATATCCCTGTTTGTGGATGATATGCTGCTGTCGGTGTCCCCGAGTCCTCCCTGGCAGCAGTGATGGAAGAATTGAAGTGCTTTGAACAGGTGGTGGACCTTCGGGTTAACCTAACGAAATCGTATCTGCTGAATCTCAGACTGTCACAGAGAGAAATTGAGTCTTCCTAGTTACATTAAAATCCATGAGCATCCGCTTCATATGGCAAGGACGTAGGGTGAGACTATAATGTAGACAACTCTGCCTCCCTAAAAATAAGTGGGGTCTGTCTTTACCAGATATGTAGTTATACTACAAAGCAGCCCAATTATGAGTGAATATGGAGTTGTCAGCCCGGGAGTCCGACAAGCACTGGCAACACACGGACAAGGCACTGGCGAGAAGGTGCAATTGGGACCTACTGTGGGAATCTAAAGCAGAGCACCCACCCAATGTCTATTTGAGTACGCCTACCAAAAGGACTTTAAAGGTATGATATGACATCTGTAGAACCTCTACTCTGACCACCTTACCATCTCCATGCACACTCATAAACTTTAATCCTGCGTTTCCACCCTCACAGACATCAGGCCCCTTGAATGCATGGAGGGATGGGGGATGTCTTATGTTCTCTGATCTGTTCCACAACTGGGACATCCTTACATTCGAACCCTGTCAGAGAGAGTTTAACCTGCAAGTTACAGACTACTACCACTACACACAACTCAGGCACTGGGTTCTAGGTTTGGGAGTCAGAGAGGCGGCAACCAGGGATCTTACGCCAATAGAGCAGCTAGCAAAGACAGGGAACAGCTCAATGAGTACGATATCACATCTCTATACAATACTACAATCTACACTTTACACTTTACACCACCTAACCACAACACAAATCTTTGTGGGAGCCCACTTTGGGGGTGGAAATCTCAGACAAACAGTGGGACAAACTATATGTGGACATACACAAATTTAACCAATAAATGGGAATGTGAGAGGCCTACTATAAAGTGGTATACGATTGGTATTTGTACCCAACAAAACTAAAACTAATCTTCTGTACGACCTCAGACCTATGCTGGAGGGAATGCGGGCTCTAGGGAGATTTTAAACACATCTTGTTGGACTGCCCAACAATTGGGCCCTTCTGGTCAGAAATATTGGCACAAATCAAAGATATCCTGGGCTACCTGCAGAGCCAGGCTCAACACTGTTGGGCTTAAGGTCAGACATCCTCAAACATCAAACAGTCGGTGAAAGATTCATATTATGGTTGTGCCTGGGGGCAGCAAAAATGGAAGTGGCAGCAGCTTGGAAACAGAAAGACGCACCATCCATGACTCAGTGGCACTCATGCTTGTGGCAAGCCATCACCATGGAACAGATGGCTGGTGTAATATCAGACTCCCTTAAGAAGTTTGAATATATTTGGGGCCCACTAATGGAATATCTATCACAGGGGCTCCCCCTGTTTGCTTTCCCAATGCACACCAGGGCACTTCACATCTACCAATTTTTGAAATTCCATTGGGGTGGAGCTAGAACACGAAGGTCACCTCACAGGGAAACTCCTATATCCAACCAGCAGCAAGCCGGGCGACCCCTATTCTCATAGACATATCTATGGTAGTTCATTGTACCGTTAATGTTTGGGGTGGAGTGGGAGGGATTTTGTAATTTTGTAATCTTACTCTGAGGCCATGCAATAGTGCTTTTCTCTTTGTTAATTCTGATTGCGATCCAGATCACTTCCTCAGAAAGAAGCAATTGTGTTAGTCTATAGACCTAACCTTTTGAGATACAGGAAGTTGATTGTAATGCACTATGTGGTGATATGCTTGTAAAAATATCAATAAAACAACGTTGACAAAATGTTCACAAGCCCACACCACTTCTAAACTTTCTTTTTCAGATAGGGTATAAGCACGTTCAGTTTGGGACAGACTTGTGCTTCCATGTGCTACAATATGTTGTGGAACATTTGGGTGTCCGCTGTGCTGTGCAAGGATTGCGCCTAACCCAACAGGGCTAGCATCAACAACAACCTCTATATAAAGCTTTGGATCAAAGTATGCCATTTCAGTAGCATTATCTATGAATTGCTTAATTTTCTTGAAACTTAGGTCGCACTCAAGTGACCAATTACATAAAACGTTATTTTTCTCGTCTCATAAGTACCTAAAACAATAACTGGCCATGACAAGGAATGAATGTTACATGGAAATGTTTTGTGGGGGATAAGCAGTAGACAAAGCTCAAACTTTAGCTGGAACTGGCGTCATATCCCATCAGAAAAAATATGGCCTAAGAATTTTAACTTTGTTTTATGGAACTCACATTTATCAGCATTCAAAGTTAAACCAGCATTAGACAGTAAACGACACACTTGTGTGAGAACTTTTTCATGCTCTTTCTTGGTAGCTCTGAAAACCAATATGTCATTGTTAGACCTGGCATATCTGGGCGTGATTACCCCTGACTTTTTGCCTCTATCCCCTTTGTTTTAGATGCTTTGGGTACTTTGCCACTGCTGATCAGTGTCAAAGTACAAGAGTTCTCTATGTAAAGTACAATGGTAATTGGTTGGCCATAATTGGTATGTTTGCCTTACTAGTAAAAGTCACTAGTGATGTGCATTGTGTGTGCAAGGGCTAGTAATGCAAAGGCGCGCAGAGAAGGGAATTCAGGCCTTCAGTGTAGGGCCTGCGCACAGTTTGCTAAGTTAGCATGTTGTCCTGACAAGTGCAACCACTTGTCAGGCCTCACTTTCCCTTTTGCGTACACAGTGGGCACCCCGTGGTAGGTCCTGGGTAACCCCTGGGCAGGGTGCAGTGTAGGTAAAAGGCAGGACATATACTGAGGTGTGTGCTATGTCCTGGGTATGGTGTTTTGTTAGCCTAGTTTCCTATATGTTTATAATGGAGAGGTGAAGTTTAGTATGTATGAACTCACAGTGTCATAACACATCTTTCTATGAAGGTGGTTTTGTCACTGTGTGTTCAGAAACCACTCTTTTAGAAAGTGGCTGAGTTTTGTGCTTTAAGCATTTCTGTGTGTCTCTGCTGAATGTAGATTGACTGTCGGGCTCTGAGAGGTGCGAGGAGCTGGGAGAGGTCTTGACCCAAGGAGGGGTTGAGATGGCACCAGGCTGCCCAGCATCTGGAGAGTAGGGGGAGGAGAAGCCTGGGAGGTGAAAAGGCCTGGGCTGGTGCTATAAACCAATTGACCCATCTCCGGCTGAGTGATTAAGGATCCAGACTCCCAGTATAAAAGGAGAAAGGTGACACTGGGAGGGAGACACCCAGAGCTGATTTAGGCAGGGGTCAGGGACCCCTGAGCACAACGAACTTTAAAGACATGAAGGGGTATAACTAAGAGAATTGAAACCCCTAGAATTTGGTGTAATTTTGAATGGCGAAATGAACAGGTCGAGTCTGCAAAGGCTTTGACCTCTTTCGTGGTCAAGAAGAACCTCTGCCAAGGAAGACGTTGCTGAAGAGACTGCTGGATAGGACTTACCCTTGCTTCGTGATCTGGGGCTGGCCTGCAGTATGTAGCTTTTACTAAGGAAGAGACTGATGGGACATTGCAGTGGGTGGTGTCCCCCCTTCTTGAACAGGACTGTGCTTTGTGCTGTGTCCTGAACCCCAAGGGCCCGAGGTGAGCTGGCTCCCTGTTTGGAAACACAGGAACATAAAAGTTTCCGGAGAAGTCCCAAGCAACGCGGTGTGCGCGTGCTTTTGCAGCTTGAGACCCTCAGAAGTTGTGCCTTCTGATCGTGGGCACGCAGGAGTAAACTGAGTCTCGGACGCGCAGGGTGCGTGTCGTGGTGCAAGCCGAGGCATTGGTGAAGAGCGCCTGGTCGTCGTGTGCACCAGAGAAGAGGCGAGTCTCGGAAGCGCAGAGTGCGTGTCGCAGTGCAACCAGAGGCGCTGGTGAGGAGTGCCTGGGTAGCGGGTGCACCGAAATCAAAGTAAGTCTCCATAAGTGCTGAGTGCGGGTCTCGGTGTCCACTGAGAAGGCCGGAAGGAGGGCCAGGTCATTGGGCCCTCGGAGTGCAACAGGAGCGGCCCGGACCGGCAGTCCCAGAGGAGCAGAGCCGCCGGCCTGAGCTCGCCGTGCCCATTGACGGAGTTCTGGATCAAGGCCCAAGTTGCTGAAGGAGGGGAGGAGAGTGGGGTCGCGCCCCCCCAGGTAACGTGGATCACCACCTGGGGTGGGGTGCGGGCTCGGAGGGACACTCTCTCAGCCTCTCGCTCCTGGCAGCTGCGCGAGCCTGTTGCTTCGGCTCGGATCTAGGCCTGTGCTGGCCCACGGAGGGGCAGTACTGCGGCCGGAGTGAGAAGCGGTACTTTTGTGTCATTATTGATCCATGTCGGGGGTAACTGTGAACGGAGCACCTAGACTGTCGTATTACACTTTGCATTATTGCTGCTAACGAACTATCGAACTGTCGTATGACGCCTGACTCTATTTGTGCCTGACGAACTATATGCTGGGTGCGCTACGCACTGCGTTATTTTCCCTTGCAGAGTACATGATTGTAAGCGTGGCGCATTGCATTATTTCTTCATCGCACAGTACCCGATTATAACGTGGCGCATTGCATTATTTCTTCAGTGCACAGTACATGATTGTAGCGTGACGCATTGCTTTGTTTCTTCCTTACACAGGGCATGCTGGTGGTGATACGCATTGCATTATTCCTTCTATTGCAAAGTACATGACTGTGGCGCTACGTATGGCATTGTTTCTCTATTGCACAGTTCAGGAGTATATCGTTACACATTGCAGTATTTCGTTTCTTTTGCAACGTGTGTGATTCTAGCAATGCGACCTACCTAACCTTTTGGAAACGGTTAGAAGTCAGCTTAACTGTTGGTTAGAAGCGGTGGTTGGGATTAGAACCTACCAATCCCCGGAAGGAATACTACCCATTATTATATGTTGGTTTTGTATTGTGTGGTCATATCGTATATCTTCTTATAAAGATTATACTCGTTTTATAAAAACTCGTGTGGAGTCTATTTGTGGTGACATCATTGGGTTGATGTGAGTGTGGTTGCACATACTGTACACTCGTGCCTTGGAGATAAGCCTGGCTGCTCATGCCAACCTACTAAGGGGGTGAGCAAGGCTATCTCAGACGGTGTCCTTACTTAGCCTAACGTTGAAACGAGGGGTCCGGATCTCGCACCTGGCAACAGTGGTGTGGGACAGGGACTCCCGCCTCCAGCATTCGGTGGCAGCGGTGAGGGATAAGGACCCCCACTTCCAACATTTGGCGGCAGAGCGGTGGGATTCAATCCTAATGTAAATTAAACGGGTATGTGCAAAATCACTCACAGTAATTGGTGTTCATCATAAATTGATCGCAGACCACGACGCAACCACATATTGTGTTTTTGAAATTGTTGGTTCTATTGTTGAGTAACCTTTAAACCACACATCATGTCTCAGGGAGAGAGCCAGATAGCCGTTGAGGCTGAGGCTGCAGAATTAGAGTTTAACATTGAGGCACTGTTTTCCTGCAAGGTTGATCAGTTGAGGAAATTCTGCAGAGCTTTGGGATGTCCCATGAAGGGTAGCGCCAAGAAGGAGGAGCTGCAAATGGCCTTGAGGGCCTGGTGGGAAGCCAAAGAGGCTCAGGAGACAGGTGATGTTGAGGTGGATGAGGATGTCCCAGGGAATGGAATTGGTCCACAGGATTTGCAGTGGAAAGACCAGTTGCAGGGGCTGGTAGTAGCCATTCAGGGAGGAGTTTTTCACCAGAGGAGTTGGAGGAAAACCAAAGGGTCAGACTGCATGAGTTGGAGGTGGTAAAACTTAAAACTCAAGCAGAGGAGAGCAGGAACGCTCTTGAGTTGGAAGAGAAACGGATTCTCTTCGCTCATGAGTTAACCATGAGGGAACTGGACATTAAGGGTAAACAAACAGAGTCCAGTTCGAATGGTGGCAGCGCACCACCAGTGCCAGGAGGGAAGGTGTACATTCCCAAGGATTTAGTGCGAGATTACCAGAGGGGTGATGACATTTATGCGTGGTTCACGGCATATGAGTTCGCACTGAGGATGAATGAGGTGCCTGAAAAGCATTGGGGGGCAGGCCTATGGAAACACTTTGAGGCTTCGGGGAGGGACGTTCTATCACCCTTAGAGAGGACGGGAACCCTGACCTACGCCAACATGAGGGAGGCTTTATGCCTCCAGTATGGGCTCACTCCTGAACAATACCGGCAGAAGTTCAGGACCTCCAAGAAACTAGAATCCCGTACTGGGTAGAATGTGTGAATGAGTACACCCGGGCACTGGATGGTTGGATGCTGGGCAGCAAGGTCAATGATTTTAAGGGCTTATGCGATTTAATCAGTTGGGAACACTTGAGTAGTCTGTGTGTTCCAGAGCTGCACAAGCATCTATTGGATAGTAAGCTGACTGATCCCAGTAAGCTTGCTGAGGAGGCGGACCGCTGGACTAGTACCCGGGTCCACAAGGGGATTGGGAGTACCCCTGCTAAGGGTGTGCAGGGTCCCCCGCCGAGGGTGGGGGAGGACAAGGGTAACCACAAGGAGTCCCCTAAAGGGCCCCAAGCAAGTTCCCCGAAGAAAGGGTCCCAGTCTCCCAAGGCCAAGAGGGCCTGGGCCTCCAAGGGCAAGAAGGAGCCCCAAGGTCCTCCTACGTGTTACTTCTGTAAAGAAGTGGGTCATATTTTCCCTAAATGCCCCAAAAAGTCATCTGCACCCACTGGTGCTCCAACACCTGGTTTAGTGAGTGTAGCATTGGGGGAGGTATTGAGTCCTTGGGATGGGGAGGAGCAAGCAATTATGACCCTGGTCTCCTTAGGAGATTGAGAGATGGTTCAGGAAATCCCTCTGCCTGAGAACACTAGAAAATACAGGCAGTTGGTGACCATCAATGGACGGAGGGTGGAGGCTCTGAGGGACACCAGAGCCAGTTTGACATCTGTCAGGTGTCAGTGGGTATCTGAAGAGCAAGTAATTCCCGATGTGCTTCACCCTGTAATGTCAGCAGACAATTCAGTGCGCCTCAGCATAGTGGTGCTGGTTCCCTTTGAATGGGGAGAGGTCTCAGGTGTAGGAGAGTAGGATCTGCTTCACATGGGTACCCCCACTTTTTGCTGATGCTTCACTGTTTTTCGACTTTAGTCTGGCTGGGGCCCTGCTAATCAGAACCCCAGCCTAGCTGCTTCCTCTCTAAAATGGTTTCCATGTGCCTTAGGCACATCTCTGATTGGAATCTGGAGTTCCCTTATAAGTCCCTAGTATATGGTATACTATGTACCCAGGGCATAGGTCCCTCAGAGGCCTACCAGGGGCTGCAGCATGTATTGTGCCACCCCTGGAAGGCCATCCAAAATGACACCACAGGTCTGCTACTGCAGCCTGGGTAAGGTGGTGCATGCACCCCTTACTGTGATATAGGCTACTTATATCACTACATACATACACACATATAAACCTATAAGTCACTCCTATGGCAGGCCTTATCAATCCTGGAGGCAGAGTGCAAGGTTCCTATGTGAGAGGGTGCCCCTGCATGAGCAGGGCCCCTCTGCAGCGTTCGGAGACCCATCTCTGATGCTGTTTGTAGTGCAGCCTGACCATAGACTCTTAAGCGCATTATAACCTCGCGTTAAATGCTAACTTTGGGATGGCTGCACGGAAACATGTCGTGTTTGGTGTCAAACATCTTGGAATACTACCCCCCCACCAGTTCTGGCGGCGGGAGTAGCATTCCACCCTTCTAGAGGGAGAGACATGTACACACTGGCCTGCCCGGTAACTTCTTTCCAAGCCCTGGCATCACAAAATGGATGCCGCTGCCACAGACACGAAACTCTGTCAGGGGAGGCCTGGACAATAGGTTTCCTGTCCCAGGGAGGTGTAACCACCTCCCCAGACAGGATAGTGTGTGTTGGGGCTGGGCGGGAGCACTCTCTGGTGCTTTGAAGTCCTGCACTGGGGGCACATTTGGTGTCCCTGTGCATACCCCAGTTCAAACCGGCTCAGGGCTTCCAGCCCCTGCTCTGGCGCGAAACTGGACAAAGGGAAAGGGGTGTAACCACCCCTCTACCCTGACCCTCCCATAGGTGGGTCCCCAGAGTATGTCCAACCCCCTAACTTGGTATAAGTATGGGACCCCAGTCCTTAGGACTTTAGATTTACCTGGAAGAAACTCTGACACAGAATCCTGGACCTTCGACGCTCTACTTCAAGATTAGAGGACTGAAGAATCTCCCTTGGGGTCAAGGAGTGACTCCCCTGCTTGGCAGGCACCAAAGAAGCAATTGTCCAGTCTGCATCGCTGAAGCTCCCGCCGGATGCCAAAGTCTTTGCATCACCAGAGGTAGATTTCCAGACTTCCCAGAGGCTGCCCTGAGTCCCCAACAAAGCTGAGGCCATTAGCTGTCGTGGGTAACGTGGAACCGTGACCCCTGGACACCGATCGCATTTGCAAGTGCATCCTCTTCTGGGTCTCCCACGAAGTTGTGCTTTGGGCTCCGAGTAGCCCCAGCCTCCAGCACCGACTGCACCGAAGATCACTGGCCTCCACTCCACGAGTGTCCTGTGAGCCAGCTCCAAGTGCGTCCACTCGAGGCTCCTTTGCGGTCGCTAGTCCATTGGCTAGTAGGCCCTCCCGAAGGCCAATAATCTTCTTCTTGGGATCCCTGGTTGCGCCAGGCATGCCCTGACTTACCCTCGCTGGGTAACCATCGTCCTTCTTCCATTTCCACAAGACTTGCCGTTGCCAAGGCTTGTTGGGTCCAATCCGGTCGCCGACACCTCTGCAATCGACAGACGTCGTGGGACAGCTCGAATCCAGCTCCTAGTTGTCGTCGATGCCTCCTGGACCTCGTGGCTGAAGAGTCAAGACGACCGTCAACCTACCTGAAGCACTCGACATCGGTGGGCATCTGCTCATCGCCTTCATGGTCACTGGCTAGTGACCCAGACTCTGTCCCCTCTGCTTTCAGGTTCTTCAGATCTTCGATCCACCTTTGGATCCACCCGAACACTTTCGGCTTGGCCGCCAGCAGCACTTTGCAGCAGATCGCCATTGAAAACAACGACGAAACCCGACCCCGAAAGGCACCTATGCACCCGGCTCCCCTGGGTGAGGTAACTCGAATACTCCAGTGCTCCCATGGGTATTGACACTAGAACAGCCTAGTTCTAAAAGGGTTTGCTCCAAGTCCTCCTCTAAGTGTCCCTTTTCTTTAAAATTCCAACCGCGACTTTCCCCATAGAAGTCAACGGCGATTCGCGGCTGTGTTCTCACACTGCACGCGTCCCCCGTGGGTCCCCTGTGTCACTACCTTGGGTGGTTCCTTGTGGTCCAAGCACTTCTACAGGGTCTAGGCCCTGTGTCTAGCTCAGTCGTGGTTCTTATACCACTTTATTGGTATATGGTTTGGTACGCCCCTAGGGCTCAAACGTGTATTTGTGCTATTACTGTAGATAACTAACTTATAACTTATGTATTTCGAACTCTAGCCTCATAAAGAGACTAGAGGGGTGTGTTTAGCAATAAATACATATATTTTGAATATATACCTGGTGTGGTCCTCTTTCATTTGGTCACTCAAGAGATTATAGACTGGTAAAACAAGCTGCTTTACATTCCTTCAAGACTTAGCCTGAAGGCTGCTCTCCATAGCTACCACTAGGATAGCTTTCAATAAAGGTTGTCTTTAACCTATCTCCAATAAGGGGTTGTTTGGACTGGTGCAAGGTGCCCACTATAATTAGTGGACAGCATATGCCAGGCCAACTTCTCACATTGGTGTGCAGTGTGTGGGATTCCAGCTTGCTATTGTTTTACCAGATAATCTCAATTGAATTGATCAACTGAAAACCACTAAGGGTACCTAAGGTACATATAAATCAAGCTTAGTATACAGTAAGTTCTACTGAACTTAGAGTTGTGTGTTAAGGGATAGCACACCCTTTCTACAACTCAAGAGAGTTTAGTAGGCCACACTAGAGTAGGTAGTGCATACACCACACCTCACTAGTAATGTCTTCAAAGCCAGGACCCAGTGAGTCCTTGCCAGAAGCCAGTGGGCTTCTTCCCTCCAAGTATGATAAACTCCCATTCTTGGAATTGAGAGCATTATGCAATACTAGGAAGCTGAAGGCAGGCAAAAGTGCCAGCACCCAACACCTCAGAGGGGTGCTACTAGCTGATGATCTCAGCAGGCCCCTAGGGTCTGAAGGGGTAGGCAGAGAGGGTGGGGCAGAAGATGAGGAAGGGGTCAGGGGTGAAGAAACCCAGGCCCCCCTCTGAAACTGGCCAGGAAGGTGAAAATGACCTTGACCTGGAGAACCCAATTCCTCCTGTGGAGGAGGAGGGGATCAGAATGACCTCCCCTCTGTCCCCCAGGAAGAATTGTGAGTGTGCCCAGAAGGTCTAGATCTCCTTCTCAGGAGTCTAACCACTCTGACACCTCAATAGGGACCTCTGTCTCTTCTCATAGGAGAGAATCCTCTCATGACAGGAGAAAGAGACTGATTGAGTATGAGCAAGCCCAGCTTGAACTCAGAAAACAGCAGTTGGCTATAGACAGGGAGTCCCTAGATCTCTACAAAGAGAGAAAAAAGATGGGACTAGAGTCCCATGGTGGCAGCAATTTCCCCAGAGATAGGGAAAGGTCTTATGACCATAGAAACCTGAGCAAGATTGTCCCTCCCTACCAAAGTGGGGATGACATCCACAAATGGATAACTGCACTGGAGAGGGCCTGTAAAGTACAGAGGGTCCCTCAGGAGCAGTGGGCAGCAATCTTGTGGCCCTCCTTTGCAGACAAAGGTAGAGATAAGCTCCTCACTGTTAAAGAGGAGGATGCTGATAAATACACAGTCTTGAAGATTGCTCTGATTGATGGGTTTGGCCTAACCACTGAACAATACAGGTTAAAGTTCAGAGATACCCAAAAGGCACAGACTCAAGACTGGGTGGACTTTGTTGATTGTTCTGCCAAGGCTCTGGAAAGTTGGTTATTGGGCAGTAAGGTATGTGACTTCACAGGATTGTACAATCTTATCATGAGGGAGCAGATCCTTAATAATTGTCAAAATCAGCTGTTGCATCAGCACCTGGTGGACTCTGATCTGACCTCTCCCCAAGAATTGGGAAAGAAGGCAGACAAATGGGTCAGAACCAGGGTGAGGCAGAAGGTACAGAACCAAGGTGGTGACCCTAAGAAGCAAGATTCTAAAAACTCTGGTAAGGGTGGGGAGAAGGGTAAAGACCAAAAGTCTTCACAAGGCCCCCAACAATCTTCTTCAGGTGGGGATTCACAGTCTAACAAGGGAAGAGGCCAAAAGAAACCATGGTGCAAGGTCTGTAAGCAAAAGACCCACTGGACCAGTGATTGCACCAAGTCCAAAGACTCTACTCCAGCCCCCACCAATGCCCCTAAGGCACCTGCTCCCCCTAGTGCAGTTACAATTGGTGGTGGGACTACACAAGCCAAGGGTTTAGTAGGGTTGACCCTGGGTAAGGAGATGAGCTCTGACCTAGTCAGAGAACTCACTCAGGCTGTCCTAGTCTGTGATGGAGGCATGGATGTGACCTCCTCTGTGAGTCCCAGTAATCTGGGCAAGTACAGGCAACAGCCCTTAATCAATGGAAAAGAGGCTTTGGCATTTAGGGACACAGGGGCAAGTGTCACCATGGTGACACAAGACCTTGTAGATCCTGGGCAGATTATACTTGGTGAAATGTACCAAGTTGACAATGCTAGCAATGTCAGAACAGACCATACTCTGGCAGTTGTTAACTTCTCCTGGGGAGGGGTAACTGGCCTTAAGAAGGTTGTGGTAAGTGCAGACCTACCAGTTGAATGCTTGCTTGGCAATGATTTAGAAACTTCAGCTTGGGCAGAAGTGGAGCTCAGGACCCATGCAGAAATGCTGGGCATCCCTGCAGATGTGTTTGCTGTGACCAGGTCACAAGCCAAAATGTCTAACACTGAACAGGCCTTGGATTCTGGAATAATGGACCAAGTGCCCTCCAAGAAGAGGAGTAGTAGGGTAAAGGCAGTGCCTTCCCCTTGGCTCAGAAGGAAGATCAGTCTCTTGAGGGGGATGATCTCAGTCCTGAGGAAGGAACTGTCCCAGAGGAGCTTGAACCTGACCAGGTTGAGTTCTTGGGGACAGGGGCCCTTCCAGGGCAGATCTGAGCCAGGAGCAGCAGAGCTGCCCCTCTCTTGAACCCCTCAGACAGCAAGCTGCTGCTGAGGCTGCTGGGAAAGCTAGTGGTCCCCATACAGTGTATTGGGATGATGGACTCTTGTACTCAGAGTGTAGAGACCCCAAGCCTAGTGCCACCAGGAGGTTGATTATACCTCTGAAGTTCAGGGGCTTCCTATTGACCCTAGCCCATGACATTCCCTTAGCAGGTCACCTGGGCCAGAACAAGACTTGGGACAGAATTGTCCCTCACTTTCACTGGCCCCACATGTCTGAAGACACCAAGGAGTTTTGTCGCTCCTGTGTAACCTGCCAGGCCAGTGGCAAGGCAGGTGGCACTACAAAGGCCCCCTGATACCAGTACCTGTGGTGGGGGTTCCCTTTGAAAGGGTGGGGATTGACATTGTTGGTCCCATGGATCCCCAAACAGCATCTGGGCACAGGTTTATCCTGGTGGTAGTGGATCATGCCACCAGGTACCCAGAGGCTATTCCCCTTAGGACCACTACAGCACCTGTGGTGGCAAGAGCCCTCCTGGGAATTTTCTCAAGAGTGGGCTTCCCTAAGGAGGTTGTATCAGACAGGGGTGCTAACTTTATGTCTGGATACTTGAAAGCAATGTGGAAGGAGTGTGGAGTGACTTACAAGTTCACCACACCCTATCACCCACAATGCAATGGTTTAGTTGAGAGATTCAACAAAACCTTGAAGGGCATGATTAAAGGGCTCCCAGAAAAGCTTAGGCGAAGATGGGACATACTCTTGCCCTGCCTTTTATTTGCATACAGGGAGGTGCCTCAAAAGGGGTTGGCTACAGCACTTTTGAACTTTTGTTTGGTCACCCTGTGAGGGGTCCATTGTGCTTGGTGAAGGAAGGATGGGAGTTACCTCTCAAGCCCCCAAAGCAAGACATAGTGGACTATGTACTTGGTCTCCGCTCCAGGATGGCTGAGTACATGAAAAAGGTAACTAAAAACCTTGAGGCTAGCCAGGAACTTCAAAAAGCCTGGCATGACCAAAAGGCTGGACTGACTGTTTACCAGCCAGGACAGAAGGTGTGGGTGTTGGAGCCAGTAGCCCCAGCAGCTCTCCAAGACAAATGGAGTGGACCCCATACCATTGTTGAACAGAAGGGTGAGGTTACCTACTTAGTAGACCTAGGAACACCCAGGAGTCCCCACAGGGTTCTTCATGTCAACAGGTTAAAACCATATGTGGACAGGGCAGACATGGGCTTGCTCATGGCTACTGATGAGGGACAGGAGGAAGAGAGTGACCCACTCCCTGACCTGCTCTCACAGAACCCTGATGATGGGTCAGTGGATGGTGTAGCCTTGGCAGGCAGCCTCACTGCCCAGCAGCAAACTGATTGCAGACAGGTGCTCAATCAGTTCAGGCACATATTCTCACTGACACCCAGTCAGACCACCTGGTGCACTCATGAAGTGGACACTGGGGACAGTCTGCCTATTAAAAATAAGATTTATAGGCAACCTGACCATGTCAGGGACTGTATCAGGACAGAAGTCCAGAAGATGTTGGATTTGGGAGTTATTGAACCCTCAGATAGCCCTTGGGCTAGTCCAGTGGTCCTTGTGCCAAAACCTCACACCAATGGTGGGAAAAGAGAGATGAGGTTTTGTGTGGACTACAGGGGTCTCAATGCAGTCACTAGGACTGATGCCCATCCAATACCTAGGGCAGATGAGCTAATAGACACTTTGGCCTCAGCCAAGTATCTAAGCACATTTGACCTGACAGCTGGCTACTGGCAGATCAGACTAGCTGATGAGGCAAAGCCAAAGACAGCATTCTCAACCCCTAGTGGGCATTATCAATTTGTGGTGATGCCCTTTGGTCTGAAGAATGCACCTGCCACTTTTCAGAGGTTGGTGAATACGGTCCTTACAGGTCTGGAAGCCTATATTGCAGCATATCTAGATGATATTGCTGTCTTTAGCTCCACCTGGGAGGATTACCTGGTCCACCTCAGAAATGTTTTGCAGGCCCTGCAGAGAGCAGGCCTGACTATCAAGGCCACCAAGTGCCAGATAGGGCAGAGTCAGGTTGTGTACCTGGGCCACCTTGTGGGTGGAGGCCAGGTTCAACCCTTGCAGAGCAAGATCCAGACCATCATGGACTGGACTGCTCCAACTACCCAGACTCAGGTGAGAGCCTTTTTAGGCCTGACTGGGTACTATAGGAGATTTGACAAGGGGTATGGATCAATAGTGACACCCCTGAATGACTTAACTTCCAAGAAAATGCCCAAAAAGGTTCAGTGGAGAGTTAGCTGTCAAAAGGCATTTGATGACCTTAAAGCAGGCAATGTGCACTGCTCCCATTCTACAGAGTCCTGATTACTCCAAGAAGTTCATTGTCCAAACAGATGCATCTGAATTGGGGGTAGGGGCTGTACTGTCACAATTGAATGATGAAGGTCAGGATCAGCCAGTAGCTTTTATTAGCAGAAGGCTGACCCCTAGAGAGAAACGTTGGTCAGCCATTGAGAGGGAGGCCTTTGCTGTGGTCTGGGCTCTGAAGAAGTTGAGGCCATACTTGTTTGGTACTCACTTCCTTGTTCAAACAGACCATAAGCCCTCTTATGGCTAAAACAAATGAAGGGTGAAAACCCCAAACTGCTTAGGTTGTCCATTTCCCTACAGGGGATGGACTTCACAGAAGAACATAGACCTGGGAGTAACCATGCCAATGCAGATGGACTCTCTAGGTACTTCCACTTAGAACATGAAGACTTAACTGGGCAAGGTTAGTTTAATGTCCCTACATTTGGGGGGTTGTGTAGGAGAGTAGGATCTGCTTCACATGGGTACCCCCACTTTTTGCTGATGCTTCACTGTTTTTCGACTTTAGTCTGGCTGGGGCCCTGCTAATCAGAACCCCAGCCTAGCTGCTTCCTCTCTAAAATGGTTTCCATGTGCCTTAGGCACATCTCTGATTGGAATCTGGATTGCCCTTATAAGTCCCTAGTATATGGTATACTATGTACCCAGGGCATAGGTACCTCAGAGGCCTACCAGGGGCTGCAGCATGTATTGTGCCACCCCTGGAAGGCCATCCAAAATGACACCACAGGTCTGCTACTGCAGCCTGGGTAAGGTGGTGCATGCACCCTTTACTGTGATATAGGCTACCTATATCACTACATACATACCCACATATAAACCTATAAGTCACTCCTATGGCAGGCCTTATCAATCCTGGAGGCAGAGTGTGTGGTTCCTATGTGAGAGGGTGCACCTGCATGAGCAGGGCCCCTCTGCAGCGTTCGGAGACCCTTCTCTGATGCTGTTTGTAGTGCAGCCTGACCATATACTCTTAAGCGCATTATAACCTCACGTTAAATGCTAACTTTGGGATGGCTGCACGGAAACATGTCGTGTTTGGTGTCAAACATCTTGGAATACTACCCCCCGCCAGTTCTGGCGGCGGGGGTAGCATTCCACCCTTCTAGAGGGAGAGACATGTACACACCGGCCTGCCCGGTAACTTCTTTCCAAGCCCTGGCATCACAAAATGGATGCCGCTGCCACAGGCACGAGTCTGGCCTCCTGCTGCTGACCGAAACCCCGGCAGGGGAGGCCTGGACAATAGGTTTCCTGTCCCAGGGAGGTGTAACCACCTCCCCAGACAGGATAGTGTGTATTGGGGCTGGGCGGGAGCACTCTCTGGTGCTTTGAAGTCCTGCACTGGGGGCACATTTGGTGTCCCTGTGCATACCCCAGTTCAAACCGGCTCAGGGGCTTCCAGCCCCTGCTCTGGCGCGAAACTGGACAAAGGGAAAGGGGTGTAACCACCCCTCTGCCCTGACCCTCCCATAGGTGGGTCCACAGAGTATGTCCAACCCCCTAACTTGGTATAAGTATGGGACCCCAGTCCTTAGGACTTTAGATTTACCTGGACGAAACTCTGACACAGAATCCTGGACCTTCAACGCTCTACTTCAAGATTAGAGGACTGAAGAATCTCCCTTGGGGTCAAGGAGTGACTCCCCTGCTTGGCAGGCACCAAAGAAGCAATTGTCCGGTCTGCATCGCTGAAGCTCCCGCCGGACGCTGAAGTCTTTGCATCACTAGAGGTGGATTTCCAGACTTTCCCGAGGCTGCCCTGAGTCCCCAGCAAAGCTGAGGCCCATAGCTGTCATGGGTAACGTGGAACCGTGACCCCTGGACACCAATTGCATTTGCAAGTGCATCCTCTTCTGGGTATCCCATGACGTTGTGCTTTGGGCTCCGAGTAGCCCCAGCCTCCAGCACCGACTGCACCGAAGATCACTGGCCTCCACTCCACGAGTGTCCTGTGAGCTAGCTCCAAGTGCGTCCACTCGAGGCTCCTTTGCGGTCCCTAGTCTGTTGGCTAGTAGGCCCTCCCAAAGGCCAATATTCTTCTGCTTGGGCTCCCTGGTTGCTCCAGGTGTGCCCTGACTTACCCTTGCTGGGTGAGTCCCACAGACCTTGCTGGTCTGCACCATCGTCCTTCTTCCATTTCCACAAGACTTGCCGTTGCCAAGGCTTGTTGGGTCCAATCCGGTCGCCGACACCCCTGCAATCGACAGACGTCGTGGGAAAGGTTGAATCTAGCTCCTGGTCATCGTCGATCCCTCCTGGACCTCGTGGCTGAAAAGTCAAGATGACCGTCAACCTTCCTGAAGCACTCGACATCGGTGGGCATCTGCTCATCGCCTTCCTGGTCACTGGCTAGTGACCCAGACTCTGTCCCCTCTGCTTTCAGGTTCTTCAGATCTTCGATCCACCTTTGGATCCGCCCGAACACTTTCGACTTGGCCGCCAGCAGCACTTTGCAGCAGATCGCCATTGAAAACGACGACGAAACCCGACCCCGAAAGGCACCTATGCACCCGGCTCCCCTGGGTGAGGTAACTCGAGTACTCTGGTGCTCCCATGGGTATTGACACTAGAACAGCCTAGTTCTAAAAGGGTTTCCTCCAAGTCCTCCTCTAAGTGTCCCTTTTCTTTAAAATTCCAATCGCGACTTTCCCCATAGAAGTCAACGACGATTTGCGGCTGTGTTCTCACACTGCACACGTCCCCCGTAGGTCCCCTGTGTCACTACCTTGGGTGGTTCCTTGTGGTCCAAGCACTACTTCAAGATTAGAGGACTGAAGAATCTCCCTTGGGGTCAAGGAGTGACTCCCCTGCTTGGCAGGCACCAAAGAAGCAATTGTCCGGTCTGCATTGCTGAAGCTCCCGCTGGATGCCGAAGTCTTTGCATCACCAGAGGTGGATTTCCAGACTTCCCCGAGGCTGCCCTGAGTCCCCAGCAAAGCTGAGGCCCGTAGCTGTCGTGGGTAACGTGGAACCATGACCCCTGGACACTGATCGCATTTGCAAGTGCATCCTCTTCTGGGTCTCCCACGAAATTGTGCTTTGGGCTCCGAGTAGCCCCAGCCTCCAGCACCGACTGCTCCAAAGATCATTGGCCTCCACTCCACGAGTGTCCTGTGAGCCAGCTCCAAGTGCATCCACTCGAGGCTCCTTTGCGGTCGCTACTCCGTTTGCTAGTAGGCACTCCCGAAGGCCAATCTTCTTCTGGTTGGGCTCCCTGGTTGCACTAGGCGTTCCCTGACTTACCCTTGCTGGGTGAGTCCCACAGACCTTGCTGGTCTGCACCATTGTCCTTCTTCCATTTCCACAAGACTTGCCATTGCCAAGGCTTGTTGGGTCCAATCCGGTCGCCGATACCCCTGTCTTTAACCTATCTCCAATAAGGGGTTGTTTGGACTGGTGCAAGGTGCCCACTATAATTAGTGGACAGCATATGCCAGGCCAACTTCTCACATCAGGTTCTTTGAACATTGTTGTAAGTCCATCCATGCCTGTAGACTGTCTGCTAGGGAATGACCTGGAGAGTTCCCCCTGGAAGGAGGTGGAGCGCCAGGCGCATTTGGAGATGTTGGGTCTACCTGAGTGGGCTTGTGTGACCACTCGGTCTATGGTAGCCAGTAAAGGTAATCATGGGAACCTGGAGCCTGAAACAGTGGCCCAGGTGCCTGCCAGTAAGAGAAGAGGCAGGGGGCGTGGGAAACCGGCCCTCACAGTTCCCACGGTCCAGTAGGAGGCACCCTTTGAGGGGGATGCCCTGGAGCCTACGGGGCAACAAGTGGCTGAACAGGGGGACCTACCCGGGCTGACCGAATGGCAGCAGGAAGGGGGGCCCTCCAGGGAGGAATTCTGTGAGGAGCAGAAGAAGTGCCCTTCTCTTGTGGGTTTGCAGCAGCAGGCAGCAAACCAGGCAGCAGGTGATCCGCCGGGATCACACTTGATTTACTGGAAAAACAATCTCCTGTATAGTGAGCCAAAGGTGGCTGAGTCTGGGTCAGCCCGGGCGCTGGTGGTACCCCAGCGCTTCAGAGCCTTCCTATTGGGGTTGGCTCATGATGTACCTTTGGCGGGACATTTGGGGCAGGACAAGACCTTTGAGCGGCTTGTCACCCACTTCTACTGGCCCCAGATGTGCAAGAGTTCTGATACTCATTGCAGGACCTGTCAGACTTGTCAGTCAAGTGGTAAGAGTGGAAGGAAGTGAAAGGCTCCCCTCCAACCTTTCCCTGTGGTCAGCACATCCTTTGAGAGGGTGGGCATTGACATTGTGGGGCCTCTGGATCCCAGGACAGCCATGGGCAACAGGTTTATCCTGGTCTTGGAGGATCATGCCACCCTGTAACCGGAAGCCATCCCTCTCCGGACGGTGACGGCCCCCGTGGTGGGCCGTGCACTGATGGGGATTTTCTCCCATGTGGGGTTCCCCAGAGAGGTGGTGTCCGACAGGGGTACTAATTTCATATCGCGGTATATGAAATCTCTGTGGAAGGAGTGCGGGGTAACTTACAAGTTCACCACCCCTTACCACCCCCAGGGTAATGGTTTGGTTGAGAGGTTTAACCGGACCTTGAAAGGCATGATTATGGGTCTGGAGGAACCCATGAGGCGTAAGTGGGATGTCCTCTTGCCATGCCTGCTGTTTGCCTATAGGGAGGTGCCACAGAAGTCATTGGGGTTCAGTCCCTTTGAGCTCCTGTATGGGCACCCGGTCAGAGGACCCTTGAGTTTGGTGAAGGAGGGCTGGGAGAAGGCTCCTAGTAAACACCCCCAGAATGTATACAGTTACATGCTGGCCTTCAGGAACCAAACTAGGCGTTTCAGGCAGCTTGCTCAGGCGAACCTGGAAGCCAGCCAGGAGGATATGAAACAATGGTACGACCAGAATGCCACTCTGGTCGAGTTTCAACCTGGGCAGAAAGTGTGGGTGATGGCACCAGTGGAGCCTTGTGCGCTCCAGGACAAGTAGACTGGGCCTTATGAGGTGGTGGAGCGCCGGAGCGAAGTGACCTACCTGGTGGACTTACAGTCTCCTAGGAATCCTTTGAGTGTTCTCCATGTGAACCGCCTCAAACCACACTTTGAGAGGTCTAAGGTGACCATGCTCTTGGCTACAGATGACGGGGCGGAAGAGGAGAGTGAACCCCTTCCTGACCTACTGTCAGCCAAGGAGAAGGATGGGTCAGTGGATGGGGTGTACCTCTCGCCTACCCTGACCCCGGAACAGCAGAGGGACTGTCGCCAGGTACTGTGTCAGTTCGCCTCCCTTTTTTCCCTTACCCCAGGAGTCACCAAATGGTGCGTCCATGATGTGGACACTGGAGACAGTCTGCCTGTTAAACAGAAATTTTACAGGGTAGCTGATAAGGTCAGGGCCAGCATCAAGGAGGAGGTTTCCAAGATGCTGGCGCTAGGGGTGATTGAGCCATCCAGCAGCCCCTGGGCCAGTCCAGTGGTCCTTGTGCCAAAAGCTGCTGCGCCGGGAGCCACTCCCGAAATTTGGTTCTGTGTGGATTACCGTGGGCTCAATGCGGTCACTAAGACTGACGCGCACCCCATCCCCAGAGCTGATGAGCTCGTGGATCGGCTGGGCGCTGCCCGGTACCTCAGTACATTTGATTTGACATTGGGGTACTGGCAGATTGCCTTGACCGAGGGGGCCAAGGAGAGGTCAGCGTTCTCAACGCCAGAGGGGCCCTACCAGTTCAGGGTTATGCCCTTTGGGTCGAAGAACGCCCCTGCCACCTTCCAGAGACTGGTTAACTAGGTGCTGAGTGGGCTGGAGGAATTCAGCGTTGCTTACCTGGACGACATTGCAGTGTTCAGCTCCAGTTGGGAGGAACATTTGCAACATCTCTGTGAAGTATTGAAGGCCTTGCAGAGGGTGGGCGTAACTATCAAGGCAAGTAAGTGCCAGATAGGGCAGGGTTCCATGGTGTACTTGGGACACCTGGTGGGGAGCGGCCAGGTGGCGCCCCTATAGGCAAAAATTGATACCATCCTGGCTTGGGAACCCCCCAAGACCCAGACAGAAGTGAGGGCCTTTCTAGGACTCACTGGGTATTACAGACGGTTCGTGAAGGGGTATGGCACCCTCGTTGCCCCCTTGCCGGAACTGACGTCCAAGAAACAGCCCAAAAAGGTGGTCTGGACTGATGCCTGCCAGACCGCCTTGGATGCCCTGAAGACTGCCATGTGCACAGCACCCGTGTTACGGGCGCCGGATTTCTCCAGAGAGTTTATAGTGCAGACAGATGCTTCAGAGCATGGGGTGAGAGCAGTACTCTCACAACTGAACAACGAGGGCTTGGACCAACCCGTAGCTTTCATTAGCAGAAGGCTACTTCCCAGTGACCAGAGGTGGAGTGCAATTGAATGGGAAGCTTTTGCTGTGGTCTGGGCGCTGAAGAAGTTGTGGCCCTAATTGTTTGGGACTCACTTCCTGGTTCAGACAGACCACAGGCCCTTCAGATGGTTGATGCAGATGAGGGTTGAGAACCCAAAACTGTTGAGGTGGTCCATCTCCCTACAGGGGATGGACTTCACGGTGGAACACCGTCCGGGAACAGAACACGCCAATGCTGATGGTCTGTCCAGATTTTTCCGCCTTAGTGATAAGAACTCCCATGAGGGTGGGTAGTTCCCCCCACTTTTCAGCTGGAGGGGACGCGTGTTAGACCTAGCATATCTGGGCATGATTACCCCTGACATTTTGCCTCTATCCCCGTTGTTTTAGATGCTTTGGGTACTTTGCCACTGCTGATCAGTGTCAAAGTACAAGAGTTCCCTATGTAAAGTACAATGGTAATTGGTTGGCCATAATTGGTATGTTTGCCTTACTAGTAAAAGTCCCTAGTGATGTGCACTGTGTGTGCAAGGGCTAGTAATGCAAAGGCGCGCAGAGAAGGGAACTCAGGCCTTCAGAGTAGGGCCTGCGCGCAGTTTGCTAAGTTAGCATGTTGTCCTGACAAGTGCAACCACTTGCCAGGCCTTACTTTCCCTTTTCCGTACACAGTGGGCACCCCTGTGGTAGGTCCTGGGTAGCCCCTGGGCAGGGTGCAGTGTAGGTAAAAGGCAGGACATATACTGAGGTGTGTGCTATGTCCTGACAGTGAAAAAACACTCCATTTCGTTTTCACTGGTGAAAGGCCATTCTGCCCATAGGACAGAATGGGGTAGGCTGGGTATGGTGTTTTGTTAGCCTAGTTTCCTATAAGTTTATAATGGAGAGGTGAAGTTTAGTATGTATGAACTCACAGTGTCATAACACATCTTTCTATGAAGGTGGTTTTGTCACTGTGTGTTCAGAAACCACTCTTTTAGAAAGTGGCTGAGTTTTGTGCTTTAAGCATTTCTGTGTGTCTCTGCTGAATGTAGATTGACTGTCGGGCTCTGAGAGGTGCGAGGAGTTGGGAGAGGTCTTGACCCAGGGAGGGGTTGAGATGGCACCAGGCTGTCCGGCATCTGGAGAGTAGGGAGAGGAGAAGCCCGGGAGGTGAAAAGGCCTGGGCTGGTGCTATAAACCAATTGACCCATCTCCGGCTGAGTGATTAAGGATCCAGACCACCAGTATCAAAGGGAGAAAAGTGACACTGGGAGGGAGCCACCCAGAGCTGATTTAGGCAGGGGTCAGGGACCACTGAGCACAACGAACTTCAAAGACATGAAGGGGTATAACTAAGAGAACTGAAACCCCTAGAATTTGGTGTAATTTTGAATGGCGAAATGGACAGGTCGAGTCTGCAAAGGCTTTGACCTCTTTCATGGTCAAGAAGAACCTCTGCCAAGGAAGAAGTTGCTGAAGAGACTGCAGGATAGGACTGACCCTTGCTTCGTTATCTGGGGCTGGCCTGCAGTTTGTAGCTTTTACTAAGGAAGAGCCTGAGGGGACATTGCAGTGGGTGGTGTCCCCCCCTTCTTGAACAGGACTGTGCTTTGTGCTGTGTCCTGAACCCCAAGGGCCCGAGCTGAGCTGGCTCCCTGTTTGGAAACACAGGAACATGAAAGTTTCCGGAGAAGTCCCAAGCAACGCGGTGTGCGCGTGCTTTTGCAGCTTGAGACCCTCAGAAGTTGTGCCTTCTGATCGTGGGCACGCAGGAGTAAACTGAGTCTTGGACGCGCAGGGTGCGTGTTGTGGTGCAAGCCGAGGCATTGGTGAAGAGCGCCTGGTCGTTGTGTGCACCGGGAGAAGAGATGAGACTCGGACGCGGAGGGTGCATGTTGAGGTGCAAGCCGAGGCGTGGTGACGATCGCCTGGTCATCGTGTGCACCAGAGAAGAGGCGAGTCTCGGATGCGCAGAGTGCGTGTCGCGGTGCAACCAGAGGCGCTGGTGAGGAGTGCCTGGGTAGCGGGTGCACCGATATCGAATTAAGTCTCCACAAGTGCTGAGGGCGGGTCTCGGTGTCCACTGAGACCACCACAAGGAGGGCCAGGTCATTGGGCCCTCGGAGTGCAACAGGAGCAGCCCGGACCGGCAGTCCCGGAGGAGCAGAGCCGCCGGCCCGAGCTCGCCATGCCCATTGACGGAGTTCTGGATCAAGGCCCAAGTCGCTGAAGGAGGGGAGGAGAGTGGGGTCACGCCCCCCCCAGGTAACGTGGATCACCACCTGGGGTGGGGTGGGGTGCGGGCTCGGAGGGACACTCGATCGGCCTCTCGCTCCTGCAGCTGCAAGAGCCTGTTGCTTCGGCTCGGATCTAGGCCCGTGCTGGCCCACGGAGTGGCAGTACTGGGGTCGGAGTGAGAAGCGGTACTTTTGTGTTATCATTGATCCATGTCGGGGGTAACTGTGAACGGAGCACCTAGACTGTCGTATTATACTTTGCATTATTGCTGCTAACGAACTATCGAACTGTCATATGACGCCTGACTCTATTTGTGCCTGACAAACTATAAGCTGGGTGCACTACGCACTGCGTTATTTACCCTTGCAGAGTACATGATTGTAAGCGTGGTGCATTGCATTATTTCTTCATCGAACAGTACCTGATTATAACGTGGCGCATTGCATTATTTCTTCAGTGCACAGTACATGATTGTAACGTGATGCATTGCTTTGTTTCTTCTTTGCACAGGGCAAGATGGTGGTGATACGCATTGCATTATTCCTTCTATTGCAAAGTACATGACTGTGGCGCTACGTATGGCATTGTTTCTCTATTGCACAGTTCAGGAGTATATCGTTACGCATTGCAGTATTTTGTTTCTTTTGCAACGTGTGTGATTCTAGCAATATGACCTACCTAACCTTTTGGAAATGGTTAGAAGTCAGCTTAACTGTTGGTTAGAAGCAGTGGTTGGGATTAGAACCTACCAATCCACCGGAAGGAATACTACCCATTATTATATGTTGGTTTTGTATCGTGTGGTCATATCGTATATCTTCTTCTATAAAGATTATACTCGTTTTATAAAAACTCGTGTGGAGTCTATTTGTGGTGACATCATTGGGTTGCTGTGAGTGTGGTTGCACATACTGTACACTCGTGCCTTGGAGATAAGCCTGGCTGCTCATGCCAAGCTACTAAGGGGGTGTGCAGGGCTATCTCAGACTGTGTCCTTACTTAGCCTAACGTTGAAACGAGGGGTCCGGATCTCGCACCTGACAACAGTGGTGTGGGACAGGGACTCCCGCCTCCAGCATTCAGTGGCAGCGGTGAGGGATAAGGACCCCCACTTCC